>JAWWEM010000001.1:14458589-14481831 GCA_035582935.1 Ormyrus thymus
AGTAATTTTTCAGGATAGTGCAAGTTTGTCCTTCGATTACGATAGAGTATACTAATTTTTAATGAGATATTTTTCTCGGTGTACAGACATCGGCGGTCCGTCTAATCTTCTGAACGACGACAGGCACTGCACTGAGAAAAAGTTTTTTTGAAAATAACTATTTTAATAGCACTCGTGGGACGCGCGCATAGTTTAACAATTTTTACCATCATATATTTCGTAAATTTTACTATTATTATTCGTAAAATTTAGAAATTATTTGTAAAATGTGAAAATTATTTTTAAAATTTACAAATAATATAGTGAAAATTATTAAAATATGAGTGTGTCCCACGAGTACCATTAAAATAGTAATTTAAAAAAAACAATATCTTAATTCCTAAAAAAAAAAAATGTTCTCAGCGTGCCTGTAAGCGAGACACGCGATACAGATTTGCGCTCTCCGCATTGAGAATTCCCTTCGCACTTTTTTCAGCATTCAGCTCGCCGGAAGTCGACTGCGCAGATCGTACATCTGCTCGCGTATATAAATAATTGATTTCCGGAATGGAAAGAAGTCCCTCCCCTCCGTCGAGCGAGGAGTCCCTCGGCGTTGCAGCCCGAAGCTCGCAGTCCACGCAGGTTCCTCCCAGTCGAAACGAAATGTCATTCAGCGCTCGACTTTTACATCCCCCCCCCCCGCCCCGGATCTAAGGCAAAGCCTCTAAAGGAAGGCTCGACCCAGTTCGCTCGCGGGCCACCCGCATGTGTGTATACGAGCTCTCGCTCAAATTCGGCCGCAAGATATGAGCAAGTTCGCCCTCTTCGCAATGGCGTGCGAATCGGCCGGCTGCGCTCGAAGTTTATGCGCGTATATGTATATGCAGGAGAGCGACCGAGGGAGGGGCTGAATCTTCTACCGGTATAATCGCACGGCTAATAGAGGCTTTATCATCGATGATAACAAGCCGAGATAACGGCCGAATGTAGGTCAGTTTGATACGAGTGACCTGATTTCGCCGGACGAGGCCCGCCAACACCTCGCGGAACTCGGGTAATGGCGCTTCGAATGCGGGCTGTACGGTGTAATTCCTGGTCCAATGGATTAACTGGGGGTTCTTTTTTTCTTTTATTTTTGGACTCTCTTGCGCGAATCGCGTCGTTTGGCGTACTTTTCCTCGTTTAGACTCGGAAGATCGTTGCGGAACTGGAGCGTCAGAATTACGCCTTTGATTCGTTTAATTAACGAGAAATAATTAATATTTTGTTTGTTATTACTTGAACGTCATTAAAATTAGCAAATTTACGGTTTTAAACGAAACATTTTCAGCTATATCTATTATTAAAGATGCATTAAAATAGCGGTAAGAAAGTAATATTCAGAATAATCTAAAATTATAAGTAAATATTTTTATAAGACTAGAATATAAGTCAATGTCAGTTTTTTTTATACAAGCAACTTGATTGCGAAAATATCCATCGCTTATCAATTTCAAGATAATTTACTTAATCAAACTACATTATTCTTATCAAGTCTTTCAAGAAGAACAACAAGTTCTTTTCATTTTAAACGAATCAATTGAGATCATCGAGAAAATTATTATTAATGATTATTCTGTTAACAAAATTAATTGGTAGCCGCAGACTTTTAATTACAACTTTGACACTTTTTTGATTAAAGGACTGTTTGCCGAATGAATTACAGGGCGTTTCAACCACGAGAAAATCGATGTGCGCGAGCGAAAAATCAAATTACAACGTCCAAACAATGAACATCCAATAACAACCGCAATGCATTCACTTCCACTAACGTAATTGAGTAAAAATTTCCCTTTTCGCATCTGGACTCCGGCAATTAGTTTTTCATTCAACTTTGAAGGTAAAAAAATAAAAGAGACTGAAAATCCAATTCCAAGCGACTCGGCGTGCCTTTCTAAATAAATAGTCGTCAAGATAAAAGCAAAACTCGCGCCCAGAACCTCGAAGCGAAAGGCAGCCGAAGCAGCTCGCGCAGAGCGCTCGGCAACTCGCTAAAATAGAAAAAGGGAGACGAGATCTCCGTTACACATACAGTCGCGGAGAAAGATCGAAAGTTGCTCTTTTATTTACAGGCGCGAAACGATGCTAGGCTAGCACTCCGTCCAAGGGGTCGAGCGCGAAGGAATCGATGCCTCGAGCCTACTTATAAACACGCACGCACACAGCCCGAGCTTCGATTCGCTGTTCTATGCCATTTTCCACGCAAGCCTGCATAGCCGCGGATGTATAAACTATTTTCAGGGCTCGGCCGATCATCGCGCATAACTTAATGCGGCGCTTATGTCGCCGCGCCAGAAAGAAGGTCTGGCCTATAGGAAAGGGGGAGAGACCCGGTCGCTGGCGAATAACGAATCCGCTCATCTTTCCTTCGCTATCTGCGCGCTATTTATAATTCGCCGTTAACGCGCGAATTCGACAAATGGGGTTTCGAGCCTTTAAGCACTTCTGCGAGCGAGTCGCGAGGGACTGGCGTTGACGTTTAAATAATTGAGGCGGAGTTGAAATTTGAGTTTTTTTTTTTTTTTCAGAAAAAAAGTTCCTGCAGTGCACATTATTGATTGAACATGACCTACTTTTTGTTTATTATAGTTCACAGCTGTCAGAAATAAAACTGTGCACGTACCGTTATAACAAGCATGAAAACTTTTTTTATAAAAATTCCCAAGCGGCAAAGACTTTGAGCTCTTATTTTAAAAACTAAATAGATTAATCGATAAACCGTTACTCATTGCCCAGCAAAAGACGTTATGAAATTCCTGGTTCAACGGCGGGAATAAAGGAGCGCTGTAAATCTGAAGCTGCTACAGCGACTTTTATAAAGCGCAATAAATAATTCATAACCATCGCATTTAGTTATTTATTGCGTGCGAATCGCGCGCGACGCCCGTTCGAAGATCCGTTTCGGAAGCGGTGGCTCTTTTTTTACAAGCCACCTGTGAATTAATGAGAGCCGCCACGGCAGTGCTTTATTTAAGCGCAAACCCGCGAAAAATAGCCGGCGAGGTTCAACGCTTTTTCCCGCCCAATTTTTTGGCAACCTGTCGCTTCTAATAATAGCCCGATTTACGAGCTGTAAATTTACCCGGCATCGCTAAATACGCACACTCGGCTAAGATTTCAAAAATGATCTAACCTATAAATATGAATAACTCTGCGACTGCCAGTCAAAAAGGCATTTAACCCGATCGTTATTACACAACAAACACAAACGCCTTATTTACTATTCTAACCCACATCCGTCTGTTAAATAGGACACGCGGCCTTAAAAGTAATATAAACATTCGACTTATGAAAATGACCAATAAACGTCCAATAAACAATGAGCGTAACAGCCGGTTAAAAATAATCGCGCAGCGCAACCGAAGTAAAGAAGGAGCGTTAAAAATAATCGGCCGCCGAGCGATTAAGATTATCGACGCCGGCGAAAAGCCGCTTTCCCTCTGCTCGTCTCTTCGCTCGCGCATCGCAATCGCGGATTGAAATTTCGGACTTGACAAAGGGCTTCCGGCTGGCATGCCTTTGCAATAGTGGAGCATCGAACGCTTTGCGGCGGAGGGTCGAGAAAGGATGGACTCTGCCTTTGTTTGGAGGTAGGTCTTGATTACAGGTACTTGATGAAGACCGAGTACGCAAAAGTATCGGTGAGGCAATGCGTCTGGATTCGAATGATTTCTTCGTTTCAGGGGGCTTTAATTTATTTGTCGAATGTAATTGATTTCTCGAGAAACGCGTCCTTGATATGCGAAGAAAATATTTCGTAATTGAATTCCACATTAAATAATGTACATCGATAACCTAAATGCGAGTAGGTGATCGATTGTCAAAATAATGCAATGAAGAAGTAAAGCTTTATTTATCACATTTTCCTCGAGTCGAAGATATTGCACTGCATGTATGTCATCGGCTTCATTTATTTGCACATTTCTGCTACTTGTTTATTATGAACGATGCGCAACGACCTATTTTTATAAATAAGCGACTTCTCCGCAAATGAGACGCAATGGCAACGTGCTCAATGTTCGGCAAACCGGCTCATTGTTTAACTTGTTTAATTGCATTCTATGCGCTTAGTTCACCCAGTATATTGGGTCATTAAATTTGACGCGAAGTTTAAATTCACTTTACACGGGTCAACTGTGTACCTTTCACCAAATCGACAAGTTTAAGCTGTCTACATTATTGCTTTATTTAAACAAACCTCGTTTAACCGATCGGCACGCGTAACCCAACGCTTCGCGCGACAATACATCGCCTAGTCCTTTGTCTGAAAAGCTGCGGCTAGCCAGCAATTAATATTCTCGGAAAGAAGAACAAAACGGCCATTTTTTTTTCTCTTGCGAGAAGAAAGCAGCCGACGCAGAAGGCAGCTATGCGCCGCGAAAAGCCAGCGAGAGAGAAAAAATGGAGCAGAGCACACGACGTACGTCAGTGCGGCTCTCCGTGTTGCATTTTTTCCGCGCGCCGGTTCATTTAGCGGCCGGCTTGAGGTCAGGTCGATGGATTTAACAAGCGGCCCCGCGTGTGTTCGTTTCTCGTTCGCGCCGCACTGCAAAGGGAGCAAGAGAGAGAGAGAGAGAGAGAGAGAGAGAGAGAGAGATGATTAAGAAACGGCTGCACGCACACGTAAACGAGGGGTGCCACAGACGGATTGTTTCGGTGCGAGAGCTGCAGTTTTTGGGGATTTCGGCTAGGAGCTATTGCGGTCAGCTTGAAAGCTCGCCGGACTGTTAATACTTTCTTGGCTTAGTTCGAGTTCTGGGAAGGGGTTATTGTTTTCGAGTTATGTAAGAGAGCGAGAATGTTAAAAGCCTTGCGGCGGTGCTATAATTTTATTTTACTTATTATTTTCTTCTTTTTTTTTCGTAAAATGAACTGTCGCATGTAATAATGTGAATGCGGAGGAACCAAATTTAATATTCCTTTTTCGCAATTCAGTGATGGATTACAATATTCGACCTTCTAACAGTAATGATTATTAGTTTGTTTAAAAAATTATTGAGTAAAATGCAATCATATTATATCGCTCAATCAAAATGAAAACCCGAACACAAAAAGAACATTCTACAGTATTTTCTTGATTTTCCTAGAGGGTCCGCAGTGTCTAACTGTTATATAATTCCAGGCATATATGATGATATATGATCTTAAATATGATCTGAAATTATCCTGTGTGAGCCCCTATTTTAAATTTTCAATTTTTTACATCATAATCGAATTCATTGACCTAAAATTCTTAAATTATTATAGCCTCTATTTCAGGTCAAATTTTCTGACACACAAACTAAAAATAGAAAATCATTCAACCGCGTAATTTTGATAAATACGTAGCTCATGCAGAATTGCAGTACTGTCTCTGAATGGCATTACAAAGGCAAAAGTAAACATATTATCTTCAGTTCATAAAAGATGATAATAAAATAATGTTAAATATATACTGAACGCTGAAGGCAATGTTTATTTATATGTATCGCGGTATTCCTCCAACGATTTTTATTAGTCAAAAGGGTTAGATAACTGCACAATATTTGCGCAAGGAGAGCATAGGAATGGGTTAATAAATGCATGAGAATGCAGATACTGTGCTTGTTGCTGAATGAATTATTAATCATATCTCGTAGATAAACTTTTCGCGTTAGCTTTTTATAATGAAATTTTGCAACTTTAGCACGTGGCTTTAAAAAATTGTGAAATTAAAAGGTAACAGCTTGCTCTAATTTCATGTAGATTTTTATCTCGTGTCACAACTAGCTTCAACGAGTGAATGTTTAAATTAAAAATATGCCGACGATTCTTGTATTTTCTTACGAAGAAAGTTTGCGTATTATGAGTTAAAGAAAAAAAAAACAAATTAAAACCCAGGTATTTTAATAAATCTAATATCTTAAAATTAAATTAAAACAAATCAATCTATACCATAATCTGATGATTAAGTTCTAATAGCTTACTCATCACTATTAGTAAAGATTATATGTAATTATCAAGAATTATTGGAGAATTCTCCTACAAAATCGTTACGTTCGTGAGATAACCTCCATGATGATTACATGGAATAATTTAATTTATTTTTAGATTATTTCTTAGAACTACTAAGAAATAATAGAAATGACTAGATTATCTGATTTCCTACTTAGTATAAAATACTAGATTCCAAAATGTCTAACATTTAGACGACAAGAATAAACACAAGTATACAAATCTGCAGGTTTTAGACGTATTTCCTGCAATTCTTCCAAAATATTCCAAGCCAATGAGATCAGAACTTATCATTTAAATGCGTCAAAGACTCAACGCTTGAATTTCTCAAAAGCATTATTTTCTCAAATAAGTCATCCTCAGAAAACAACCTCCTCCTGGATAAAATCCACGCCCTAATCCCAAGACGGTCGCGCGCTAATCCGGGCGCTCTTCTTACGCGCATCTCGAATTCATATCTCCGGGCGTCTCTCCTCCATGCATAAAAAGCAGCGGCTCGAGGAGAGAAGCGAAAAAGAAAAAAAAGGGAGAAGAAAAAAAAGGCAGCTGCGAGGACGACACACCGGCTAGTAGTTCGCTTGACCCATTTACCCGGTGCACTTGCGCAGAGCCGCGGGACCACGTGGTCCCTCCGTCCGACACGTGCGATTTTACTATGCGGAGAGCTGCGCACGCGCCGATGCCGTATCGGCGCCGGAAACCGCCGCCGAGAATCCGGCCGGCTGTCGATCGATCTGTTGTTGGTGTTGTTTGCGGGGGTTATTGATTAGATGCTCTGGGGACGCGTTGACGGGAGGCCAGCGGTGCACAATGACTATGGAAATGCGAGTTTTTGCATTACGACGCTGTGCGGGATCTCCGTTTAAATTTCGAGCAAAAGGAGGGAAGCTCCTTGGGAAGGAATTGGTACGAGGAGCGACTTCTTAATTCCGCGCAAGGCTCTACCGTCGACAGTTTCAGATTCGCATTCTAAACGACGCGGATGGAGAATTGCAAGTTGATCCTCGGAAAATAAACGAGGTCAGGGCTTTGAGAAAGATCCTCGCGCCAAAGCAAAACGCGGGAAAACGAGCTTAAGCGCCCCCGCGATTAACGATGCTTTTGCAGCTTGCCGCCTCGACGCTGCCGCTTTTTTCATATCGTACGAGACGCGAAGACTGCCCTCCTGGCCCTGTAAAAATTCCGCAGGCCCGAGCGCTCCCGTCGAAAATGCCTTGCCGCCTCAACGGCGCAAGATGCAGCGGCGGCGGCGGCAACGGCACGCGCGCGCAAGTGATAATAATAGAGCGGGCGCTCGCTGGCTCGCGCTTATCCGCACCCGAGGAGGAGGGGAGGGGGGCGCTCGTCTACGACTCTCTCATTGACCCACTTACCCAGTACACTTGACCGAGCTATCGCGGCAAGCGCTCACTCTCTCTCTCTCTCTCTCTCTCTCTCCTTTCCCCGTTCGCGCGCAGCCGCGAACAACCCCCGGAGCATCCTTGAGGACGCGGCGCCTGGCCGTGGCCGGCTGGAATTCGCTCGCGCGGCCGCTTTATTCGATGCGATCGCTTTCAAGGTTGGAGTGTCGAGCGCCGCGTGCCGGCGATTGATTGCGATTTTTGGCGGGGAAAATTTGGCGGAAAATTTACGACGGACGGCTTACGGAGGTCGATGGGGGAGTATCGCGAAGGTGTACGGGGTTGGATTAAATTTGGGCCTGACTTCGAGGTGCAGACAGATTTTGTAATTTTTTTTTTTTTTATCAGCTGGGATTGGATTTGGTTTGCTTAATTGTTTGCACGTAATTTATCTTCGCTTGGATAAAATAAAAAGATAAAAAAGTTTGCCAAGTCAAATGTAAATAGCAGGAAGTTTGGATGGAAATAGGCTGAATTTTCGAGATAATATTATTAGCTCGCGGTTTATTCTAGTCAAGTAGTCGTAGTAGCTTCTTGGACGAGGAAAACCGCAGCTATATGTAAAAGAAAATGAAATAATAACAGTCTAAAAATAAGAATTTACGAAGTAACATTTTGAAGATGCCATTTACTCCATCAATCTTTGAACTCTCAACACCTTTTAACAATCATCCGACCATTACAGTAACATTGTAACAGCAATCACTACGCGGCGTTGTACATTATTTCCCCGACTTACATAGCCTCGAAGTTATCAGCGGCCTCGGCAGCTTATAAATCCCATTGAAATACGCGCATTCCTCGGCTATCAAAGCGCGGCAAGGGAAACCCCTTCAGTCGTTCTCGGAGAAGGGGAATTCGTTAGTCGGGACGAAAGAGCCCCTCGACGGTAAGAAAGCAAGGGGACAGACTGGTTTAGTTACGGAGAATACCGCCCCCCGAAGAGCGGAGAGGAAATAATGCTCCAATAAAGCAGAGGCGTCGGGGGAAAACTCGGTTAAAGCCTCGCCAGTTCGCTTAACGAACCGGCCGGATCGAGTTACGACTCGGCCGCTTCCTTCGTTCTTTGTGTCTTTTCTTCGTTTTTCTAATCTCCGAGCTTGCCCGAGTTTTGCAGTTTAACTTTCTCGATTGCCGTTCGGCGAGAAGATCAATTCGCCGTCAGTTCCTTGGCTCGCTTTTTAAAGATAGTAAATGGTTTAGGTTTACACTGATAAGGAAGTACATTCAAACGTTCGATGCATTTTCGTTGTACTTTTTAATTTTATTAAAGCATTTTCCTCATAATTCCACCTCTATAATTTAATGTTTTATCTCCACGACAAATTCGAGATATTAAAGTACAATGTACATTACCGAGATAAATTGTCGATTAAAAGTAAATTATGAATCAAACTGCAACGCGCACACTCCTACAAGATACGCCTACCGATTCCAAGCAACTTTTCCCATGAATGCGATATTCTTTGCATTCGGAGAAAACTCAGCCCTCGTAAATTTCCCATCGCACGGAAAAACTAGGCTGCACTCGAACTCCAAGATGTACAAGTAAGCCGTCCGGTAATTCGGAGGCAGTCGAATCGCGTTGAAACGCGCGCGTAAAAAGCAGAAGTCAGAATCAGCCGGCACGGGGAATTGGATATCTTACTCGCGGGGAAATTCAGAGCGCTGACATGGCTATTCCACTTGGACGCGCGCAAAAAATTCAACAAGTCGGGAATGACCGATCGAAAGAAGCGTAAATTTTCGCATCTGTCAATACGGAAGTTTCACCGAAACAATGACGTATCGCAGCGTTACTTAAGCGATAAGTCGCTTGCGGAGGGGTAACGAAGCGCGACAAAGCATCACCCGCCGCCCGAAAGAGCATCGACAGGCCACTCGGGCACATTAGACTCGATCGGTATAATCGGCTCGCTCGACTCGCGCGCTCGCGAGCCTGGAAAGGGCCCTCCCGCCACGTGACGCACCGCGGAATTTCCATTCGACGCACGCTCGGCTTTCGATTTCGCCGCGATCGCCGAGCGTGCACGGCACGTATCGCGTGCAAACGCGCCGCCGCCGCCGCCGCCGCCACCCAGCGCTCTCGCATTGTTGCGCGCGCCGGATTAGAGATCTGTTCGCGTAATGGTTACGTTCGCTGCGGAGATATCATTTTCTCTCGGTGCCTTTTCTTTTATTCCCTCGGCGCGCGAGTATTACCCGCGGATCAGATAAAGAGCCGCTGCGCTGTTTCTCAAATAAATCCCCGGCTGGCAAACGCGCCCGCGGGGCTCTCTCGGGATATATCGGCTATCTGACAAGGAGGCGAGAGGAAAAAAGCCGCGATTATCGCCGATCGGCGACCGCGTCTTACGTTCCAGCACCTCGGCTGAAAATCGGCTGCACGGCGCGGAGAGTGAGAAACGCGAGCGGCGCTGATTTGGAACAATTAATGTCAGTTGTGGAAAGTCTTATACAATTAGTTTCTGCTGCTGCGGGTTCGTTTCTACACTTTTTGCCTATTACACCCGGCCGCTAAATCTATCACTACGTACAAAATAAGCCCTGAATTCAATTCCAAATAAAATGCGGCTAAAGGAATTTCCGAAAAGACAGACGCCGAAACACTGCGGCAAGCTGCCGGCGACAGAGACGCTCTCGGAAATGATCGATTTCCGAGTGCCCGCCGGCGCTTATTGCGCGGACGACACACTTTTGAGGGTAGCACCTGTTGTGCGCCGACGCGCGAGCCCTCGCGGACGGATTCGGCGGCCGGCCGACGGATCTACGAGCGACTATTGCGCTCCCCTCGCGCTTATCTGGCCCCGGTTTTTGGCCGAGTCGTCATTGGAGGCCCGCTCGAGGCTGCGGTCGGGGTTTTCGAGCACTTCTGGAATTCGATTGTCGAGGAATATGTTCGGGAGATGGATTTTTGGAGCGACGCTTGCCTAATTCATTAAAACGGCGACCAGCGAAAGATGATTACTACACTGAGAAATTTGTTTTTTTTTTTTAAATTAAGATTTTTTTTTTAAAATTTCAATGGTATTCGTGGGATACACTATATTTTAATAATTTTTACTATATATTTCGTAAATTTTATTATTTTATTTGTAAATTTTAAAAATAATTTCTAAATTTTACAAATAATATAGTAAAATTTACAAATAAAATAGTAAAATTTATGAAATATATAGTAAAAATTATCAAAAGATGCGTGTGTCCCACGAGTGCTATTAAAATAGTAAAATTTTTCAAAAAAATTTTTCTCAGCGTATATTATTCATCAGTTTCCAAATATTTCTCAAAACGTCGAAGATAGCAGCTCGAAACTATATAAAAGTAGGCCGAAACAGCGCCACCGATAGGCGCTTAACTCAAAAGCATCAGCTCGCGGCGGAACGAATGAAAAAAGGGCGAATCGCGAGCGAACTGTTAAAATGTTCCTCTTATCTGGGCGCTTTATCCGGGCGCCTTTTTCTCTCCCGCCGGCCAGGCGAGCGCGCAACTTTTTCTCACTGTCTTTGGCCGACTCGAACGAGCGGAATTCCAGTCTGGTAAACATACGGTCTCCGCGTGCGTACGCGCACTTGCACAAGTGCGCGGCAGTTCTGCGCGGCGAGCGAGGAGAAAGAAAGAAAGAAAGAAATATGAGAGAATTCAGCCTGCACCGTCGCTGATTATTCGAAAATATCGGGCTTGATTAGTACCCTGGCTCGCGCGTAGGCGCTTGCCACGCGGCGGTGCAATCAGCGCCCGAGTTTCGGAGTCGATGCGGGATGGATTATGTACGAGCGGACTTTTTTTCGGCTTCGACAATGCCGGCCGCTCGTACTCGGGGACTGATCTACTGGGTTATTGGACTCGATGCGATCGTCGCGCGCGATTAAGGATTGCTCCTTTATTCGGCGAAAAGGTGTGTGCGCCTGTGCTTGATTATTACGTCGCCGTTTCGCATTGTAGCTATTGTTAGGTTTTCTAATACCTGGCGTGCTACTTTCATTATCCGAGTCGATAATTTACGTTACTGTCAATCAAGCAGTTTACATCGCAACTTAACGTTGCGAAATTAAATGTCGCCTTCCGCGCTCGGAATTGTCAAAAGGGAATTTGAATTTGCGGTCGAATGTCTTCGCGAGCTGCGGCCGCAAGTTCTAGAAAGCTAGAAGCAATTAAACTGGGCAGCTTCCACCGGAGTTTGCCAAGTTCGCCCCTCGGGAGGCCCCGAACAAGAGCTCTGATGGATTCGCGCGGCTCCTCTACACCCTCCCTCCGAACGGACCGTCGACCTTCTCCTTGGATCTCCCGAGGTATAAACATTTGCGCGAGCGACGCTCTCCGCCGCGAGAGGATGGCCGCGCGTACAAAAATAGACGCGGGCGTGCCTGCGTGCGCGAGCGATTACAACAAAAGGGAAGCAGATATACAGAAGCCGCTCTCGGTATTTATTGCGCGAAGCTGCACGAGTCGCGAGAGGCTGGAATTTTACAAGCGATAAATTGCGATTCGCGTCGGTTGAAAAAAAAAAAAAAAAATAAAAAAAAAATAAGAATGAGGAGGAACAGAGCTCGCAAGAGTCCCGATATATTCGGTATTGGGTAAGAGAGGAATCACAAGTTCATAAATTACTCGACTCCGCGACACAATTACGCGAGCGAACGCGAGGCAGATAAGCGGGATATCGATCTCGAGAAGATCGAAGGCGGCTTGTGCAATTCCCGGAGCGCTGCTGCCCCCGCCCGGCATTCCTCGGGCTCCGTCACGTGCGGCGCCGGTTTCGGCCTGGTCTCGCCTCGCGAGAGTCGAATTCGTCAGCTCGCGGCCTTGCCGGATAAGCGCGCCGGACGCGGAGATTAGAATCGAAGGGCTTCGGATAGCGGCGGAAGACAATGCGACTTTTTTTCCCCCTAGCCTCCCCCCCCGTGCCAGTTCCAGCGCGAGCCGACGCTTTTCCTTTGTGGCTTTGATCTTTACCTTCTGTCAACACCTGCGCGAATCTCTCTTTTCTCTTTCCAGCGAGCCGCGAGCTCGGCCTTGGAGCCGAGCGACGCACGCTGATGCATTCGCTGATTTCAGTAATAAATGTCGGATGCCGCGATGTGCGTCCCGACGTGCGTATAATTCCGTATTGTACATTGTTTTCAAAGAACAATTAAGTATTTTATAAACTTGCTAATCGCACTGTTGCGACTGAAAGAATTAATATTTGTTATTTCTAGAAAATAAAAAAAAAACACTATTCGGTGACGCGCGTTATTTGAAATTTTAACGATAATATGTAAAAGGCGAGCTGGCAAGAGTTGCGGTATATGAAAAGTTTGATCAGCAAAAGTAGGACTTACGAGAGAACAATAAGCATTACATTTTGTAACATTTGTGTGCAAATACAATTTAGCCATCATTTCGGAACAAAACGATCGATATACCTCGTCTTAATAATAATAATTACGCTGCATTGTGTCCTGCTTTCCTAGTGTATTCTTCACCTGGATGATTACAGACAACGCAATAAAAAAACCGACCCGGTGTCATAAGTGATTTTGAAAGAGACGCCTTTTAGGTAAAAGATTCTCTCTATACATTTCAGGATAATCCTCAAACAATTTTATCACTCGTCGCGTTGCCCAACGACTCCTGGCTTCAAAAACGCGCGCGGCTAAACTTCGGAATTTAGTAAATCAAGCAGACTCGATATCGAATCTTTCGCCCGAGAAAAGTCTAAAATTCAAGAGAGAAGCGCGATCCATTGAGAAACAGCTGGGCGCGAGCGAGAAAACAGACCGGCGATCCGCCTCGAAATCCAGCCGAAGAAGTCAGCCGAGGGAAGGAAGCGCGGCGGAAAAAAAGTGACGTTACGCCGGTGGAATGCGCTCGAGGTAGCGAGCTCCGTTCGATGCAGGTATACATCCCGCAGACGAGAAACCGTTTCGAGTCAAGGGAGATTCGTGCCGGCCGATAAACGCCGAGAGAGGAGGCTCTTTCGCTTTTAAACAGCGCGCTACGAGCGGCGGAGCGAGGCTCGGCTTTGTTTTGCATCGCGCGCGCTTTTTCTCCTTTTTGATCGGCCAAAATTCTGATACAGTATTTGCGCCGTCCAGGTTTTTCTAGCTCGTCCGAGCGGGCTTTTGAATTGTGCAAATTTGTTGCTCGGCCGATGAAAATAAGGTGCGAGCTGGCTCTTTGAGCAATTGATAGTATAACATCAACCGTAAAACCATTAGATTCTGCCATCCTTTTTCAAGCTCTAGAAAAAGGAATCCTGGAACAAATTCAAAGCGCTGTCAAGGAGCAGCAGCGCGGCCAGTTTAACATGTTTCATTCAACCTGATTACGTTAAAACAAGGTCAATAAAGCGCAATTAAAAGCCAGCCGTCGACATAACTGTTTCATATTCTCTTTCGCACCTTGCTTTAATAACATGACTATTAAACAAATGACTTCGTATAATAAAAGTCGGAAAATTTGTTCGATAAATTTATGGATTTGAAGCATAACAGTTGCGCGGAAAAACGTAGAACGGAAATTTTAATTATTTAATAATTTATTTATAGTATTGGGCGTTAAAAGAACGTAAACAATCAAACGTATTAAGACACTTTGAGAGATTATGATTTTATGCGGACGCTGACATAAATGATCGAAAGCAAATTGCTAGCAAAATTATGCGATACGCTTGAATTCTCGATCGTCGGCGGAGAGTAAAAAAAACGCCAACATCCAACGGTAATTAGAGCAACAAAAAAAGTGCAAATCGCGCAGAGCCATTTTCTCCGTCCTTGTCACCTCAATATTTTTATAAGTATTACCGTATCGACTTGAGCGAAAAAAGGAAAAATAATGTGCATAAAAAAAACTAATGTAATTCTTGCTTTTCATTTATATTTTACTAATTGCATTAAAATTAATGTATTAAAAGTCACCGAATTATTTGCGATAATGTTACATGAGAAACGATAATTAATTAGTGTATCTATTTTATTAATGAAAACGTAAGTCGATAAGATAAATTCATTGAAATAACTTTTACCAAAGCATCGATCTCCACCTCAAATCCCAAAAATAACTGCTGCAAGCGAGATTCTATCAAAATTGCCTCCCGCAAACTCGCCCGTCAAAAGATCCCATTTTCCAAAGTAGCGAGAACCGGCTTTCGTTACCGAGCGGCGCGCGAGTGAATTCAATAAAAAAAAAAACAAAAAAAAAAAAACCCGAGCGCACTCCCGAACTCGGCGCCGCGAAGGCCCGCCCGAGCTGCTCCTTCCGGTGATAAAACGAAAACAAAACGCATTGTCCCGCGCGCGGCGCCGAAAAAAGTGAAAGCTCCCGCGCGCGGCCCGGCGCTCGAAAAACAAAGGACCCGCGCCGCCGTCGGGCGGAGGGAGGGGAAATCGCTCGCCGAAAATTGCGCCGAGATAAAGCCGGCCCTTCGCTCCGCCGCCGCGGCGAGGTGTACGCGCGCGGGCAGCGGCGGAGCGCTCGGCGCAGCCTTGTGCCGATTCCACGCACGACAGAGTCGCGGCACGCCTCGCTGCACCGCCGCGCGAGAAACCGAAGCTAACGAACGCGGATGAAAAAATTAAGAGACACGGAGGGAGAGAGAGAGAGAGAGGGAGAGAGAGCTGCGGATGAGAGATGGGCTGCACCGCTACGTCACGTGCGGATTATTACGGGAAATAACGCCTCGGTTCGAATGGAAGTTTGGGTACGGTTTATTGGACCTTTGCTTTTTTCGCTAATTAATGCCACGATTGTGGGCGTCCAGTTAGCTTGATCTAATTTTTTTAATTGAATGTCGCTAAACTTTGGAAAGTGAAATTTGACCAGTTTTTTGAGCGTTACGTTTTACCTAAGAGATCGGTTGGATTAAACAATGCTTGTTAAAAAAATCACGCGCAGTTTTCGCGACGTTGCAAAATTTTGTATTCATTGTCCTAATTTTCAGGAGCGCGCGCATAATTAAAGTTTCGCAATTGTAAAATGATATTGCACAATTTCCTTAATTAAAGCTTAATGAAGGACTTCCGGTATCTTGAATTAGAATTGTGAAACTCTTTACGCACTCGGTAAATGAATCAATCGCTTTGCGACTTGCCGCACATTGAATTTCAATAACCATTCTCGCGCCCGTGCCTCTTTAGGACACACAAATTATATTTGCAGAAAGAAAATTGTCTCGCGCAAAATTACCGCCCAAGCGGAGGTCTTACCACAATAAGCGATGAAATATTTGTTAAGCAGCCCAGAAAAACCCCTCCGCCTCTTCGACAATCAGAAAAACGTTCGGCTTTTCTCCTCGTTACAGAAATAACCCGCGCCCAATCAGGTGAGGGAAGCAGGCGCGACTTTTCCGCCGCGGCTCCCGAAAAAAAAAAGGCCCGATTACGCAGCGCGGCGATAGCCTGCCGATCGTTAGGAGCGGCGCGTTAAATGTGACCGAGCCGCAGGAATGGGGTCGATTATCTAATATTATTGGAGATTTGTGTAAGCGGGTGAGGAAAGGCCTCCGCTGGAAATCGGCCTTCGCCGGCCGCGATGTGTATCGCGAGTGCGAAACGGCGCTTTTTTCCCTCTTCCTCTCCGAGCCCGATTCCTCGTCTGCGCGTGGCCTAATTGCCCGCGGCGCGCGCTCATTATGTCGCAGCCGAGCGTTTCAGAGGTGTTAAATCGCGCGTTGCGATTGCGACGGGGGGGGGGAGTTTCTTTTTCTTTTTTTTTTCAAGCCCCGCGCTCTCTCGCCGTCACCGGGCCTGGAATGGACTGGACCGCGCCGATACCGTTACTGGACACTCGTGATATGACGGCCCGTTAACTCGGCTCGGAGCTTACCTCTTTTCAGCAGATTTTATTAGAGATCTTGGTAATTGCAAAGCTGCTTTTGCTTCCTGCTAGAGGAAGCTTTGTGATATTTTTGGTGTAATTTTCGTAGATAGTTGCGGCAAACCCTTTATTATATTCAAATCTTAACAGAACATGAACTTGTAACAATTTTCAAGTTTTGAGTAGAATCACAAAGGAGAAAAAATATTATTTTCGGACTGCGTTAATAAATATAATACTCGTTGAAGAACGCTGCGCTTCGACGTGAAAATTGGAAAATACATGTTTTGCCGTGCAAACATTACAGACGCGGCCTTGGAAATTTCTATGAATAAATAACTATTATGCACCGAAGATAAAAATGTCCGTATCACGCTTAGAAAAGAGAAAAATTCCGACCGATCCGTCAAAATGCGCCGACGTCTTCATTCGAGTCATTCATAAACCCCAAGCCCGAGCCACCGCCGATCGATCTGCGGACAAAGCCGCAGCTCGCAACGAGGACCGAAAAAAAAGCACTCGATATTTATAAGCAACGGGGGAAGATTCCACAAAGGGGGGGGGGGGGGGGCGAGCAAAAAATACCGTCGTCGATCGGGGTGTCCGTCGAGCGTGCGGATCTTTCGCTTATGCTCCGCCGGGCAGCGAGTTTATAGAGCGGATTAAATCCGCCCGCGGGCAGTCATCCGTTTCTCCGCCCCGCGCGACACGTCGCTCGCGAGAGTTTCTTTCGCGATCGCGATCGCGCTCGCTTTTTCGCCGTGCCCCCCCCCCCCTCCCTTCCCTTCCGCGCAGGGAGAAAAAAGGAGAGCCGCCTCGTGGCGATTCGACGCGTCGGGGCGCTGACTGCGCGCGAACGCGCCGTGGGAAAATTATAATAGACGGGCTTGTGGAAAGCGAGGGGAATATGGAATTTATTAACGCGCTGGAAGGATTTATACTGGAAAAATGCTGCGAGCGGGTTCGGCGGTGAGAAACATTGACAGCGCCGACGTGAAAACGCGATGGAAAATTGTTTTTTGCCTTGTCGCTGTGACGCGGTTTTCATTGATACATGATTTTTCAGGATCTGTTTTTAAAACGTGGGTTTAAGCTCACGCTATATAATATATTTATCTGAGAAGGCGCAAACAAAAAAAAAAAAAGACTTGCCCAGCTATTTAAAGCGTCAATGTTCGCAGAAATTCCGGACCATATTTCTTGCGATCCGAGCGTCGAAATGATAAAAGGCTCGGGATCCGCGGCGAAAAACAGCGGAAGAAAGCTCCGCAGACTCTCGTACTATTAGCGCTCTTTCTCGGAAGCTCGCGTATATAAAAAATGGCGAAGCCGCGCGAAGCACGTGACCTAGTTGCTCGGGGGTCGAAAAAGGGCTCGACTCTAAATCCGGAACGAGTTTACGGACTCTTTAAAGCCGCGCTCTCGGCGCGCCGCCGCCGCCGCGGCGGACTTCCTCTCTTTGTGGCTATAATTGAGAATCCGGCATCTGCAACTAATTTTGGCCTTTCTTTCTTCGTGCCTCCTCCGCGCGCTGCAGTTTCGCGGCGGCGGCGGCGATAAAGCGGGAGGAGGTGGGGCCCGAATTCGCGATTTCTGGAGGAAAACACCGCTCGGCGCGGGCTCGGGTCCTCGAGGCTCGAGAGAGCCCCGCCGAAAAAGCCGTTTCGCCGAGAATTATGGCGAGAGCAATGTTAAGCGAATAAGCAGATTTCACGGTCTAGAGGAGCCTCGAGTCCGGATGTTATTTTTTCCCTCGGTAGACAAAGTATCTGCAGCTGGACCGGGGAGCTTCTTTTGGACGCAAAAAGGCGGCTACGAAGAAATTAAGCACGCCGTTAATACAGAACTCTGTGGACAAAGTCGGTTTATTATGCTTCCGTTAAAAGGAGTTTATAAACACCGGATTATTTTCTAACAATCGAGTATTTCATCTCTTAAAATATCATTTCCAAAGGCTAACTCGGAGACTACATTGAATTCTGCAACGATATATTTTCATATATGCGAGCTAAAAGCTCCCCCGATGCCAACGCGACACGATCCCGAATGAAAAGCGGCGCGCCGTGTCGCAAGCCGAGGCTCGGCCTGCAACGAGCGGCAACAATAAAACTGTCCCGCCGCGGTTTCCCATTGTCCGGGAGGGACTTAATTTTCAGCTGACCGGTCCATCTCGCCCAAGACAATGGGCCGCATTGTGAGCGATCCGCGCATTATCTCGCGGGCCGCCTTTGACCCTCCGGCAATCGATCCGAGGGACGTATCGCAAGCGGTGATTAGAGGCGAGAGGCAGCCGGCGAAAAAAGGCCGGAGGCTCGGCCTGTGACGAATGCAGGCATCCGGCGAAACTGTTTTGCCGCGCGACCTTGAGTGCGCGCGCCGCAATTAAAATGCATCGGCGATAGAGAGTGCGCGACGCCCGCCGCCCGAGGAAAGGATTTGCAGAGGCGCCGCCGAGCGCTCTAAACTTTCTGATGACTCGAGCTCGCGTGGAGTTTTTCGGCTTTTTCTGGGCGATAACGAAGGGTGAACAACATTTAACGGGAAGACAATATTTACCGACCGGGCGTCCTCGTAAGAAAATCGATTGTAGAAAAATTAATACTAAATAGTTTGCTACAAAAATCTGTGCATTCCGCAGCTTTTATAATTACAAAAATCTGTGCGCAATTTCAAAGAGATACTTCAATTTATGTCTGAACGGGAGTGTTGCAAAGAATTTAGAATGATATATAGGTTACGTGGTTTTGAAAAGTTATATTTGTAACACTGTCATTTGCACGTAACTTGAAATACCCCCTTGAAACTGCTCACAGACTTTTGTAATTATAAAAACCAGGAACTGCATACATTTTTGTAGCAAACTATTGAGTATTTATTTTTTTATAAATGATTATAAATGATTTTCTTACGAGGACGCTCGGTCGGTAAATTTTGCCTTTGGCATCCCCTTAAGCGTACGAGCTTGTGCTGTTTATTTTCAGGTTTGGATCCAGAAAAAGTCATACATCAAAATGCGTAAGCTATTAATATAAAAATAAAAACGATCGACCGTACAGAAGGTTTTATACAAAAATAAAATCGTATCGTTTTTCATTGCTCTCTGAAATTTTTATATTTTGTATACTTTTTGCTGGGCAGGAAGTGCGCTTTTTAAAACAATAAATGTAATGTATTACAAAGCAGCTGCAGAACCTAATGGAAGCTATAAATATTTCCATTGCACCCCAAACTTCCCGCTGAGATTGCAAACTCAAAAGCTCAACTTTTAAAACCAGTCAAAAATTCGTCTTAAATACGCGAATTCGGCCTCTTTTAAATTTTTGGCGCATTCATAAAATTATTATTACGGATTTACGAAAATAAATGTCGTAAAAACAGTATAAAGGATTGTCAAGTCTTTTATTTACCAACGCATTTAGCGTTTAAATTGCAAAAAGTTTTGACAAAAAACACCTGTCGTATGTGTGTCAGGGATAATGCGATCGAAAGCGCATCAACTCGAACTTCATGCGCAACAACTTCCGTTGCGGCGTCACGGGGAAGGGATTGATTTGATTTTGTAAATCACTTTAGCATTGAATGACATTTTGAAGAATCAAATTAACTAAAGAATAGGAGAGCGTATACATTTCCTATACCGAATCGCCTCTAATATATGATGGCTATAGTACAATATGACGTATAAATTTTCTTACACTTTCATAATTTATGTTTAAAATACTTTTTACGCTATTATTTGCGTCATTATAATTTGTTTGGCATAATTTATTAAGAGCTTATTAAATTTATAGTTAATTTCATAAATGGAAATTAGATTAGTTCATTTAGTAATTATATATTATATAGTATTTATCTACTATCCATTTAAAGATTAATTATTATTAAAAAGTATTCGCGATCAGAAGTAAAATATACAATTTACTAACTACTTAACAAATAAAATCTTTAAAGATCCTGTGAAATTGCTTGCCGCCAATTCACTCTTCAATTACACTAACTAAATTGCACTGGACTTAGTTTCATTTCATTCACACGGTGCACTACTTCGATTATTACCATAGCAGTATCTCATCCATTTTATGGGACATGTTACGCATTTACGTAAACAGAGCTCCATAATAACCGTGTGATAATAATTACTTAGATAATTTAATAAAGCGAGTATGACTCGATTCACATGTATTTTCGGCAAAAAAACGTCTCATTCCCACGCCCTCCTCCATCTTTAAAAAAGCTCTCCCAACAAACTCCGAGTGATCCTCAGTCTTCCCCGGCAAGTCTGCCATTCATCCCGACTAGTCCTGAAAATGTTCCGCGAATCTATAATAAAAGCGAGGCGAAAATAGCCCCCCCCCCTCCCCGCTCGCGGGCGCGTCGAACGTTACGTTCGATCGTGCCTCTCGGCGCGCCGCGGACGGGGAGCAGTGCAGGCGCGGTTTCGCAAAAATATAATCGCCTCCGTGAATTACGGCCGCAAATTGGATCGTGAGAACGTCGCGGGGAGGAGGCGCCGGCGATTATCTCCTCGCTGACGCGCGTACAAGTGCGCGCGACGGTCTGACGGCGTAAACTCTTTTTCGGCCGCTTTTTCTTCTGCTCGAGCGACTCGGTCGCCGGTCCAGCTGCGGAGTCGCCGACGGGGAAATGTTTGCTTTCTGCGGAGCTGCTTCGCGGTGTATATGATTCCACGCGTAGCCGCGTTTATGGATAGATGAGTTATGCGGGCGCGAATTTCTCGTCGACAGCAAAACCTGTTTTGATTGCTTTGCTTATGCATACGCGGCTCGAAAGATATTCTATTGGAGAGAATTCGTTAAAATAAATCTTGAATAAACCGTCGACTGAAAAGCTGAAAATCCGTAGCTTTCCGAATTTAATCAAGGCCTGCCCGCAAAAAGGAAGCAAAAACATACTGCACGCATACGCAGCGAAACGCGAGAGCGAACCTCCGCACTTCCTCGTTCCCCGGCGCTTGACCTCCCCGGGAGCCGACCGTCATCCTCGAAGCTCAGCCGCCATTATCGAGCGCGCGCGCGGATTTCTTTATTTTTTCCGCGAGCGCGAGCGCCGGCTAATGCGCGCTCGGAGTGTGCAAGCGCGGAATCTAGGCCGATATAAATAGGCCTCTTGTCGCCGCGGAATAACAGGTAGCCTTAAAAGCTGGACAGGCGCTGATTCCCCTCCCCGCGGGCTCTCTTTCTTTCGCGCGCACGCTAGACGGCTCGCGAGTGGACGACTGCGGTGCAGGGGGGGGGGGGGGGTAAAGCCGCTGCGCTGCGCGCCGCTGATATTGCGCCGACTTGGCTGCTCGCGAGAGCTTGGGAGATAAACCCGTTTGTCCGAGCTGAATGGCTGAAAGGGGACGTTTTGTTTTGATGATTAACCTATTTTACGAGGATCGCGTGAAAGCTCGTCCTTCCGCGGACGCAATGAAAGAGGCGCCTATTTCGTTGAAAATTTCTTTTCTCGTTCACCCCGACGAAATTAAACAATAAATTTGGATCAGGAAGTATATACTTACTTGGCCAGCATTGACTTTAAAAGCATCCGGCCGGTGGGCAAAGACAGCGGACCAGCCGCGAGAAAAGGCCGGCTCGAGCATCGACATATACCCGTCGCCGTTCGCGAAAAGCGAGCTGCCGGGGGGCGACGGCGAGGTGGGCTTCGGGGGAAGAAAAGAAAATAAAACAAAGGCCCCGCGCGCCGATCGAAATAAAGGAGTCTTTTTTTGTTTTTTTTTTTGTAGCGCCGCCGGCAGCTCCCCTTTTTCGCGCGGCCGGAGGTCCGCCGCACAAAAGGTGAAAGCGAGAAATTGAAGGGAGCGATGAGATTCGAGGCGCTCGGCTGGAACCGCACAGATATATGTATATATGTATACGTATATACATTATTTAAGGTAATTGCTGAAAGTGCGCCCGCTACGATTGGGAAACTTGTTTGATTATTTAATTTGCTGACGCAACGAGGTTTCGGAGTCGAGTCTCCCGGCCGAACGAATTTTAGATAAAATGGCCTTATGGAAACGGTGACAGGGGCCTTAATTTTGGGAAAAATGCGCCGAACTCGTTGCTCTCTTGATTCGTTATTGCGAAGTAGCGTGGGAAACGATTGGCTTTTTATAAATTTCGGCTGACCTCAGGTCGGGGCTAGTTTGACGAAGCGACTGCTTCGCCTTAATTTTGACCCTGTTGAGCATCCATTGGAACGTGAAATTCGCCTAAATCGCGGCGTCTCGCGCAGTAAAACGATAAATTAATTGCGTAACGAGTTTTCAAGTCGACAAATTTGCAATCGTCCGGCAGGCCGACGATGTCGAACACGTAAGCGTCGCAGGTGATTATATTCCATGAAGCTGCCTCGGTATAACAATGCAGGTTCTTAATTTAAATATGAAAATTTTTCTGCAGCCGGAGGAGCAGCAACGGAGCGGCTTTTCACGGCGTCGCCTTGCCCATTGCGGAGACGCTGTCGCGCCGCATTTTAGTCACGTTTTTCGCGAAGATTATGACGCAGTCAAGCCTATATAATAGTGGCAGAGCGAAATATGTGCAAACACTTGCGAACTGTTGGATATTGATTTTAAACTCTCTTTGATTTCTTTGAAAATTAAAGTAATTAACCTTTAATAAACAACCAAACTTTTGCTTTCTCCTAGAGGAAGCTTTCTGATAGTAATTTTTAGAGTTGTTCGAAAAACCTATTATAATTGTATTTTAAGGTGTCAGAAACAAGAATAAAAGAAGGTTTTTGAAAAATGACTGCATGGATGTACGGATGTGTGTGGGTGTATGGGTGTGTGTATGTACGTATACGCTTGGACCTTAGCTTCTACTGAACGGATTTTCATCGTTCGTGGCTCCATTTTTTTGCTTTCTTTTTGTGATGGCGGCAGAAAAAAATCTTTTTTTGTTTAGCTTATTTGTTTTCGTTTCATCGTCAATTGTCGATTCTCGAAAAATTTAATTTTACTTTTTTTTACCCTGGTAGAAATTGAAAACATTTTCAGAGCATTTTTTGGCCAGTTTTTCATAAATGGCCAAAAAATACTCCAT
>JAWWEM010000001.1:14481931-14497697 GCA_035582935.1 Ormyrus thymus
AATACTCCATAATTGGCCAATAAATGCTAAAATTTAATCTCAAAGCATTAAAAATGGTTTGATTTCTACTAGGGTAGTGATACGATTGAGATATTTGAATCGAACAAAGACCATTTTAAAGAGCATAAAAATACCTAAAACTTCAGAGAAAAAAAGTTGCCCTAGCTCTTACGGTTTTTTTAAAAGCTTGTAAGTCTTAAATTAAATTATCAACTGCTCTGAAAAATTTTTTGGTAATAAAGAATGTATATAGCTATATAATCTGTTAAAATTGCAAGCCATTTTGTGAATTAGTTTTTGAATAAAAAACTGAAAACTGAAAAAAATGAATTTTCTATGTCCAACGATTACGGGAGTAAAAAGACTTTAAACTACTTGAAATTTTGAGAAAAGGTAGATCTTTTGTATGTCAGAGCTGTATAGATATTCTGTTTCTGAAACTTATTAGTTCAAAAGATATTAAGGTTTTATTTATTTTTTTCAATTTTTTGGATAGCTTTATCTTAGTGAATAATCGGTCTTTTTCAATGATCAACCTCTTATTTTTTTCGTTTTTCAAAATTAAAAAGAATTTTTGAAGTTCATTTACTAGTTTTGGTTTTATAACGATTTTAAATTATGTTTTAATATATATATAACATAGTACAATCATATTTTTATTATTATTATTTTATTATGATTTTTACATTAGTTTTAGCAATATAGTTCAAATAAAATAAAAAAATTACTTTTATTTGGCTAATAATTATTAGAGAAAATTCAATTTACTTGAAATTTTTATTTAATATTTTTCAAAACGAAGATAATTTATGCTCTTGTTTTAAACATTACTTTTTTATACGGCTTGTAGAAAGCTTGATTTAACGCATGATTTTTATTCAAGCTTGCGCGAAATCGAGCTTTGCGCATGGAATTTCAAAAATTGTTTTTTGGGACTTTAAATATTCCGATAAAAAAAATGTTTATTTAAATTTTATTTGCTGTTCATTAAATTCTAGAATGGACATATAAAAATAAACTAACAATACAATAATAAATAATTAATTAAATTTAGAATAGTTTGAAATTATTTTGTTGAAATCGACTGTTTTCAATGAATCTCAGAGATAATATCGGAACGATAAATTAGTTCGGAGGAAGCTAAGTGCCGATGAATTGGCAGCGGCTTTTAATATTGTGATAAGGATAATCAATTTTATTATGTCAGCGTCATTAGTGAAAATTATTTTCTTACCTTTTCAGCCATCGACCTTTGACGAACAGATTATATTAAAAAGTTCAGAACGATCTTTTACCAAACTTTCAACAAAAAACTCGAAAAAAATATCCGTCAGCAAAAGAAGAGACCCGCAACGGCAATGATTTACAGCTCAATTGCGCCGCGCATTAGAAAAATCGGCACGCGAACGTCTGGAGAAGGATCACGAAAGCGAGCGCAGCCCCCAGAGAGAACTCTCAGGCTCGGCCGGCAGAAACGAGCGGCGATATATCCTCGGCTCGTTCGCTCGCGACGACATTAGCCGAGAGGCAAAACAAACACGTACTCGCGGGGCCCTGCCTCGGGCTTAATAAACAATACTCGCATTAAACACGGATCGGTCTCTCGCCTCCGATCTGCGCGTGTATCGGCTGCCGCGGCGCGGGGCAGCCGATGCTTATCAGTGATTTACGCCTATCATTCGCGCAATTTATGGCAACGATAATGACGTATGATTAGGCGTGTCGCGGCGCAGCACCGAATTTAACGCGAGGCTCAGGGAGCATTGTTCGGAATTACGAGTTCATTTCGAGGATATAAGGTAGTTAAACCTTATTTAGGTTTATGGCCGAGCGATTCCCGAGCGGCCGATTGGTATCGAAAGAGTTCAGAAGGAGTGCGGAATTTTAAATCCTTTGCGACTTTTTCGCGGAATTAAATTGTGTGGATGGACTTATTTATTGCGGCTTCTTATTGGCATCCACAGCTGAAGGATAAAATAAGCCGCATTGCTTATATTTCTGCTTTTTCAAAGGTTTATGATTATTCGTCGATAATATTTTCATGCGCAAAGTGTTGTACACTACTTGAAAATTGAATTGTTAAAAATAGATTTTATTCCTTAACGTCTTCAAACAACTTTATCGCTAATCGTCTTGCCCTGCAAGAATAAAAACCGATAAATGAGATCAGTTGCATTTCACGAGTAACTCGTACATAATCAGCGTATCTGGAGTAAGCCGACAGAACGCCGGTATATCATATTCTCGAGCAATCAAACAGCAAATCTATCTTCTAAATTCGAAAAAAAGGATAACAAAGCCCGCTGAATTCGGCGCATATAAGCGCAGCCGATCGCGATAATTCAAACGCCGCAATTACCGGGCAAAAAAAGGCGTTTTAGCGCTGGCATCAGCCGATTTTCCATGCACACTCCAGTCGTAAAGACAAGAGCGGTTAATTTCGCGGGCAATGATTTACGAGCGCGGGCTGAACTTTCAATAAAGCAGATTTATCGTATCGCCTCGAAAAATCCGCCGGGTCAAAGAGCCAAGACACACAGACACAGAGAGAGAGAGAGAGAGAGAGAGAGAGAGAGAGCGGAGGGATAAAATCTATCAAGATGCCGAGAGAACGAGCGAGAGAGAGAGAGAGAGAAAGGGAGCTGCTGTTACATGTACGAGAACCCGGTGAGTAACGCATTTCTCGCGCGAGAACGAAACAAAGCCGCAGACGAAATAAAATCCTTGCGCGCTCGATCATTATGTGTGTGCGAGCTGGTCTCGTTGCGCCGCGCTCCGTGAAAGTTCGGACTTGTCCGAATCGCGACCGAATCGGGGGAGCTCGACGACGCCTCAACAAGTAATCTCGGCGCGGATAAGGAAGCGGGTCGAATAGAGAATAGCTTATTTAGGGTGTCGAGTTTCGCTTTTTTAGTCGCGGGCACGTCACTGGAAGCAGAGCGTAGCGCAGTGGCTGCCAAGCATTGGATTTGCGCTGTTGCGAGTATGATTTTTGCAAAATTTGACTCTCCTATACTATAATTAATTACGAGCCTTTGCCCTACGTTCAGCGGTCCCGTTCCACCTTCATTAAATAAAAAAAGTTGCTCTCATTTCCGCGAAGTCCCAAACACCTATAATTCCGACGCGCTGCCTCGCCATACATTACACCGAGGACAACAAGCGAGTCCAGCCGCGGGCTTCGGACATCGGCGAGCGTTCTCCGCGCGCGCGCAGATACGCGCCGATCTCGTAACGCGAGGGCGCGCGATAACGATCGGTGAACGCTTGTCGAGCCACCCACGTGCCCGTGGCGCCCCGCGCGCACGCTATGTCCTCGCGCCGAGGCTCTCATTTCGGATCTCCTCTCCCCGATCGAGCGGAGAATTCGAGCTGGATCAGGCCTGTCCTTTGATCGGGGGATGAGCTTTGACACTTTTTGCGCGAGCGCGTCCTTTAAAGAGCCTTTAATTAAGCCGAAGTTTGCCGCGAGGTTCGGCTGGGTTTCGAGTTACGCCATCGGTACAGCGCTGCGGATTCCGTTAAAATCCCGCTCGTTAATCTTTCGAAAGCTTCTGCAAATATTTAAACCAGATGGAAATTGACCTAGTTAAGTAACGCTTATACTCGTATGAATTACCGGATTTAATCCTCCGTTTACCAGCAAACGTAACTTAAATTTCATCCAAAGATTTGAACTTATTAATACAAATTAAAAGAAACTCATTAATTTTGTGGTGCTTTTTATTATTCCAAAATGTCTGCTTGTCAAGTCAAGAGACTATCAAGAACGGCTCATTTCCTAGATTTATTACATTTTGGTATCTCAGTTTCGTTGAAGTAATAATTCACATTGAAATAACGAAATTCTTAATAAATCGAGCTTGCCCTCCGACCAGTAGAAACTTCCTCTAAACCAATTTTTACAACGGCACACCTTTCTCCGCTCAGTAACTTTTGAAAAGTCAAGAAAACGGCGCTCGAAACGATTCGTCTTATCCCCCGGGAGATCTTCAATCAGGCGCTGCCATTCGTTCGCCAAAATACCCGCACGGCCCGAAACCAGGGAGAAAAGAAGCCGACGACGAAAGAAAAAAGAAAGAAGGCGCGCGGGAGAATCGCGCCGGTATTACGCGCAATTATACACCGAGCGGCGCGCCGACGTCCCTTTGTACTCGCACATTCGCTGCACACGAGAGGAGAGTAGGGAAACCTCGATTCCCGGCCGAGACAAGCGCGGTCACGCTCGGCTGCCGCTCGGGCGCACCGCAGCTCTGTGCGTCCCGACTCGCGGGAGGAAAAGGGGAAAAGGGGGACAGGATAGGCCTCCCGGACGGAAGGGAAGACGGAGGGGGACGGCAAGGAAAAAAAGAGGGACACGAGTCCGCGGCGCGGGCGAGAAAGCCACCCGCGCTCGGGCGCTGGCCCAATTCCCTGCCGAGTCGATGCTTTCTTGGGCGGCTGAAGACGACGTGTGACTTTTTTGCAAGGCCGCCGAAGTGAGGCTGCTGCGTTTTTTCTTTTTTTTTTCACTTCTTTTACTCGTCACGAGGCCTAAGAAAGGTTGATCGAACATTTCGCCTAATCGTTTGTCAAATTCCGCAATTTGCATCGGGCGAATTAGAGATTGAGTTATTTCGCAAAACTGTCCCTCGCGTAAATTCCATTTTTCAATCGAGCTCCAGCGCACTTCTCTTCGCACGGGAGTTCGAGAACCTTTTTGAAAAAACGGCGACTCGGCAAGGGGGAGACACACCTTATTAAAGCGAAGGCAGGGGAGACTCGGATACTCTCGCCGCGCTTTTTCCCACACGGCGCCCGACGAAATTCCGACTCGTAAGCACCGAGGCGTTTGCGCGCCGCCGCGCGCACAACTAGCGCACAACTCGCCTTTCGCGCCTGCAGCGCGCGTCACGTCCGTGCGCCAGAGGTGTCAGCCGCACTCCAGAAACTAGAAGCGTCGATGCGCGCTTTCCCAATATCCCAATGAGATGCAAAACTGGGCTTCTAATCAAGCAAATGGACGCGCGACTTACAGCGGGGGGGTTCGGTTCGAAAAGGCGCCGACGCCGCCCGACGGGTTTTAAGAGGGTTTTCAGGTCGTTGCTAAATCAAAGCTGCGCTGAGCGTCCGCCTTGTTTATTAATTAACACGTGGTACATAAAGCTTTGGCGGAATGGAAAATGTAGTTATTGCTTTTCAGCATTATTATGTCTACACGATACAATTTCTTCCTTAGAATTGAACGACATGGAAGTAGGACATCATGCTGCTGGGTAACTTGCAATCCACTTTCAAAGAGCAGGACAATTAGAACATACAAAAAATTATCCTTTTATCTAAAGGAAAAATGAAAAAAAAAAAAGAAAAAAAAAGCGAAATGATTACCCACGTAACACACTATTGGTTGTGCGGCTGTAATAAAAGCTCGATTAATCTCCACATACGTAAGGCTCTATTGATACAAACTTTCTGTGCTATTAAATTTGATTACTTCGTCTACTTTATCTTTTGATCTCTTTGAAATGAAGGAGTCGAGTACCTTCTTAAAACGGATAGTCAACGTTTATTAAGGCGCGTTAAAAATAAGTGAATAGAAAAATAATCTGCAGATTCATGCACGTATCGTACTTCTGCATTAGACTTCAATCTTCAATGCGAGGCTTTATTAGGATTATCAAAGCAATTAACTTCAATATTTTCGAAATTACGACCATTCACACTTGAATTCTCATGAATAACCGTCCGTCACTTTGACGGAAAATGGAAGCGAACCTTCCATGCGCCAAATCCATGTAGGTCCGTCCCCAACTTCTAGTAGAGAATAATTCAATTACATCGAATCGACAAAGCTGCACTTGAAAAAAAAACGTCTCCGATACGCACTTCTTCCTTCGCAAAGTTCAATACACCCAAAAAAAGGAAAAACGAAAAGCGGGAGCCCGCAGCCTCCCTCAAATAAATTCTTCCACCGGGTCGACGAGAGAAAAAGGACCTTACACAAAAATGTCCGCGGATCAAACGAAGCTCGCCCGTCCAAGCTCCAAATGCATTTAGCGCGAGAGCGGCTTTCCGCGGCGCGACGCCGCACTACTCTATATAGAGCCTATTACGGCCGAGCAAAGTGCCTCTCTCTGGTCGCTCCTTTCCGCGGCTTTTTCAAACGTAATGGACGCCGATACGTTGTGCGCGGATGATTCGATTTCGCTCGATGAGCAAATTGCACCCGTTCTTATCGAATTTTCCGAGCTGACTCGAGAGTCCCATCATTAAACGCGACTCATTGTCTCTGTCTTGGCAGGCGGCGGACTTTGTTTAAAAAAGAAAAAAAAGCACTGAAACAACGAGGCTACAAGCATTCTCGGCCGATTAAGAAACAATTAAGCGTTCGATATAGTCATCGGGGGCTCGGTTCCCAGCGCATTATACCTCGCGCGCGCACGTTACGTTCGCTTGCGTGCGGTAATTGCGCACCCTCAATAAAACTAGATTAGCATGACTAACGGCGAAACGCCTTTCATTAGAGACTCGGCGCGCGAGAGAGCCCAGTCCCCCCGCGACGAGGTCGGCGCAGCGCGCTCCGAAAACAGCCGGACCATCTTCGGCCGCCCGCTGAGGTAACTCCCGCGGCCGCAATCGACGCGCCGCGCCGCTCGAAGCCGCCGCCGCGGGGAAATTGGGTCGCGCGGCGAATAACTCGTGTGCGCTTACGCGGATTATAAGCGGCGCGGATTTTTAGCGCGAACGCCGGGGAATTTATCGGCGCGCGCCGCGACGCGCACCTACAACTGCGAGCGGCCGACGTTTCGTTTGACGTGTGGGCTGCCGGAGTTATTCGAGGCTGCAGTATCCTTAATTGGGCGGGACGTGTATTATTCGTTGGCCGGCCGGTTCTGGGGCTTGCCGAGCTTCTGCGCGAGCGGCGTTTCGAGTTTTAGGATTGCGAGCTGATTTCCGTAGGAATTTAGGGGGACTCTGGAAAATGAGTTTGCAAAGACTTTTTCAAAGAGAAGCTCTTGATCTGCGGGCTGATATTAATTAGTGAAAGGAGCTTTTGTAACAAAGGTTTTAATCGAAGGCTTTAGTTTCTCGAACGAGAGTCGGTTTCAGATAACTTTAAACTGTGGAATGCTAAGAAATCGTTGAACAAAATTTATATCATTGCTCGGGTAACAATTTTTCGTTAACCTACGAAAATGAAATCATATTTGAAACAAAAAAAAATTGATCAATTTATATGATTACGCCCGCAAGTTAAATAGCATCGTCGAACCGTAAAAAGAGATAATTTTCCAGGCATACGAATTTTTACACAGGAGCTCAAATAAATATTCAACGGATACGCCATTTAATTAAACCATGTTCCGACCGGTAATTATTCCTGAATATCAATGATAACATTTCCACTCGAATCCACGCAAATGACCCAATCACAATCCCGCACACGACAAGTGCGATCCGATCTCGGAGTGGTCCGCAAAATATTTCGTAAAGCTCGGTCTGAAAAAGCGGTCCGCAACGTTCGACGGGACGCGGACTTGTCCCCGCCGACACGAAGCGCGGAAACAGCCGGCTTAAGGTAGCTCTAGTGTTAACACAATTAACGACAGGAATGAGATGAAGCTTTAGAAAATAGTAGATTGGTTCATAAAAAAACTGTAGCTAAAATTTCAAAAACGTTCGCAGCTTCTAAGGCGAGAGAAAGATGTTTCAACTTTTGGTGATTTAACACGGGCTCTTATGCGGAATGGGATTTTTCACATTATGATATTTCAGCAATTGACCACAAGATTTGAACGAAATTTTTTAATCGACTAGAAAAATCTTCAAGCATTATATGCCTGTTTCCAAAATATGCATTCAGAGCCTGCGGGATTAGCAATAAATTAATTAATAATGCAATCGTACGTAAAAAGTCGTCCTTTGTTTACGTCGGCGCAGTGCTGCATATCTGTATTTCTAAAACATAGCGCCACGCTTCGCGCAGTCCTGTATATCTATATTTACAAGCTACGCTAATCAACTGCACAGCTATTCGGCTCCGACTGGTGTCGTGCGCGTAGAGCTACCTCGACAAACGCATCGCGCGCAACCTGCCCGTAAGCTTTTAATCGCCTCTCTCGCGAATCGACGGCATGCCCATTTGAATTTCGCAGCTACCGTTTCGATCCAGCTCGCCCGGACCGGCCGCGCTGCGCTCTCGGCTCTCGAGTGACACATGAACTCTATTATCTCCTCGCCTTATAGAGGTGCGTTCGTGTGCGCTCGTTGCGCTCGTACGCCGAGAGAGAGAGAGAGAGACTTGCATAAATGCATAAGGTACGAGACCGCGCGCGAGAGCCTATGCGCAATACTGACCGCTCGCCGATCGGTGGCCGCTTGGCTTTTCTGCAAAGACGGAGAGAGGGCCCCATGAAATATTCAACTTTTGAACTCGGATCGACGCTCGAACGATTTGTTTTGAAATTGTTTAACGTAGGCGGCGGACTAAATTATTCATAATCCATTTGAACGAGGAGAATATTGGTTTTCGATCGGCTTTTTCAATTCGAAATTGCAGGGGTTTTGCAATTTATGTACAGTAAAAGTGGGAAGGAGTGCGCGCTAGAAACTGCAGAGGTAAATCAAATGAAAAGGGAATTTATTTTTATATTCGGTTCGTGATTACTTTTTAAGGTGTAAAAACTATATAGTTCCGCCACTTTTTTTAGCCCTTTTAAATGAATATTCAAAAAAGAACGCTTTGATGGCCTCTTTACTTTCTATCGTAGAGAGAAATATGGCAACTGAATTCTGAAAATCTATCAAATTCGCGATAGAAAAAATAATCTAAAAAATGCCACAGACACTTACACGGATTCTCTAAAAATATTTTTAAAATCTTTTTAGACAACCTTTTCTTTTTATTAAACGCATCGAACAGGAGAACATTCCTAAATCTAAAATTAATATTAATTCGATTGTATCCCGGCAATCTCGTGCTCGGACTCGCCGTCCATAAATTGCGCTTCGCTATCGTTGCTTTGCTCTCGTTGGTCGATCGCCAAGGTACCTCCTGGAGCTTTCGAAAAACACTTTCACGTAACGCGCTGCCCTTTGCGACGAGTGTCGCAATGCACCGAGGGACCCGTCGTATATTTTCCAAGCGCCTTCATTGTCTTACTTTAGGACAAAAGTAGGTCGTAAAGGTCCGAGTTGCGTGCGCATGATGCAAATATCGCGGCGAATGTATATTTCATTATTTGCGCATTGAAACCGCGGGTAAGTGAGTTTACGGTGAGATTTTAAGACACGATTTCCGGTTGTTAAAAGAGAGAAAAAAAAAAAAACCCCCCGAGGGAAAGGGATTTTTTACGTACGCAAAATTGCTCGGATTTCCGGATAATGAACGTGACGTAATTTATTTTCAACTGCACGGACACGATCAATTTCGTAATGCTTCGCGGTGCACTTTCGAATTAAAACTTCCGAAAATAAAATTTTTCTCTCGTGACCGCTCGATGACTCGACTGTCCGTCGAAACACTTTTCCCAGAACCTTTCGTCAAATTCTAATGCCCGCTTGAAATGGAGTTTTAATAAGTTTACGAAATCCCCCGAAAACGAGGTGGCGACAAGTCCGGTGGGAAACGAGAACGATTTTCACGCGGTTAAAAGCGCGTCGACGATCGCTCTCGTGAAAGTTGTAACGTCTGCTTGATCGCGTCACACCTAGGAAAAATATTGTCCATAAAAATTTCAAGCCGAAACCAAGTCCAGATTTGACTTTGGGAAAAGAAGTTGAAGCTGCCTTCTGACTTGCTCAACGTATATCTTCATATCTTGCGTCAGGTCGACATTTTCATTGGCTATAAAAACCCAAACGACACGATTGAAAGACCGTTTAACATTGGAAAATCCGACATTTTACTTCCGATCGCCGGCGTTTAAAATCCTCGTTTACCCGGCTGAAAGACCAGTCGCCGGCGCGCACAAGGAGCCTCGGCCGTAAACGACTTTAATGGGAGAAATGCAATTTGTTCAGAATTACCGGCGCGCCGCTTACGTCGATTCAAACGTCCGCGAAAATCTTTGCGTCGTTATACAACGCCCGGCGAAAAAAGAGCCGCTCGAACAAACGCGCAAAAAGCCGAGCAAAGCAGCGGCGGCCTTTGAATTAAGTGTCTTTAAGATACCGATCAGAAAGCCGCCGAACAAAGAAAAGCTGGCCGAATTTTGCTCCTCGGAAAAAAAGAGGTACATATAATACGGACGCGTCATCGGCCGATTTCGCAAGGGAATTATCCGCCGGGGGAAGCTCGTTATCTCTCCCGGCGCTCTTTCTCCCTCTTCCTCCGGTTTATTGCCCTCCTTTCTCTTTCTTCGCGGCTGCTTTCCGAGCGAAGGCTCGTTTAACCCCTCGCTAGCTTGAGAAAGTGACACGGGGAGGGAGTGGGAAATCGCCAGTCGTAAAAAAGAAAGACCCGCCCGGCAGAAATATCAACTTTTCGAGGGATAAGTAGCTTTCATTGTTTCGGGCCTTTTTACGCCGGCTTTTCGCTGAAAAAGCCTTCCCGCTCGGAAAGTTCGTTTGTGTTTTTTTTAAAAGTTAAAAGGGCGCCGAGAGAGAGAGAGAGAGAGAGAGAGCTGCCACTTCAGGTAACTACTTAACTCGCGAAGGTGCCAATAAGATATATTTCGATTTTAATAGTTTACGAACAATGACTCGGTTGTTGCTGCAGATGGCAGCCTTTAACATTCCTATATAGATCATAAATTTTTCAAACAGTCAGAGGTATCATTGTTATTAATAGTTCTGCACAGCAGGACACTGTTGTAGCGATCACAAGTGTCAAAAAGCATTAAACTCAATGTAGATCCGTCGTGATCATTGACCGCCAATGCTTCGATCTACGCGTAATGACATTAAGTGCCACGCCATAAATTCTTCCCGGCACTTTTTCCCAACGGAACTCGGCTCGACTTAACGTTCGCCGTCGACTTTTAAAGCGCATCTTCTTCAAGCTGGACGCGCGAAAAGCCCGACGAGCCCATCGTCCATCCGCCAGCGCTCAAAAGTCGCGACCCTCCTCCCCCAGAGATGGCTATCCTCCTCCCGTACGGAGTTTTTCTCACGCGCTCGTGCGCCGTCCCGCAAACCGCCGTCACGCTTTCCGGCGTCCCTCGAATTCCCGGCCGCGTCGATCTGATTTAATTCGCGCAAAGTGCGCGCACGCCGCCGCCGCGAGTGCCGAGATCCGCCTCGGCTCGAAAAGTACGCGCCGGGCTATAAATTTCGAGGAGCGAGTCTACGCCGAGCCAATTAGGCCTATATATACACTCTCCCTTCCCTCCCGGCGAGATCTGTCGAGCTCGCTTTCTCTTTGTACTTTGCCTTTTGCCTTTGTTGCAACCTCGCTTTTATTTGGGCTTTTATTATTGACGGGGAGCGAGGCGACGAGGCGGCCGGTGCCGCGCTCTCGCTGCTTCGGCGAAAATTCAATTTCCGAGAAGGATATGCATTGTGCTTGCGAAACGAGGCTCCGGTTCTTCGGCCAATTAAGGCCCTGTTTATCGGCAGTGCACTTGATATTCATACGCAATTTTATGTAATTATTAGATTATCGGGAGATAGTTGCGAAAATTATATTACGCCTCGATTACAATCGCTTAATATGAATACTTTGGCGCAAGCGTAAAGAGACAAAAATTATTGCAAACAACGTCGACCCAATTAGTTTTTACCGTCGACGTAACGCGATCCGCGAATCGAGACCGACGAGTCGGCTCGCGCAAAAATTGACCGCACGGCCTCTCCTCCTCCTTTTCTCTTCCCTCGCGGCGACTCTCGAAAAAAATATCGCCGCTGCAACCTGGACTCGGGCGCAAGAAAGGCGCGGACCGACGAAACGAGACTCCCCCTCGAGAGAACAATGATGTCGCAAAAGAAATCGACGCGCGACGAGCGGAGCGCGAATTCGCCCGGCTATTTGCTCATTACACGCCGGGAGCTTTTTTCTTTTTCTTTTTTTTTTTTAAGGGCCGCCGCTTCGCTCGGGTTTTAAGTGTGTCAGTCGAAGACATCAATTTCGTTACGGCCTTCGTTACGGTTCGACTGTGTGAAAGTTGCGAGTTTTTGGTGGAAAAGGTATTTAGTCGTTTTTTTCGTTTACCGAACATTTCGTTCGAAATAAATTGACGAGGCGTTCTTAACGCATCAATTAATACATATTAATTAAACAGCACGTCATTTTTTTTTTTACTGGAGATCATGCCGCTTGTTTTGGTCAAACTATAAGAAATACGTACGAATCGTGCGAAAACCGTTTCAATGCCAGTTTTCCTACCCACTTTTACATTGAGAAAAATGTCATAAGAAAATTTAAAATATGTAATAAAAATTACTATATAATATAGTATAACGCTTGGACATACTGAAATAGTATTATCTTTTGCTATCCTCATATAGTAATTTTTTTGAATGCGATTTAAATTTAAAAAAATTTTATTTCCGTTTTTCATATTTTCAGAACTAATATTGCATTGAAATCTAATGTGAAAACAAATTAAATGATAGAAATAATAATTTTTTTTTGTTGGCGGCTAAATACGATGATATGAAAAAAAAATATATTTTTATCGCATAAAATAATAATTAAATCGAGATTTTTGATGTTTTGTTAACTTAAAAGCAATACAAAATAAAATTGCTCGAAACATAATCTCCACGAAAGCCACGCGCCCCCCCCTGATTTACTAAATATTGTGTAGAATTTTTTTATATTATATAGCAAAAGTTCTTATGATTGATGACAACGTAAACTACATCAAAATTTTTACTATTTAAAATAGTAATTTTTCTAAACTGATCGTTAGAGAAATGATTGCAAATATATTAATTTTTCCTATTAGTATAATAAAATTTGTTATAACTTGAATATGCCCCAGCGTTACTACAAGATATAGTAATTTTTCTTAGATGTCTATTAAATTTTTATGACATTTTCCTCAGTGTAATATTAAATTCTCTACCGTTGAAATCCTAATTTTGCCTATCAGCTCTTTACTTGGATACGAAAGCCCAATGAAAACGACGACGTCACGCGAATCAAACCCACCACTCGCATCCTCGCGAACGAAATAAAGCGCGCATAAAAGTAGGAGCTGCCTTTTTAAACGCCATATCCGTCGCGGTAATAAAGCTTCACCGTTGAGTTTGTCCCGCCCGATCGCGAGCACACCGACTCGCAGTGTCGTTCGATTGCACAATCGCGCGAGAGCGCATCGCGGCCCGAGTTTTTTGATTTATCCGTGGTTGTCGCGAGAGCTGCCGTTCTTCTTTTTTTTAGCGTACCCAATTTCGAGAGCGACGTCGGCTCCAGATTCGACGGGACGATAATAATTGGAGCCGAGAAAAGTCACTCACTCCAGTTTCGCGCGATTGTTCCACTCGGTATTGATACGCCTGGCGGCAAAATCTGTAATACGCGGTTATTCGCTGTTGCGCTCGGAGCGGCTGGTGGCGCTGAGTGAAAAGCGTCGAGTATTGGCATCGCGCGAGGCGGGAACCCGATTATCGCGGCGCTCCTCTGTAGCGTAATTATGTAACGAGCTCGTTACGCTCCTTATTAATTGCAGATTTGTAAATTAATGCCAATTGATTTTCATAAAATATTCGGATTAATGCGTTAATTATATTGGTTATTTAAAACTTTATTATTTATCATACTGTTTGCGAGTATTAGAAATTAATAGTTTATTTGGAAAGTATCAGGCATGTTGAGGATTGTAAATTTTATTGAGTTTATGTAATATTATTCACACGGAGAAATTGTCAGAATCTTTTTTCTTTTTACATCTAAATAAAATGTAATCTCATCTTTAGGCAAGAGGAGGGCTCTTTTATTTCAGAAATCTATCGTAGCTGTATTCGGAAAATCTTTCGAGTTGATTGAAATAGTTTGGACTGAAAATTTCTAACAGCGAATCGTGTGTTTTCAGTAAATTCTGCAGAGCCGCAAGTTTATATTACAAAGTTAACAATTTTGAATATCCTGAAACTTGCGCAAACCCGAACAAGGAAGTGACCTCGCAAACTCAGTTTAAACCGCTTTATAAATTGCGTAAATTGCTTCTACTTATACGTACAAAATTATTTCTTACTTTTTACAAGCGCACTGTAAATTGCGCTCAAATTAATCGGTAAGGTAATTTAGTCTAGAAGTAAAACAAATAGATTAGAAACTCCGGTAACAATTTCATTTCCTAAAAAATTCGCGAACTGAAGTAAAAAAATCGAAAATTAAAATAGTAATAACACAAGTCAATGGTAAATTCAATTGCATTCTAATTCGGTAATAATACTAAAATAACGAGCAACAATCATCCTCGAACAACGTCCAACCAATTAATACCCACGTCGCGTCGACACGAAATTCCGGGCTGGAGCAATCAAGGCGCCTACTCGACACCAAAACCACCAGCAGAAAGGTACGCGGGCCGAAAGGTCGAGCGGAATTAGCATCGACGATCCTGATTGTGCGCGCCGTTTCTCGCGCCGAATATAGAAACTCGGCAGGCAACTGCGTGCGATAAGGAGAAGGCGGCAGAGGCTGCTCGATAAAGGCGCCGATATCGATTATGCGGCACCGTCGACTCGGCATTGGCTCGAAGTGATACCGCGGCTGATTGGCGGTGGCACAAACCTTTGCGAGCCACATTTGCACGGAGAGTCGGCTGATCCGCGTTTGCGTAATGCGCCTTATTTTCCCTCGGTAATCCGCGCCTGTTAATTAAGCCGCGCACTCGCGATTTATTTATTTAAATGCGCGACTTGCGGCAATGAAGTCGCGACTGCAAAATTACGACTTGTGCAACGAAAAATACGGTTTATCGGAAAAACCGCCGGCAATTGGCTCGGGAACTTTTACCGCGAAGAAGGAAAGAGAAAAAGAGCCGCTTCCAATTTTTCACCGTAAAAGATCCAAAATTCAAGCGAAGTCGAGCAAAAAGTAAGGACCCGTAAAAGCGACGGGACGAGCGGGGCAGAAGCATTTTTCGAGGCATCGCCGCGGCTTTCGTAACGCAGCGCAATCTTTTCAGCGGGATCGATAAGTCGCGGGACACGTACTCCGAGCTGTCTGCGGGGAAGGCTCGTTTCACTCGGCACGCCATCGCGCGGCTGCATTGTCGGCTCTCCGCGGCGCGCGGCCGGCCTGCATTATCCGATCGCCAATTTCGCCGACGCCGAGGATCGCTTCGATTATACGGGGGAGTTCGCGGAGAGGGACGGCGAGCTGTCGAAATGATTGCCGAAGAATTGGACGGCAGATCCGTTTGGAGGGCGTTCCGTTTCTCTCGAATTTGATAATTGAACTGGCGGCCCCGCCGCCTCGTCCGATCATATTTGTAAACGGCAGTAGCCGCGGCCGCAGCCTCCCCCGCGCAACGCGAAAGTCTCCCTCGGCCGTCCGACGCGCGGCTGCACGCGAGCTAAAGTCAATAATCGGCCGGCTGCCGCCACTCCGAGATTCGTAATAACGCGCGGCTCTTTCTCCTTCTGCTGACGGGCGTTTGAGCAAGCTCTTGTCAAAGTTTGACGAGCGCGCGCCGCCGCTGGCGCAATAACGCGGCTCTCCGCCGCCGAGCGAGTCGCGCCGCAAAAAGCGCTCGAAAATTTCGAGAGGATCGCCGCGTTGTGTGTGTGTGTGTGTGCGAGTGTCGCTTGCGACCGGGTCTTATTCAGTAAACTTATCGCGCGTTAAATTGAACTTAACGTAACGCTGTCGATTGTCGATGTTATCCGCGCG
>JAWWEM010000001.1:14497797-14512674 GCA_035582935.1 Ormyrus thymus
AAAATCAGCGTTACTTATCATTTTGTACGCGTTAGGTCTACATTTTTCGATACGTTAAGCTTACTGAATAAGACCCCTGCCGCCGCGGCGCCCGAAAAAATGCAAAAAGCGCCGTCGCGGCTGCTTAGCGCGGACGTAAATCACTCTCTCTTTGTTTAGGCGGCGAAAGAGAGGAGAGCGCCGCGAGATCGCGCTCTAATTCGACCTGTTTGCGCGGGATTTACGAGCGGTCCTCCGTCGGAGCCGTGTGTCTTTTTAGGAGAGCGAGTAGGCAGCTGTTACGTAAAATATGATTAGCGAGCTGCCTTCGAGGGGGAGCGGGAGGAGGGCTTGCGATAATTCCGATGCGATCGCGGTCTCGGCGAGACGGACAATTGAAGGCTCGTGATGGATGAGTGTGGAAAGAGACGGGGGAAAATGATTTTTCTAACATTAATAATGTCGCATTTGTAGGTCTCGAAGTTTCATGTGCGGCAAGAGTTTGCCGAATGAACTCTTATTTGTAAAGCCTATTTTAAGTTAGAATATATTAATTTAATCTACTTGCTATCGAAAACCGTTTTGCTCAACGAAACATGAAATTGTTTTAATAAAAAAAAATATATTACACTCGAAAGAGTTAAAGTTCCGAATAATTAGTTTGATGTTTGGTTAAAACGACGTTAAAAAATTAATTTTCTTATTCAACTCTATAAATCACATTATTATTCTAACATAAATCACACTTTATAAAGCTATTTTAATAGAGGACAACATGAATGATTCATATTGACGTCGGAACTAACGGATAAAAATGGTATATTTTTCATGAAATCATATTTTTAGCTCTAAAGCCCTGCGATAAACACATTAACGAGTCTCTCTATGCATCGAGATTAAAAAACAGCCACCCTTTCCCCGCAAAGCGCTGGAAAAACAAAAGAAAAGAAAGACAAAAAATCCCCCCCCCCCTCTGCACTTGCCGCCGAAGCTTCAATCGGCTTCTCTCGAAGCAACAGCGGCCGAGAGAGAAACGATTCGGTCCGTGACGGGCCGGCGGCGGCAAGCCCTGGCCGGCGCTGCCCTTGACACACTTGCGGCGCCGCCGCCGCGCGCTTCTAGAAAAGAGAGAACGGCGGCCGTCTGCTCGGGCTCGTACCTACACCACTGGCGGCCGCCGCCGGCGCGGGAGATGCGCGCGCGTGCACTTGCACCGACTCCGCCCGGATATAAATAAACGCGCGAGCGTCCTTTCGCGCGCGCGGAGCTCGCGCCGCTTTCCGAGAGGCCTCCCCCCCCCCCACCCCGTTTCTCGGAGCCCGGACGCGCGCGACTTTGCGCGCCTCGGGGACGAGTTTCGGGATTAGGCGAATGCGTGGCGAAGGCGGATGCAGCGAAGTCGAGCGAAGTGTGCGTTTTGTGCTCGTATTGTGCGCTGAAACAATGAAAATCAATGCAGTCGTATTGCCGAGTCTTCGCCTCGAATCGCAGTTAAACTTCTATTTCGAGACTTCTTGAAGTAATGCGCTGGAAGTTAATCGGCGACCCATTTAACTTGGAAATCGAGTTCGTATCGAAACTTGTATAATATTGTAACGCATAAAGTGAGAGACTGCTAATTTGTCGAAAGCAATGCGTCTTTTTCCCGTAAAAGCCGAGAGGAGCTTTGGGAAGCTCTTTTTTGCACATCAATTTTCGAGGCTGCCTCGGAGCGAGTAAATATAAATCCTCGTTACTTCAGACCGAGAGAATTTAATAACGGGAAAAAAAAATTTATATCAAAACGTATCAAAAACTGTTTAAAGGCGCCTTTGAGGAATGAGACGAAGCTAACTTTAGACGGTAAATTATGTTACTGGTTATAAAAGCAATTTATACACGTGCGCAAGAAATATCAAGGCCGACGCCCTGCAAATGTAAAGCTATAAAAAAAAGGCTCGTTTCGAAGGAAGACAAAGGAACCTTCGAGCGCGCAAGTCAACTTGATAAACGTGTATTTATCCAAAACAAAAAAAAAAAAAAAAAAGGGGGAACGAGAAGAGGAACGATAAAAAGAAAATGAAGGGAGAGGAAGAGAAGCAAGTCCTGTTGCTCAATCCGCATAATTATCGCTTATACGCGTACTGTCGAAAACAAAAAGGAAAGAAGAAAAAAAAGGAAACTGCGAGTTTCGAGAAGCGAGACCTCCGAGAGCGCTAAAGACTGAAATAATAAGGAGGAAGAAAAAAGGGAAAGTCAAGTGTTGGAGTTAGTTTCACTTAAAGTTTCAATAACGCCGCGCTCAAAGATTGCCAATCGCCGCGAAACTTTCGCGAGGACGATCATTCCGGTTTTCGATTTTCGTTACGGTTTGTGCATCCTCTCTCGTTTATCTTTTTCGAGTATCGATTTTTTTCTCCGACTGCCGAGGGTTTTCTTTTTTTTTCTTTTTCTTTTAGTGCGCCTTGCGAACCATTGCGGCATTGCTTGCAAAAGCATCGGTCGATGAATAAGTTAATTAAACATTTTTTTGGACAAATTGCAATGCTCGGCGAGTTGCATTTACGTCTCGTATAAAGTAAGGGGGAAAAAAATGTTTTGAAAAGATAAAAATGAAAATTCATCGGCAGAGTAGTTGAATCGAAATCGCAACCTGGCATAAACAAATAAAACGCTTGTAATCGTATCCTCCGAGCGGTGCGGATAAAATTATGTACAGAAGAAGTATTGTCGCTCGCTGCGTTTCGAGCCGACTGTGCTGTTACGTTATTGCTGAATTGATTTACATCATAACAGTGGAACTTCATTATTCTAATGTTCGTTTTTTCTGACCTACTTACTAAGAATAAACACAGAATAATTGTGCGCGCTCGGGAGTTTTTAGAAATTAGATCTTTTTATTGTCGAATGGAACGTACCTGCACTGAGCACCGACAAAAAGATCATTAGTTATTTACTCCCTGTTGACAATTTTCATCGAGGATTATTGGAAATAAAATAGAAGTTCGCCTTTTTTATTGTTCTTGGAAATTTGTATTTTCAACGTTATTTTCAACTAAAGCAGCCGAGTCGCGGGAAATATTGTTCAGCGAAGCGCGACTCTTAAATTAAACTGACAATAATAAGTCTCTTCCCAAACGATTCCTGCGAATACATCGACAGTTCCTCCGCATTTGCTGAATTCCCAGCAAAGGAAAAGCCGTCGAAAAACTCCATTACCCAATAAAACTCGTGCAGCGCAAAGCGGCGGCTCGGAGTCGCGCCTCGCCCCCCCCCCCCCCCGATCAATCTAATCCAAAGGGGCACGCGGCAGTCACGTTCCGAAGCATCGGCGACGCGAAAGAAGGTTAAGGTGGCCGGGAAGTGCGCGGCGGCGGAAGTCTTTGGAGGGAAAAATAATCGCACGCAACGTTGTACACGGCGGGGAGGGAAAAATGAAGCTGAGCAGCGGAGAGGCGAACTAGGCCAGGTTTACTCGGTAAGTGTGTCAGAGCGTTATTGATCCGAGCCAAGCCGCCACCCTTCGCACGTGCACGAGTCGAGGAGGGAGGGGGAGGGGAGGGGGGGGATGACGATGATGCGCCGCACGAGGCGCCGGCAGCAGACGCCGGGGACACAACTGTTGCTATACCGATCGGCGAGCTTTTTTTCTCTTTTTCGCCGGGCCAAAGAATGTGGGGAGTACATTTTTTTTTTTTTTTGGGGGGGGGGATCTTTCTTGAGCGAATATTTGCGCTGGGAATTCGCGATTTGGAAGGGAAAAATTATTTTGATTCGCTCGAGGGCTTTCGAAGCGCGGGAGAAGTTAGACTCTCGTTCGCGCCTCTTTTAAAAGGGAGACGAAATTAATCTCATTAGAAGTTTCTTTTTAAAGCGTTTTGATGCAAGAGCATCGGGTTTCTAAATTTAGACTCAGATTCATTTCGCAACGTATAAGAAAATTACTCGAGCTGCAAAATTCTTTCGAAATACTTATGATTTGAGAAAAAAGAGCTTCTCGTGGTGGGTTCGATTTCTATAAAAGATTAAGGGCTCTCCAAGGACGTAGGTTTTTCGAGAGAGGGGCCGTGAAAATAGAGCACGGGGGGTGGATTAAACTTTTTTCAGTCGTTAAATTGGACACCGCCCTATTTTCGTAACGTCATTAACCACGTGACAGATCGCTTTTATCCGAGCTATTAAAGTTGCATTTATATTAATTGTAAAAATATGATTCCGCGCATAAAGTAGTGTCGAGGATGAGCATAGTTGTGATTTTTAAAAATTTCATTAGCTTTATGATTATTTTAATGCTTGATTAATTTAATGCGACGTATGTCTACGACATGTAATAATATTTAAACAATGTTTGAAAATGATATCTCTTAGGCTAAATTTAGTGTGTAACCCTCACTTACAATTGACCTATTTTCACTTATTGATGATGACAAGTTGAGTTATATAATTCGACATATGCAGGGCAACTTTAAGCAAGTGTCAATTAAATGCTAAAATGCAAAAATTACTCAAAAATAACTCCGCTGGCCAATTCACGTTACATCAGTGAGATCGTTTGATTTTCGGCGCTAACGCTATTTCGATCGCGACTATTTTTATAACACTCGCTTGATAAATAAAAAGATTATTTTTAAAAAGAGCGTCCCGTTCTATTTACTAAAAGTGACTTACGAGAAGAGTGCACCAGATTCGGATGGCAGATCTGACCCAAACTGGTGTACATGTTTTCTCTTACCTCATCGATGAACTTTGTGAAATTTTAGGACCTAACGCTGCCCCAGACTCCAGATATTACAATTAATGGGTGCGATCGGCTCACTGTCTCCTGGGCTGGACGATCATTGTTATATCCTATCCTAATCGACTCTGTACGTGAGCTTCTGTATGATGCACGAGATCCGAACGATTCGAGTTTTCTTCAAGTTTCCTAGTGCATGCATTGAGCACAGCTTCGAGCGCAATGGAAGTTTTGGATATTGGAGGTCGATGAAAGTCAAGCTAAAATTTTGCTTGAACTACTGGTATAATCGTATTGTTTATAATATAGTATAATAATCTAATCTGTTTGAAGAATTTTTTGACGCGTAAATAATACAATGGAGACAAATAAATAAGATTGAATCATTTATTTAATTGAGTAAATTTATATTTTTATACTTTTGACAATTTGACTTAAATATTCGACACTATACGTTTTTTACAGAATTATGGATGTACGAAGACTCGAACTCTAATAAATATTTGGATATCAAAATTATCAAGGTGATAATCACTCTGGTAGAAAATTAACTAATTTCGCTGGTTAACGTGTTTTTATATGAAATTTTTAGCTAAAATTGATGCCTAAATTAAACAAAAATTATTGGAAGAACATCTTAAAAGATAAAATATCATTACAGTAAAATATTCATAAGCAGCCATATTCAATTATTTGATAATGATAATAAATAATAGCAATCTGTCGTTTTGAACTACAAAACTAGCTTAAAATTAGCTAAAAACTCCTCAACAATTAATACCAGGGAAGCGGATACTGTAAATTTAAATTATGTCGAATTCAAATAATTTCTGTATAAAAACAATTCATCTTCTTGAGTGAATTGGTAAAGATTAGGTAATAAATGTCGTTTTATTGACAACAATAAAATGACATTGAAAGTTTATATTTATAATCAATATGATAAAATATTGCATAACTGTATTCGCGTTTTCTTTGATTGACAAGACTACACTTTGCTCCTGATTATATTATATGTTTCAATGGATTAATTTCCACAGTACAAGTGAGTTTGAAACAAAACATGAATACTTGACGAATTATATTCATTTAATTTCAATGTCACTGTCATACCTTTTAATAAAGGTATATCCCTGGCAGAATTTTTAATCAATAAAATGGCCATGAAGCATGTCCAGTTTTCCGATCATAATGGAACGTTTTTTGAAACGGATATCGACCATTTTTTAGTTTGATCATAACCTCACATATTTTTATTACACTTCAGTATCCGTTCTCAGTTATTCAGTAATGTAGTAAAAAGCATTTAAATGCTATGGATAGCTTATATAAATGCAAAGAAGTAATTTAAACTAATTGAATGTTTGTAATTGTCCTTCCGCGAGAAATTAAGAAAAATATTAATTTTGCCTCGTCGCCATTTCCTCGCTCGAGTTCTTAGACCTTTTCTAGGTATCTAAACTGGCCAATAAAAATAACTTGGAAATGCTGCAAAAATAGCAATTGCAGACTTGATTCCATTTTTAATGGTTGAAAAAGATTGGAAAAAACGTTTCATTATTGAGCGAAAAATGGACGCATTTTATTCCCCTTTTCTGGCCATTATCTACTTTGCGATTAAAAAATGACCAATGTCTACTTAAAAAATGTTTTCAGTTTCCACCAGGGATACATAAGCTAGTATAAGTTTCCCCGCCATACAAATGTAGTTCATTCGTTTATAATTAATTGACATTTTTTTAAGTAATATATAATAAAAAAAATTGTTTAGTTTCCCAATCATCATTTCTCATTGATATACTTTTAAACTTTTAAAACAATTATTAATTTATCACTTCTTTTTTTTAATATTTTTTTCATGAAAGTACTAAAATCTTTTTAGAATATCAAGTAATTTTTTGTACTGTATATATTGTTATTTATTTGTTTAACTTTAGGTAATTCAGCCTTCCAAAGTAGCGAAATCCAAAATTATTGGCAAGTTTTTTTTTAATTCTTATCACCATTTTGCTTTTGACAGTGGGAAAATTAAGATATTAAATTAATACATTGACTGACATTTAGGTTATTACGAAGACACACGAAGAATGAATTTCATTATATAAAGGTATTGACTGAAATGCATCAGAATTAAAATATTTCATCAACATTTAATTTCTACACATTCGTTTTAATTTTCAGTATATTATTCAAATAATATATTTGACGGTTATAAATTTAATCGTATTTTTCAAAAGTATTCCCATGTTAAATAATTAAGTTAACTTTTATGATTGTAAAGCAAACTTAATAACGATTTCCATCCATTTAAATTGCTCATTTCACAGTTAAACTGCACTAAAGCTGCACAGAAATGAAACCTTATATTTTTTTTGCCAATTATACGCATTGGAATTGAATAATTCAAAAAAAAGAATCTATAATCCTCCTCGAAATTGCGCAAACGAGAAAAGCAAAACGCGAAGTGCGAAAATTCATCTTCGCCGAAGGACGCGGACCGAAACTCGGTCAGGGTCTCCCGTGCCTTCGCGAAGCGGCCGACGCCAAAGGTCCCGCACCATCGCCTCCCCCATCGCTCGCGAAGAAAGAAACCATCGGCGAAAATCCTTGGGGGAAAAAAAGCCTGAAAAATTGAAAACCGCGATGAAAAAGCCCGAGCAACAATGTAAAACAGCTGCGGCGTCGTCGTCGCCGGTCGAGAAAATTGAAATTCCCGTCCAAGGATAGGCGCGGATATACGGGGTCAAGGTGTCGGCGGCGTGCGGCTCTCTGCCCTCAATCCCTGAAATTCCCCATATAATCTCCCCGGGCAGTCTTGAACTTCGCGCGGCGGAGAGAGAGAGAGAGAGAAAAAAAATGAAGCGCAGCGCGCGCATCCTTGGGCGACTCCCACTTGCGATAGGTCGGGCCTGCTTGAGGCGCCGACTCGATAAGCGGGGCAGATTGGACGATTCGAATGCACCATTTGAAAGGGTAATGCACAGCTGTTCAGCGGAGAATGTTTATGTAGATTTGGAGAGATGTCGTGTTGACGTTCTGGACTTTGATTGAGCTGCTTGTTAGGGTATATGCATTGCATTAAGAAACTACGATTTAGCGTGAAACTGGCTGTTTCAAGGGTTGAGTTGGTAACCGATGAATATAGAGAGTAAATAGGGTCTCAATTTTATTGAGCACAATCAGTGCTAAAATCGCTCAACTGCTTTTCGCTTTTGTAATAAACAAATCGTTAGCAAAGAAACAAGATATTTGAAAACTCGATTTAAAAATAAACGCCTTGGATTAAGTATCTGCAGCTCTATAATTAAAGTTAATTAAAAGATTATTCAAGCTTTCCATAAACTGCGCATTATCTCGTCATTTAAAAGCAGCTTTTCCAAGCAGTTTTTTTGCATCGTGCCTCTTTATGCAACGTAATCAAGTCGGACAAATCTCGTTTCGCAAGCCCCATAAAACAACCCCGACTTTCGCGCTCTCTTTATCTCCCCCTCCCCCGAAAGAAAGATACACCAATTTCTCCGCGAGCCAATCACGAATATCGGCTCAAGACTGCAGGAGCATAAAAAAAAAAGGGCTCGTATCGTTTAGGAAAAATGTTGGCGCGTCGTTCTGGAAAAAAAAAAACTTTCTTTTTAACGGCGCGCCGCTCGCGAGACTGGGACAAGGCGAGCGAGGCGTCCGCCTTGGCCGCCACCAGACACGACCAGCTCGGAAAAAGAGTAAGGGATCCGCGCGCGAATATGAGCGAGTTGCAAGGCCGAAAATAATTTCAGACTGGCTGCCGTCTCGTGATTTATTTTCCTCTGCCGGCGCGCTTCTGCCTCTGCCGCGCGGCTCTCGACTCGTGGGTGGAAGCGGCGTGCATCGCCGAGAGCCGCGCGAGCCTTTTTCGAGGAAGCGCTTGAATATTGAGACTGCTATTTTTTTTCTCCCACTGCCGATCTCCGCGGGATTGAGACGCGCTGCGCCTGGGATTTTGTTTGCTTTCGCGATTTTCCACGGCCGATCGCGCTGTACTATTAAGGATATACTTTTTATCGCAAAGGGACTGCTGTAACGGAAAAATCATGCGACTGGAAAAGAAGATGCCACCGACGTAAAAAGTTAGGAATTCAGAGCCATCTAGGCTTAAAAAAGCGAGATGCGAGCCAGACGATTTAACGAAAGAGATAGTGAGCTCACGGCTAAGGGGAAACCAATGAGAGGTACTTGGACACTTTGGAGGGGACCTCGGAACGATAGGTGGGAGGAGGAGAGGCGCTGCGCGAACGGGGGAGGAGGGGATCTCGCTCAGCTTTCGTTTTCACCCAGCCTACTTGTTAATCCGGTGAGTCAATAATTGTATAACACTGGAATAGCATTGCGTAACCGCGTCGAGCAGTTGTCGCAGCCGCCAGCGCCGGTTTCCCTCGCGCGACCTACTTGCCCACTAAACTAGACACACATTTCTTATCCGGAGCCCTGAGCGGTTATACATACTCTTTCCGGCCGCTATCGCCGATCGAAAACGCATAAACGAGCCGCCGCGGGCCGGACAAGCTGAGCTTCTCAGCGAGGGGAAGACGATTCGTTCGCGCGCGCGTTTCTGTTTTCTTCTGTTTCGCGCGAGATTTTTCGAGGGAAAATCAGGTCAGCGGCAAGGCGAGGGAATTGCGCTCCAGGTTTTTTTGGCCGACCAGATCTCGAGCTCTTTTCGAAACGCTCGCCGCGGCGGGGAATTTAACGTCTCCGCGAGGCGTTGACGCGATTAAACTAATTCGATTCTCGGGAGGGACAATTAAACGGCCATCCTGTTTTGACGCTGTAAAGTCTGATATTTAATGAGAAAGAAATTGATGTTTTGAATAAAAGCACCTTATCAATGTAGCCCAAAAGTATTAAAATTTTGTTTCGTAAGATTAATAAAAAAATTGTAACAAAATACGTCATTTGTGATGAATCGACCGCATATAGATGAGAATTTATAGGTCTATACGATGCTTGGATATTGAAATTACAAAATTTTTGGCTTTGATGGAGATTTTAATCCAACTGAACTTAAACTGTTGAACGTTGAAATAAACTCTCAAGTGGAGTATATGTCTTTTATTTACCAGGTTTGCTCCTCTGTATTCAACGACAGTCTGAAAATCTTCCCAACCGAACGAACTTGTTTAAATTAAGAACATTATCATTAAAACAGGCGTCCCTTACAAATTTTACGTAGTCAAAACGTTTTCCTACCGAAAAAAAAGAGCTCGCGTACCATTGAAGCAAGTCCCGAGCAAAGACATTATCTTGACGCATAAACCTCAAACTCGGCCTGGGCAGCGCAACAAAGTGGCGCGACAAGCCGAAACTATTAAAAAAAAATCGTTAAGGAATCGCTCCGGAAACCTTGGGCTCGATACTTCAATCCGTTTCGGAGGTATTGCGCATTCAAGAACCGGCAGCGACGGCTCCCGTCGTCGGGAGCGTTCTTTCGGGTCGCCTTCCGAGCTAAGAAGAAGCGGGCTTGCAAAATACTTAGCGACTTTGGGAAAAGCACACCCCGAACGAGCGAGAGAGAGAGAGAGAGAGAGAGAGAGAGAGAGAGAAGCGCGGGATTGCGCCACGAGAGAATATGAAATCGAAGTGACGCAAAATATGGACGCCACGGATGAGTTTCTGTGATTTGAATTTGATGGTGCTAATTTTAGATGCGGTTTCTCTCGAAAGAACAACCATTCAACGAAGATTTTCTTTTACTTGGGTCTTTTAGGGGTCTTTTAGAATCGAGTGTGCATTCTTGAATTCTAAAGTGTATAACAGTCGGACGTGAATTTTGATACTTGTGAAATCGAGCGTAAAATCTTATCACCATCACGACGAACCTTCATCCGTAAAGATTACTGCGCCTGGATCAAGATTTTTCCGAAAAATGCATAAACACCGGGCCCCAACAGTCGGACCAACAAGGCAGAATCGAAAGTCACTCGTCGCCCCGAGTGGCGCCTCGATTTCATTAGGGACGGCAGAAATCACTAAAAAGACAAAAAAAAAAAAAAAAAAACTGCCGCGATACGCTTCGAGAACACCACGAGAACGTTCGCTCTCGGCCGAGGCGGCGTGTTGTCGTTACTGGAAGATAAAACCGAAGAAACTACGGAGTAACCTAATTTCGTGCGCGCGGCCGCGCCGCTTATTTATAGATAATTTTGACGTCAGTCGTCGATTCTTTTTTAATGCGACTCGAGGGGGAGAGGGAGAAGGAAGGAGCGCTCGATTATCGCGCCTATCGAGCGCTCGGTCAGATGACGAGGATGATGAATTCTTTTGAGGGCAGCCCTCGCTCCGACGCGTCGCTCTGTAAAGACGATAAGCGCGAGGAGCGCGCTTTCCGTTTATCTGGCTCGGCGGCCGATCGGGGCCACGGACTTTAGGCAGGCGCGGATTTTCGGTGCAGTCCCAGCTGCCGGAACGCCTCGCTGGCAAAAGCGCGACGAGAAAAGCCCGAGGATAGAAGCGTCCGGCTCGCGGGCGAGAAAGATCCAGCGAGAGAGGAGAAAAGGCGCGAAACGGATCGGAAGAATCTCCGCTCTGCGATTGAGATGAAGTTTATTCAACGCCATGACACACTGACCAAGTGGTCGAGACCCACTTAGAGTCGCTCTCTCTCTCTCTCTCTCTCTCTCGCGCTCCACACCGGCTGACCTTCGCAGAAATCGAATGGATAGGGCGATAGTGCGTATTTTCAGCGGCACACGTGCACGAGGCACCCGAGGTGTCCCGCGCCGAGGTCGCCGTTGTCGTCGCTGCATCGGAGTGCATCTTCGGCCGGCAAGGTGAAGCCGTTTATTTACGCGAGAGCGAGTCTCTCGCTTTTACGCGGCGTTCCCGGCGCCAAGATTCGCAGGGCTGTACCTTTTATCGTCGACTCTTCGCGAGAAAGACGAGAAGAGCGCTTGATGAAGCTGGTAATATCGGTGGCCCGCAAGGAACTCTCCGAGGTGAAGATGGACACCCTTCGCGCTCTGAGAAGTGCACTCCTCCGAACGACGCACGTCTGCGGCGCGCGGAGCAGGGAGAGATCATCCCTCGTGGCTTTGTTTTTGAGAAGCCTCGTTTCCACCGTAGACGTCGTTCTTATGATTGCTTGGATGTCCGAGTCGATCGAGATATCGTTAGGAGGCAGCGAAGGTTTAATTTGCGCAGCTGCTAACTTCGCCGGGGCTAGTTGTGATTATAGCGCCTGCTTCGGACGAGCAGGAATCCTGGGAGAGCGTTCGAACTTGCCGCGTTTTTGGAACGATCGAGGTTCACCGCTCGATCGATTTTGTGTTTGTCAAGTGATGTATTGGAAAGTAAGTTTTTTTTATGCTCGGAACTGTAATGTAAATTACTGATCAACGAAATGCGTTGTATCGCCCTTTGTTCGAAATTTTTGAGGAACATTTTTTGACTAAAGATAGAACAATAGATCTATTAGAAACTTAAATTGTGTGCAGGGTTATGAAAAAAGTTTCACTCTTATAACTTTCAGTTACAATTTCCACACAATGAAGTTAATGATACCCTTAGTCAACTTTTATGTAGCACTACAGTGAGGTCAAGGTAGTCAACAGATCAGAGCAATGATTATTTTCAAAAATATAAATGAAAAATTACGGAATATTTTCGAGCTGTTAAAAATTATTTTTCGTAAATCATACTTAAAAATAAAATGTTTTATTAACTTTTAAAAATCTGAGATTGAAGGGCAGCTTTATAATACTTGCTTTGCAGGAAACGTAAATATCAAATTACTGCCAAAAAGGTAGGAAAAAAGTCAAAGCCATTAGAATTTAATTTTTTTTTGAAGTAAATGAATTTTTTGATATAAAATTTCTCTCTTCAACTATTTTATTTCGAAAGCAGATAATTTAAAAAAATTATATTCTATTTTTAAAATTTAAATTTGACCAACACTTTTAAAATTGTCCTTGAACCAAAAACCTTATTTTAGAATATTCCTTTTTATTTTCTGGAAATTTTTAAAACACCAATTCGAGATACCTCAAAACTCGATTCTGCCAATCTAATGTTATACTAATCGCATAATAATTAAAATTATTATCAATCACACCCCAAATTCATCGAGGATAAAATCGCCGCGGCAACAAAGCATCCAAAGCGAACGCTCCAAATCACGAGACACTCTCGAGCAAAACTTCGACACTCGTTAGAATGTCGTGAAGCCGAAAAGCCATCCGCGCGATTTCTAAAGAGGTCTTCTCGGTAAAGCGGCTCCGTAATAAAGGCCGGCTGCCTTCTTTCCTCATTTATCCGCGGCTGTGCAGCGCGCGGACATTTAAGGGAGAAAGTTTTTCGGCGAGTTTCGCCACGCGGGATTGGGCCATTTGGGCTTTGCGCGGGAGGAGAGATGAGGTCACATCGCCGGGGAAGACAGGAACTGCATGTAATCGATCTTCGATGATTTAAGCCGCCTCTCGTTTGCCTAATTTTCTCGGCTGGCTTGGTGGGCTCGACGAAAAGTAGGGCTTGACTGAGTTGGTGTTAAAGCGATATTTTCAAGTCTTTATATATGTAGTTGAGAAATTCAACATTCTTTGAATAATTTGTGTGAATCGTAAAAAATATGTCTGAATTTTTACAAGTTTTTAATTGAGAAATCATTAATAATTTGTGTGTACATATTATATTAAATCATTAATTTAAACGTTTCTGACATTTTAATAAAAAAATGCAGTTCAGTTTATTTTAAAAGTGAAACGATATGCAAATAATGAGGTTAAGGACGGCGTACAGATTATAATTAACGTTTTTAAAAACTTTACTACCGAGTTTTTGAAATTAAAAAAAAACCATTTTTACACTTATTCTCGTTGTAGCTGCAGTCGAATATAAATAAATAAATCAAGCATTTTGCGTTCTCGATAAACTAAAATCGCATTCGGCTGCATTAAATTTAATATATTGCAGGGATCGTTGCAAAATTAAATTGTGCCAATCTTTCACGGGCGTAATAAAGTTAGCAATTGAAATTGTATTGATTTCACAACTGCCTAATGGTTCACCATTCGCATATAATGAAGTTGAAATCCGGGCGATTTTTACAATCTAATTATGTTTGGAACTACTTTGCTATAGAATTACATACCGCGAATGAGGCTTTAATTGTCTTTAAATATTTTCCACACCCAGCTTACATAATTCACATGGAGAGCTGAGGAAACAGACGCCCATAAATAATTCAGTGGCTGCAGATAAACCTCAAACTCATTGGTGATTCGGTCTTAGAATTTGGAGCTCCGAAAATGGAATAAAGTTCAAACGAACGAAAACACGACTCTGGATCGCTAACGTCAGTAAGAATGCAAACATTGAACCAAAAAGCATTTGAAAATTTGCAAAATTGGCCGTCAATTAATCATTAAGCGCGCAGTACAAATACAAGAGAGAAGCTGCCCTCGGCCGGCTGCTAAAAAAAGAGCTCGAAAAAGGGCCCGAAATCCCCCGAGCCGGCCGAAAGATTAGCCAACCTCGGCCGGAGAGGCCCAAAGCTACAGGCACTTGCGCGCACACATCCGTAATCTTACGCAAAACTAGGGAAAGTAGGCGTTCGGTCCCGCGGCAGCCATATAGCTATACAAGTCGGATGAAATAATACGTGAGCGTCGAGCTTTCGCGCTCGGCGAGAGAGCCCACTTTGGCGCGCGCGCGCGTGTGTTGGTGCGGTTGGGAAAACGTTGCGAAAGCCGGCGGCGGCGGCGCTGGTAGGGGGGCCCCGCCGAATGCGCGAGAGAGAGAGAGAGAGAGGGACTGCCCGAGGAAATATCGCAGCGCGGATACGTAGATAGAGAAAGCGATACGGACCGTCTCGTTAGCTCTCGGACCTACCGCAACCGAGAGCGGATTCGGGGGACTTTTCGCCTGTCCTGCTGTCCCCCTTTTTTTCTCTCCCGACCGCTTTGTATAAGTAAGTAGCGCCTTTCTAACGACTTTATCGCGGCTGTCATTCCTCCTCGGCTTCGGGACAATGTTAGCTTACTTTTCGGACTTTGCATTGCTGTTTATTGATCTACGGAATCGTATTTCGGAAAGGTTTGGGGGCGAAGCTTTTAATGCGCTTTAAAACGAACTTTTAAAGCGAACTTTTAGGCTGCACTTTGTGCTTTTGCTCGAAAGAGGATCGGCGCGGTGTATCTTAAAGTAAAGGAATCAAA
>JAWWEM010000001.1:14512774-14528230 GCA_035582935.1 Ormyrus thymus
GCGAACTTTTAGGCTGCACTTTGTGCTTTTGCTCGAAAGAGGATCGGCGCGGTGTATCTTAAAGTAAAGGAATCAAAATTCCTGTCGGGATATTATATTACGCTGGCCGCGAAAACTTTTCTTGTTACAAAACTTGTTGAAATTCTCGGTGAATACTTTATGAGCACAAGCAAGGACGACAAGGGAGCGAAACATTGCAACCACTTGTTACTAAAGGAAGTCGAAACTTTGGCTTAAGCGTCCGTTTGAGATTTTACGCAAAATTGAAAAGTACATTTAAATATCCTCCAGTTACTTAAAAAAAAAGAAAGGTCGAACTTGCAGTACAAGCAACTTTACTACAAATGTTATCAATTTCTACCGTGCTTAAATGTCTAAAAAAAAAACTAATTTTTACAAATCTTTAGCATAAAAACAAGAAACAGCCAGCAAGTCCTTATCAATTAATTAAGTAGCCAGGCATGAGCGAGCCTGCCCGAGAAAAACTCGATTCAAGTGGAGCGAGCGAAAAAGAGAAAAAGAAAAAAGAAAAATAAGTTCGACCGCATTTACCGAGTCTCGCAATTCGCAGACTCAACATCTCTCGACTTAATTGACACAATTGTGCATCGCCGCGGGATGACTGGAGAAGCGACTTCGCATCTCTCTCTCTCTCCCTCTCCTCTTCCTTTTTCCTGGCTGCTTCCGTTGGGACGCCGCTAATACAACCGACCTTCGGTCATCGGCATCGGAAAAAGAAACGGGCAGAAGAAGTCGAAGGCCTCGATTAGCTGATATATTCGGTCGGAAATGCAGGAGATGCATCTTGGGTCGCATTATTTTTATCTCGTTCCACCGACTTAAACTTGCGAAAGTCACGCTTTTTTCCGACGCGCCGTCAATTATTCTCTTACGTAAGATTTCTCCTCAGACGTCGTTTGAAGCTAATGTTTACGGTTTTCCTGAAAGGTCAGCCGTTTTAATAAAACAGAAAAATTCGATTTTACTTACTCGATATCTTTCGACCATCATTAAATTACTTCAATAATTCATTAAATTGTTTACCAGCTCGGAATAAAATATCGCCACCAAGCGCTACAACTTACACACAAATATTACAACGAAGAAGAAAGAGAAGCAATGCCTCAAACTGTACTTTTACGTTCAAAGCCCTGAAAATAAAGGGACGAACGAAAGGGTCGCAAAGTCGCTTGCCATTCAAATAACCGAGGAAAGCTCGCGGCGAACCTTCGCAATGCACCAGCAAAGGCGAAGGCATTACGTCAAAGCGAATTTCGCGCGGAGGGAAAAATTCGGACGCCTCTCTCTCTCTCTCTCTCTCTCGAAAAATGGCTCGCGCCGTATTGAACGCCGGCTAGTCCAGATAAGGTTCGTACTACTTAATTGCAGAGATTATACCGGTCTTGCCATTTTCGTCGGCGTGGAAATCGAGCGAGCGCCAACTTGAGCCAATCAATCAATCGCGAGATTAAGGAAGATTAAAGTACTCTCTCATAATTTCTTAAAATAAAACTGAACGCTAAGTGATCTCACCGCAATTAACCCCGTTAAGAAGAGATACACTCTGGTATTCTTTTGATATTTTACCTTCGCCGAGTATCGAATGTCGATTGAATCGCGGTTTAATTGCATGAATTTAATGAATAAAAATTGTGCTTCTTTTACATCGACGATTTAGTTAGGTGTTCAAATAAATTAAAAATATTCGATGTAAATTATCGAAGCGTAAATTGTTCAATTGAGCGTCGTTTGCAATATCAGGTTACAATATAATATGTTAAATATAATCGTATTAACAGCTCTTCAATTATTACGAAAATCTGAACGGAATTTACATTTGACTGGCTGTACGTTTAACATCATTAATGCTCATTACTAAAACGCAATGAAATCCCACGTAATTATTTTACCGTAAGCACTCCGTAAAATTTCAAGCGGTATAATTTCGACTCATTATATTTCTATGTAGTATAACCGAATCACTGAAAATGTAGGAAGAATATAATAACCGCGCAAGTCCATATATTAAATCTTGATAAAACGTCCGTCATTAAGCGCCTTTCCCTGCCGACAAGAGTGGCCTTTAATTTGAAAAAGCCCGGCTAGATTTATCGAACACGAGGACTTTCAGAAATAAAGCCGACGAGGAGGAAGAAGCTGGGGAGTCGGCAGTGCATTATCGCGCCTCCCAGCAGGCGCGATAAGTATATCCGCGAGCTGCGAGAGATCGACCTCACGCGTACGCAGCTCCTCTCTTTCCATTCCCCCGTCCTCTGCGATCGATGTGTCCTTCGGCGCGGAGGCAAAAATTAACTAATTGATTGTTCGAGCAAAGATACGCCGAGAGGCTGAGAGTGTAGGCTGCGGAGTTGTTTTCTTTATTCCTCCAATTTTCAATTTACGATTTTTAAATTGCACCGATTTACACGTGTCTCCCCTTACTGTGCAATTTATGTACGCGGGGTTTCTTCGATATTTTATGCAATCGAAATGTTGATTATGCTGTTCTATTATGCTGATGGCATCGAGTGCTAAAATTAAATAGTAAACGACGTGCAGCCAAATAAAATATTTAATTCGCATTACTGCACTTCGAACGAAATTAGTGTTGCTGTTAAAGTTTCCATCCGATTGATTTCGGAATTTTTTTTCGGTGAAAGTAAATTTTACATTATTCTTAAGCTCGCTAAATTCATTTCGACAGTTAGAATATTGAATATTGAATTTCGATGTTCCATCGAGCGGGACCGATCAAACTTTTCATTTGAATTTGAAGATTTTCTCAAAGGAATGCCTCCGATCGGAAACGAGGAGGGGAAAAAGCAATTTTAGATCACGAAACGATCTGGATTCAGTCTGTCATTCTCGCCGAGCTGACGGCGGCGGCTATATAATCCGGCAGGTTCAGCGGCAGATTTGAAAAATTCCTATAAACTCCCAAAGACCGCCATCCTCGGTATCGGAGGAGGGAAGTCAAGGAAAAACAAAGCGTAAGAGCGCGCCGAGGCCATAACTCTTGCCCACTGCACGCGAACATAGACTAGTTGCGCAGAGAGAGAGAGAGAGAGAGAGAGAGAGAGAGAGAGAGAGAGAGAAGCGGGGGAGCGGAGGAGTAACGAGTAGTAGGAGAGGTGAAGGAGGCGACTGCACAGAGGAGGGAAACCGTGTCATTGTCAGTGGGGAATCGGGTCAGTGGGCCACTGGGACACGACGAGCACTTTCCATTTCAGTTGCGCTCCGCGCTCACTGCTCTCGCGCGCGCACAAGAAAGTGAAAACGAGCGCCGCCGCCAGGGTGGTGGGGGGAGCCAACATACATTATGGAAGCCGGTGAGGCAATCGCGCGAAACAGAGAGCGAGAGAGAGAGAGAGAGAGACGAGCCGGCGGAGAAAAAAGCCGCGAGGACGGACGCCTGATTGATTTATCGCGGAGCTGCCGCTTGTGCTGCCCGCTGTTATTATTGGACATGCTTTTTCAATTACTCGGGGCTTCTCTTTTTGAGTTTTGAGACGCTGCCGCTTGGTGGCCTTTAATCGGTGTGCTAAAATCTAATGAAGGATTGAATTGTCTTTTTTTTCCATTAAAGAGGGCGGTAGGATGGGTTGATACACCTTTCGGCGTGCTGGATGTTTTTAGACTTACGAACCGAAGTCCCCTGTGATTACATTATTTTGTGTTGTCCATTATTTTAAATTTTCACGCTGAACTAAATTTAATATTCCAGTAAATTTATTTTTGTTTATCGTATCCATCAAATAATAACGAATTGTTCTTTAAAGCCATTCATTATCCGCATAATTCTAAAATTGCGATGTCGAAACGTCACGCGATCGATAATATCTTACAAGAATAACTCACTTTGCGAGAAAATATAGCTCAAAAACACCAGAAAGACTCGAATGAAATTGTCGCCCCATTTATTACAGTACCAAAATTTCAGTTTTCTCTCTCTCTCTCGCGGCCTGTCCCTTCAATTGTTACGACTTCGAAATTACATCCTCGCTGGATGAAGTAAAAGTGAAAGCGTTTAAAACTTTTGGTCCCAACGCCGGCCTGTTTCGAGCGTCCCCCTACATTTAGTTTTATATTCTTTCCTCCGAAATGATCGCAATTTTAAAATCTTATTTTCAAGAAACGGCTTCACACGTGAAATGACTGCGTAATTCTTGGCTAAATTTTCTGAGTTTATTTAATGAAGTTCGATGGAAATAATTATACTCGATTTCACCATATTTACCATTAGATAAAATTAATCAAAAGGCGCGTTTATAAAGTAATACGAAGTTGAGGTTAGATAAAGTGGTACCGAATACTTTAGCCGTTGAAAGTAATCTTCTAAAACAGCGACTACCTTGACACAAATTCGGTTATCTTATACGGTTGTAACGGAAAACAAGAAAATTTAATTAAACGGATACGTGCATTTCCTCACCACAAAATGAGAGAATCAAATTCTGTAATTGATGGCCTTGCAAACGAAGTAATTACATCACAATTTCAGCAAAAATTATTATCCATTTAATTTCAAACTTTAGTCAAAATCATCCATTTAACTCATCGATTTAATCGTCCACCTAATTTCAAACAGTCGCCTCGCAACAAATCGAGACAAATCGAAAAAAAGGCACAAAAAACAAATTCGGCTTTCGCCCGCTTGTACAGCCGCGCGTTTAAAAGAAGCCATAAAAATTTCGAAAAGCCGCGGCGGTAACTCGGCGTTACGGTGCGACAGAGAGAAAATGAGCGGGAGAGAGAGAGAGAGAGAGAGAGAAGGCACTCGCTCCGGAAAGTAGGACGCGTATTAAAAACCACAGACCGTGGTACCGTGGCGTCACACGTCTCTCTCTCTCTCTCTCTCTTGCTCTCTCTCGAGTCCTACGGTGGCTCGGCGATTACCCAATCGAATTCATCATAACTGCGCCGGCACGAAATCCCAGGCCGCTCGTTATTCATTCCGCCTGTTCGCTAACGACTCGAGCGCGCGCGCGCGCGTCGAAAATTTTCCTGGGCCCGCGCGCCGAGCCGGACGATTTTCAGAGCTTGATCGATTCGAGCCGCCGAGCCGAGAACAAAAGTTTCGGATTGCCGCCGACGATGGATGCCGTTGCGAAAGGCTGAGGAAATCTTTTATTAACCTTGGTTACGACGGGCATGCGAGCGGGTTTGGGGAATCGAGCTGCGAGTTTTAGAAGAAGAGATTTGATGACTTTAATTGCCTGCAATTCGTGAGTCTGATTAAGTTAGTTGTATTGGTTGCTTCTTTTAATTACCTTTAAAATCATTCTACCGATGATATCGGTAGAACCGGACTATAAGTTTTAATAAATTTTAAAATTGTCTGACATAAGTTTATTGAACAATTCTTTATATGTATTTATATTTTATAGTTTTAATTTAAGTGAAATATTAACTAAAAAATTCTTAATCATACAATAGCATTTAATACAATTATATAAAAAAATAGAAATTTTTAATAAAATTAAAAATCAGTTTAGATTGCTGCTTTTGTTCTACCAATATTTTTTGTAGAAACCATCGTCAGGGCGCCGATGATGATGTCTAGCTGACGCGCTCGGTAGTTTTCGGGGTCAATATGTCGAATTACCTTGAGGTGGTTATCTTTAAATACCAGGTCGCCGATGATGATGTCCAGGAGGTGCTCTCCGTTGTTTCCGGAGTCTAGGTGTCGATTCACCTTGAGGATGCTGTCTGACGGCTCTTCAGCATCCTAGAGGTAAATCGACACCTAGACCCCGAGGATTACGGAGCTGACCACTGGGCATCAACATCGAAGGTTTGGTTGTTGGAGATATCCACCTCAAGGTAAATTGAGACCTATGCCCCGAAAACTAAGAATCATCTGGACATCATCATCGGCAATCTGATGATTTCGATCAAATATTGATACAGCAAAAGCAACAGAATATAAGAATTTTTGTAATTTTGTCAAATATATGTATTGAATAATTATTGTATTATTTATATTTTTTTATTTTTAAAAAAAATTAAGAATTAAATAATTTAATTTGACATAGCAATGCGTGCGCAAAGGCTCTATATTCTACTGGTTTTACACTAAAATTCTGTCTTACAGTTCTAGATCGATTCTATCTAGCGTATGAATCTAGACATCTAGCTAGAACTTGTCGGAAACTTGTTACCAGGGATATTAATCTTCATTATGAAAAGCTTCTCTTAGAAGAGTATAGTACAAACTTTTTCGATTAAAAATTATGACAGATACTGCGTCTAGCAGCTTTTATGACAGAAAGTTTTACACAAAGCTGGGTTGTAATATGCAGGTGCCTTTGTCAAAGTATAAAACTTTGCAATTGTTCGATAATTCATAAAAAGTGTAATACGAAACTGGGTTAATTAATCATCGAAATGAAGATTTTTGCCATTAGAAAAATTTGTTCAATCGCGCGCTAATTATAACTAAATGCAATTTCGACACGAGAAATATTTGAAATGGTTACTGGCCGCGTATTATACGAAGGAATTTAATCGCGTTCCACATTTAAAATTAAATAAAAAAAAAAAGAAACCACTGTTCCTCTCCGTTTGTGAAGAATCTGTGATTAAATTACTACATGAATGACATCACTATACTCTGATAAGAAAAAGCCATCATTGTCATTCGCTATTCTTATCGGAGTCATGGTAATGTAGCAACCACACAAGTAAAATAACGTGTTGGCCCAAAACATCTTATTCATTACTGGTTATTTATCCTCGAAGGGCTGCGTTATCGCGCGAGTGATAATTTTTTCTTCTTTCTTGTTTTATCGTCACTTCAGCCTAATCTTCCATTATCTCGCAATAAACATAAACAAATCTCCGCGGCGAAAACTGCTGCTTCGCGAGCAGAAGCGCGGCCGGCATCTTTGCTAAAAGCGGGCTCGCACCTGAAATTCGAGCTAATAAGGAAGCTCGGAACGGCAGCTCTCGGCGCTCGAGCTGTCGTGAATTTTTTATGCCGCGAGTCGCGCGTCGCGGCTTATGTGCGAGCGAACGGCTCGTGACCCACTTTCGGCGCTATCGAAGCCCCGGGTATGTATTCATTTAGAGTATTTATAATGCACGGAACGCCGAGAGAGACAGACGGACAGGCAGACCTGCTTCGGCGGAACGCGCGAGGCGCTCGTTATGGAAGTTTGAAAATCGAGCGAGTTTTAGCTGCCGGCTCGTTTTATTTTAGCTTTTATTTCAGAGCCCGACTGCTCGTGATCTGGACGGTTTACTTTGATCTTGCGGTTTATTGCTGAATTAATATTCCGAGTTTGAAGGATGGGATGGGAACGCGTGATTTTCTTGCGTTTAGAAAGCATTTTTTGATGATGGTTATATCTCACTAGAGATTATAGGTAAAACATATCCGTATCTCCGAAGGCAAATGTGAAGCAGCCTTTTAACTGGCTCACTAACTGTTACCTAACTAATCATTGAACGTCAAATGCACGAGATTCTCAGAATAAAATAAAAACAATTCCGTTTCTATTTCGAATTTCAATAAATCAATTAACGATAATCATTTAAAATTGAACGACTTATAAAACATCCGTCTGAAATGAAAAGATTCCTGTTCAAAATCCCCATCCTCTCCCGAAGAGCTCTCGTCAAAATTCTCCAGTCGAACGTCCCTTGACCCCCCAGCTGATCAGCCGCGAATCCTCGAAACCCCACGTGCGTCCCTCGCCTACCGAGCAGCAGCAGCTCCGGCCAGGTAAAAGGGGCTGGGCCGCCTGCACGCGCACGCGACGAGGCTGTGCATAAGCCTCTCCCGAGAGGGTTATGCACAGCGGCCAATCGATGCTCGTCGCCGGTCGCGATGCACCGTGGCGCTACGCGCGTCGCCGCCGCGAATCACTCGAGCGCAACTGAATTTGTCCGCAAGTGGGTCAAACGATTCAATAGCCGCCGCCGCCGCCGCCGCCGCTAATGTCACGCGCACGCCGTGACTCCCCCGCGGGACACCGGGCGCGCGTGCAGCCCCCCCGAGAGCGCTTTTCGATTATGTTCCAGATTTTAGAGTGGACGCCGCTGTCCGACGCACGTATGCGCTCCGACGCTCTCGCGCTCTAAATGCCGACGGAGTCGAAATTGCAGTTTAGCTTTCGGATTTTCCGAGGTCTGTGCGCGCGGAAACGACGGAAATTCACCGTACTTTGTAGAGGAAATTCTAATTTGGTTTTCAGTGAATAAGAAGGCACGAGAGATCGGGAATTGTATGTTCCCGCGTATGTTTCTTCAAAATGCATTCGATAATCATTTCCTTTACCGATATTTTTTCAATTCTGAACGAACTTTTATTGACTGATAAATTCAGCGTACAGAGATGTTGAGCTATCAGTCTATAGAGGTAATATGTACTTGTAAAAATAAAGTTTTCGAAAAACAATTTCGAACGGTAACATTCTATACACTATTAAGAACTTTACAAATAGAGGACACTGTGACATGCAAAAAAATAGTAAAGCTGCTACTACTACTAAATGATTTGTAAAATTTACTAGAAAATTACTCTGTATCTGAATCTTGCTACTGTCGAAAAACTAATATCAATATTTACATTAAAAGTGACTAAAAGTTAAAGCAATTTTTGGACGAAAGATTTTATTTAAGGGACAAGAATTTATGCAGAAATAACTCATTGAATTATAAATTTAAAAAAAAATAAACCTTTAAATGAATTTACTTATGTACATACAATCATTTCTTCGCAAATACTAATTATTCAGCTACAAATGAGATAAAAAATTATTTTTTGCGTAATTCGGCAATGATACAGATCTTTTTAAGTCGTGTCGAAAAAAAGATAAACTAAATCTAAACTGTAATGATTGCAAAATCTTCTTTCAACCAGCCAGAGTTGATTTAGAGCAGTGAATCAGATCCCAATCCGCTGAAGCTTAAAAGCATTTGAGAACAAAAAATTTTTTGGGACAGCGAAGCGTTTCACCCTGCATGAAAATGGCAGGAAAATAAAAATAGCGACAAAGAGATGTTGGCAGTACGGAAAAATTCGAAATAATGGTCTCTCGGTATAATGCGCTTGTTAGCAGAGACTATTATTTTTCCAAGCAAAATATTCGTTAGGACAAAGTGGAGCGTTTCGATTAATGACTTTAGGTTCAATCGCAATCTATCTCTGCACGTGTATAAATTGCATTGTGCAAATCGTATGTGTAAATTGCAAGCAGATTTAGTGGTCGTGCACTGATGGAAGATTAATATCTCCATCATATCTTTATTTGAGATTCATATCTAGCCTTATTTAGAAGCAATTAAGGCTTCGTGTATTGAAATTTCCAATTTAATATTTTAATTACCAGGGATCTGAGGAATTCGGTCGTGTGCTTTTTAGGCATTATTTAAAGTCACGTCGTGAGACGAATATTCTCGAAGGGAAGAATGAAAAGCCTGTTAGAAAATTAAGAAACAAAGTAGAAATGTCCGCTTGCTCGGATCTTATTCAAGCTCGATTCATTGTCCACTATTAATCAATTAAAATGCAGCTCAAATGTAAAAGCGAGCTACGGTTGTATCGGGCAACGAGCGATTTTGTAAAATGTCCATTTGCTTCAATGAATAGGTTGAGCGCGAAAAATGCTTGTGGCGCAAAGAATTAGTAATATAAGTACATTCCTGGTTCAAGCCGATTACAAAAATGAAAATGTATGCAGACGTCGGTGCTATTTTCTTTCAAAACGTTTATAAATTTCAATAAATTAAACGACGCCTGCAGCGGTGCATTCACAAAAGATCGCTTTCGCAACGAGCGCAGAAAGCTCCTCCATTCGCAAAGTGCAGCGATTCGGAATGCTCGGCTACATCGATCCCGTCACCAGGCAGCCCGACAATTCATCCGAAAAATCTTCCCGAAAACAGCGGAGAACTCCACTCCGAGGCTCGGCGCCGACTGTCGCCACGTTTCAGGCAGGCACATAATAACCCATTGTCCGAGCGCCATAAAGCGAGCTCTTCGGAAGGTGGTCCAGGGCGCTGGAAAACTCGTCGGAGGCTCGCGGCGCGCGCTGCAATCCCTCATCCTCATTGTGCAAGCATCGACACTGTTGTCCCAACTCTCGCTCCGGGAGGCGGCGGCGGCGCGGGACTCGGTTAAAATCGATATTTACGAGGGTCGTTTACGACGGCGTGTGCCGAGGGACGGACGGCGGCGTCCGGCTTTTATGGCGGCTAGGCGCGGACGGACTTTTCCCTCGCAGGCCGGATATATATTGCCACCGGGGGGGGAGGGGGGGGAGGTTGCATAACGAGGCGAGCTGATTTCGAATGTTATTGGCCTTTGTTCGGACGGGCAGAAATGATGCGGCGATGCTTGCGTTTCGGGAAAGGGATAAACTCGGAGAGGAGACGTGAGCATTGACGCGACCTGCTTCTGGAAGCCGCTGTGGGCTGTAACTTTCGACGGTTTCACTCTGCGAATCATTTCGACGAACGGTCGTTTTTCTCTCGGATGCAACAAATTCTTTTTTGCGCGGAGCGAGATTGCGCAGTCGTACGAACCGCGGTGCGAATTATTATTATAATCCACGTTTGAACAAGTCACGATAAGAGTCCTTTTAACATAGTTTTATTAAATAAAATTTCATATATGAGTCTTTGATTAAAAAATTCACTGAGAGATGAAATGTAGGAAAAAATTACTATACTGTCTAGTAAAGCCACCACAGACTGTCAAAACCCAAAAAATTACTATACTTTGAGAAATTTTACTATACTGTTTGGTAAATTTTCTTACAAAGTATGGTAATTTTTTTGGCTTTGACAATCTGCGGCGGCCCTGCTAGGAAGTATGGTAATTTTTACTAAACTTTTCTCTCAGTGTTGTAATTCATAAAACGACGGAGTTATTTATCCCAATACAGGATAAGCTGCACTGGGTCTTTATTATTAGTTCACCCAAGCGATTGAGAATTCTCAGCCCACTTGTTGCATTTATTTGACGTTTAAGATACATTTAGAATTAAAGCCATCACTTTGCATATAGAAACGGCCAAAATAACAATGCCAACAATGCATTAAATCTGAAGCCACAACTCGAGGCTCGATGCAATAAAGTTTAATTAACTTCGGAAAGCCGAACGCAACGCACTATCCTTCCAAAGCGCATTCTAAGTTGAACGACGCCTCTACCGCAGAGCCTTTAACAGGTCCGAGCTTTCAAAAGAGTCATCAGATAAACACACCTTCCAAGCAGCGTTCCCGCACGGCCCGCCGATTGACGGTAGCAGATTAAACGCAGCCCATTTTTCCCGGCTCTTACTCAGATGCATCTAAACTGGCCTGTTCCACTCTCGGAGCAGCGCTCGCTTCGCGCCAAACAAATGAGCAATTGGCGCGCGCTCGGGCCCCGCTTGTTTTACGGGACGTTTCGCTCGCGCGCTACCGTTTCAACCCGTTGCACGAGCTGTACTGTATCGCCGACGCCGGTGATTATGCGCTGCGTTCTTTTTCATCGGCAGCCTTCCCAAAGTTGAAGGAGACATTACCTTTTTTTGATTATTTTATAATGGCCAGCAGTACGAAAAAATTTTAAGCTAAAGGAATTTTTAAAGAGACTTGCCGAACAAACATTTTATGTTCGCTAAATTACACCTTAAACAAAAAGATCGCGGCGATACGTAAGTCAGTCGATGTATAAATTTAATCTTGGAAACTTTATAAAGCTACAGCACAATAAACTGGTCGAAGAAACAGATAAAAATTCATAATTGGCAGAAAAATTTCTTTATACCTCTGAGAGCATATTTTTCCTTGCTATGGCACTTCCCTGTATAATATTTAAAAAGCTGGAAAGTATAGAATAAAAGTTTACTGGGTCAAAACTCCATGGCAAAAAGCTCTTGCGCAGATTACAGCGTGATAAATGCCCTTCTACCTGTGGCCATTGTTTACTTGTTAATCTTCTTCTCTAAAAATTTCACACAAATAACTTCATAACGTTGATAAAAAAAAAAAAAAAATTGGAACGCGCAGAAAATAAATCAAAATTAAATTAACAGTCAAGTTCACAAATCTTAACTTCATGTACTCTCGGTTAATCTAGCAGAGTTACCACCAATTGGAACTCTTACTCCACTACCGCATTGTGCCCAGGTTTACGAGAGAAGCAAAGCTAGATAAACATGCGCTTCCGAAATCATCGTGAACGGAGTCTCGTCGGAAGGAAAGGGAAAGCCTGAAGATACTTTGCGAGAATCTTGTATGAGCGCGCAACGGGGTTCTCGTAAATTCAAATAAACCCCTCCCCCCCCCTCTCTCTGTTTCTAGACAGAGAGAGAGACAGTCACAGACCGTTTATGGCAAGCTCCGTCATTCTGTTTCTCGTAATCTTAACAAAGACCCAACTATTAAACGACGTTTATACCTGCCGGGAAGAGAATACGCTCGTTTTCTGCACCCTCGAGGATGCAAAACTGGACGTTTTAGAATATATTGATTATTACTACTACTTAATAATTTTCAAGATAAGATTATCTAATTATTATGACTTTTATAATTCGATACTGTACATTGCAGGAATTTCACTTTCTTCCATAACATAGCCAAATTTCTCTATACGTTGCATCTATTAATTTATTTGCATTACGCTACTTAAGACACTAAAAAATAACAGCATACAACAAACTAAAAATTCGGATGAGAGTTATAGAAATTGAATACAACCTATGTACGTTGCAAGCAGACCGGGATAAATTCGAGTAAAGCCGTCAAGGAATTTAAAGGGGGAAACTTCCAGATGGAATAGAGCTCGAGACCTATGCGAAGACTCAATATATTGCTACACAAGATTTCCCGGGCACGTCGATTAAGTAAATTAGTCCCCTTTGTAAGCCAACTCAACAGCACTCAACTCTCCATAAATCAGGAGCACTCGGCAAAGAATCCCCAGGTTTTTTCAAAATTTACAGTCTCCCCCCCCCCCCCCACGGGCCCCCCGATCGAAAAAAGGAAAGTCCCGGTGAAACGCCAAGGGTTCGCGCGTCGAAATCCCAATATTTACGAGCGCCTCCGGCCTACAAAGGCGCAACAAGTGCGCACCTCGGCGCAAAACCGGGCTCGCTTGGAAGCGCGCCCCTCGGCTTACTGTCCTGTTGACGTTTCCGCTCCGCGGGGGACTCTCTTTCCCTCCGAGGGAGAAGCGCGCGCGCGCGCGCGTTAAGTCCCCGTGCCACGCGTCCTCCACGTGCGCCTTTTTTTGGACGGCCGCTCCCGCTGTCGAGCAGATCACCGACGGGGAAAACTTGGACGGGGCCCCGACGAGGCTTCTCGACCCCGAGATTTATAACGAGGATGTTGTCGCTTACGCGTTGTTTCATGATCGGCCGCCGTTATTCGTCTGCAGTCGAGTGACGGATGATTTTCGATGGATTCGAGGGGTAAATAATTGGAATTTTACTTCACGACCTGCAAGGCGATTGCACTTTTGAGCTTCGCTTCGATAATTTTAAGAAGTAACAAAACCGCGAGAACGCCACGATTTTTTCGAGTTCTGAGCAGGGTCGTCGGCGAATAGGCCTTCGCCGCAGGAATGAGGAAAGTACAATTCCATAAAGTACCTCAAACGTTCTCCGAATGATTTGCTAACGAGCCCCATTCAAAAGCAGCCCTCCCAAAGCAGCCGCAGCTCTCTCACGCAGGAGCAGCGAAAGAGCAAAGGTAACCGGATATATTCGAGCGTGCTAATACGCTAGAGGCCGCAGAGAGCCAGATGGCAGGCCTGCCCGACCGATTATGAGATTAACTCAGTCAGATTTCACCGGGCGGGGAGGCCCGGGAGATGATTTCGTTGGTGGCAAAGTAAGCTGCTTACACGTGCCCGCGAGCTTTGATAAGCCTTCAATTGCCGGCGAATCCGCAATGAGATTAGGCGCGCAATTTATTGACGCCGCGGCGGAGCGCCGCTGTTTCGCCGTCGCCGCCGACGCCGTATTGCCATTGTGAATTCATGCCTCGCGCGAGGAGCTTATTAGAAAGTTCCTAATATTAAGCGCTTGAGTTGGCAGTCTTTCAATTGGGGTAGAAGAGAGCGAGGAGGAGAAAATTATGCTGCGTCAGTTTTGTGAAAATAATTTTCTGTAGTTTTAATTACTGATAAACTTACTGTTAAAGCAAAATCAAAACGAGATTTCATTATTATTACCACAAAACTAGATTGGCTCGATTTCAAGAATTCAGCTAAACTCAGCCGTTGTAACATAATATAATATTCTATTTAATACATTTTTAAGGACGAGAGCTAAAAAAAAGTCAACTCAGCCATCTACTCGAAATCACAGCCTGGCATTGAATTTCGCGCAGTAAACAATCAGCTTCGGGAAGTCAACGGGGCTCATCCCCGAAAAAAAAAAAGAAAAAAAATGAAAAATGAAAAATAAAAACAAACTACAGCAGAAAATAAACCAGCGTCGATTACCGCGCAGCAGTTCTCCTATAAGGAAGTAAGCAGCCGCTAACCGAGAGAGAAAAAGAGAGAGAGAGAGAGAGAAATCGGGCGCCGGTTAAAAAAGGAGCCGACAGGTTGACACTCCGCGCAGGTGCGCATCAGCTGAAAAACAGGGGACGACGTCTCTGTCGGGGGATGCGGCGGCAAAAACACGTGCGCGCGCGCGCCTACTGCTTGCGCATCCGCACGGCAGATGTCACGACCCTCCGGCTGGAGGAAGGCGCGCGGCTTATTTGACAGCCTCGGCGGGGACGCGTCGATTTTTTCGCGTCTCGCCGCTCGGCTCTTTGTCGGGAATAACGGCGGTAAAGCTTTTTTCTGTTTGACTCGAGTTGCTGATAAATGTGGAACGATTGCACCTGGCTTGATCTATTATTGTGCCTGGAATTTGCTCGTTTTTGTTTGATTCATTGGGTAGCTTTCGTATCTTTTCTATACGGTGGAAAAAATAATGCAGTAAAGTTTATTATAAATTCTGGTGATTGGAGGACAGGCTTGAATATGAAAAAGAATGTCATAAAATTTGGAAAAATTACAATCTTTATAGTAAAAATTACCACAATTATGGGAAATTGTATGGCAAATTCAAGTCTGTCCTCCAATTACCAGAATTTATAGTAAACTTTACTGCATTATTTTTTTTAGCGTAATTTACACTATTAACTTTTGGTATTCAGTATTTTTTTTTATTTTTTTTTAACATATTTTTATATCCTATAAATTTATACTTAATAATAGTTTATTGAATAGTTTCAGGTACAGTTTAATATTTCTCTTAATCTATCTGTTGAGCTGAACACTGCTACAAATATCATCCAATTTAAATTAGAGCGAAGACAGCTAGAAAACGCAGACTTTTACTCCCTTGAAAGGGTAAGAAAACCCTGGTGGAAAATTAACGAGTCTGCAGGCTAAGTTATTAACGTCTAGCTAGTTCAATTAGGATATCGTTTTCTTATTTCATTCGAGCTGCTAGCTGGAAA
>JAWWEM010000001.1:14528330-14558820 GCA_035582935.1 Ormyrus thymus
TCATAGCGATATCGTTTATCATCGTCATATTCAATATATCGCGCGAAATACAAATGATTTTAATTGTACTCTATTAAATTTTTCAAAAACCATATACTTCTCTATTACTCGTACATCGCGGCGATAAATCTGCTAACATTTTTATCGGCCAAGAATAAGGCCCCTATTGAAATAAATTTTGAAATATTAAAAATGTTTCAAACTTTCTATTTAAAACCTTTACTTAATTTATTTTTTTATAAATAATATGCATCCTCTATAAAACATTTAAAGCTTTAAATTTTTAATAAATTGTTTAGTAAATTCATTGAATGCAAATTTTTATTGCATATCCATGTTATAAAAAAGTACGGAAAAATATCCATCAATCTTATCATTATACTTTGTTTAAATGTTCAACTATATTATAAGATTATATTAAAATCGACCACAGTGCCGAGCTCGGGTAAGGTTAGAATTCTATATTTTGCGATTGCACTTCTTTGTGCCGCTTTGCGTGAGGAGTTGAGGATTGAGGCGACTATACTGAAAAACAATTTTTTTAAAATTGTCTATCTTTAATATTTAATGTTGATTGTTTATTAAACAATAGAAGGCAAATTTTAATGAAGAAACATTATCTTTAGCATCATGAAGATTGGAGTTCATCCGTTAACAAGCAATCCAACTGCCGCCTGGCAAGAACTATCGCAGCACCAAAAAGTTATCAAAATTAATGCCAAAATGCCGACTACTGAAATTCCCAATGATAAGGTACTTAGTAAGCTTAATTAATTTTCGATGAATGATTTAATTATTTATGATTAAGTTATATATTTTTCATTCATTATAATTTTTGTGAGGAGTTATATGCTTAGTTGTATACGTTTTAATTTTTAGCTCAGAGTCGTTTGCATGAGTGATACTCATTCACTGACTCAATATATAAAGTTTGACATTCCGGATGGAGATGTTTTTATCCATGCTGGAGATTTTACCAAGTGTGGAAGTCTTCAAGAAGTTGTAGATTTTAATAATTGGATTGGTAATTTTTAGTTTAGTAATTTTTATATTAAATTAAAAATGATAAGCAAATAAATAAATCTATTTGTATTGTATTTATTAGGTAATCTTCCTCATAAACATAAATTAGTTATTGCTGGAAACCATGAACTTAGCTTTGACTCTACATTTACTCATCCATTTTCCACTCACTTGAGTGGAGATAGACATAAAACTACAGGGACCAGTATATTTGATAGCATTCCAACTTTAGGAATGTCAAAAGATGTTTTAACAAATGCCATTAAAACAGATAATGTTAAAGATAAATTAACAAATTGTACTTATTTAGAAGACTCAGAAATTATTATTTCTGGTGTCAAGATTTATGGCACACCATGGTAAGCATTTCAAGTTCAAATATTGATTCAATATAAATTTTCGAATATTTTAAAGAATGTAGTATAGGAATACTTGAATATCTGATAAATTAATTATTCAAACACATATGTCTAGATATTATTTCTTTAACTATAAAACTACTGTATTACTATTGCAGGCAACCAGAATTTTGTAAATGGGCATTTAATGTACCTAGAGGAGAACCATGTTTGTCAAAGTGGGATATGATTCCAGAAGATACAGATATTCTAGTCACTCATACTCCACCAGTAGGTCATGGTGATCTTTGTTGCAGTGGAGTTAGAGCTGGATGTGTAGAATTATTAAATACTGTACAAAATCGCGTTAAACCTAAATACCACGTATTTGGACACATACATGAAGGTGTTTATTATATAATTAGTTTATTGACTTTTAAAGTTCCAAGTAAATTTTCAAGCTCACATAAAATTAAATTAGAAAAATATAGATAAATTAAAACCAAATGAAACTTAAAAATTTATAATTAAAACAGATAAGTAAAATTTTTATTTAAAATTTTCTTTTATTCATTAAAATATGTTTTCAGGCTATGGTATATCTTCAGATGGCAAGATTATATTCATTAATGCTTCGACCTGCGACTTAAATTATTTACCAAGCAATCCACCAATAGTATTTGATATAACTCTACCACCAGGGGTAGAAAAAACTTAGGTGCTTAAAAAAGCCGTAAAATTTCTTATTTCAAACAATATTTCTACATTTAGTAAGTGTTTTTTTAATTCACAGAAAAACGAAAGATTAGATAGCCAAATAAATAAATTGCCTATTTCGATCTTTAGAATATCTAGGACTGATCTAACAGGGTAAGGTATGAATCATGACAAATCAATGGAATTTCATGACTTAAAAGTTTTTCGTACAATGTATAGAACAAATATAGTTTGTTCAGTGATATTAGCGTATATAATAATTAATTTACTTTCATTTTTCATATATACAAAGAAAAAAATAAAGTTTTTATCAAAGTTATTTTGATTTAATAATTGATTAAATTGTATCTTTTTTATGATTATGTAATTGTCAATAATATATAACATATGAAGTGTGTAAAATTGTTTTTATAATGGGAAGGATGAACGCAAGTAGGGATGAGGTTTGCTAGTACACATTTTTGAAATTAGTATTTATTAGATCATAATAGTAAAAAAGTATGTAAATTGTAATTATAAGTCGGTTCTTAAAAGCAAGCAATATGGTTTTTACAAGTAATTCTTACGTTGTAACTTTGTGAGCATTCCAAAGTGCCATTATTCATTTAGCGATTACAATTTCAATAAGCTTAAAAACATTTTGTACTGTAATAGACCAAATAATAAAGTAACTAAAATTATTACTATATGTCGTTTATTGCTTTTATTTTATCTTGATTGTATTAATCAAGACCAGATTTAAGAAAAGCGATATCTAAAATGCATTAGACTGTGAAATAAATCGAATATAATTTAGATAACGCTTCTCTCAAGAGAGTATGATGCAATTTAAAAACAAAGTCATGTCGCTTATAAAAATTGTTTTAGGAAATCAATTGTATCAAAAACTTACCATTGTGACATCTGAATATAATATTTTTTAATGTAAATTAGTAATGATTTTTTCAATAAATAAAAACAGGCTCGTTTTTTATCATTTACTTTTGTAAAAAAAGAAAATTTATTTAATATATTTCATTTTCAACAGATTTTTTAAGCAAATGATAACATTCTTTGCGTACAAATATTTTTGAAAAATAATTTCAAGGTTTAAATAAAATCAATTTATTACAATTTATCTCACGCAAGAGAAATTTTTAAGTATTAAGAAATTATTTATACAATGTTTTGTATATTTAAACAAATGTTTTATCTTATAAGTAGATAGTTTCATAAACTATAAAAATTAAAATGTACGGTCTGAAAAATAATTATCAATACACAATCCTGTTAAAAATAAATTCTGTAATTAAAATAAAAACTTTATTAGTTTCGTATTAAATATGTAAATTTGAATAAACTTCATTCCAAAATAAGAATTTATATTAAAATATTTCAAGAATGGTAAAAAATGAATTTGTACAAATCAATAAGAAAAATTACATAATATTGCAATTATTATCAAAGGCTTTGTATAAAAAATGTTTGCCCAATGATAAAAAATACAGTGCTTTGCGTTCTAATTTGACTTTCAAAGGAAAAAATATTTAGCGTCATCAATCATTAGCAAATTTTGTCATTGATTAAATGCAAACCAAAAGAAGATAAGAGGCAGTTTAACAAGACACTCTGTCGATTTACTAACAATACTAAATTCGTACTGCGAAGATTTCCATCTTTTAATATGTATTCTAACAAACAAGATTTTATCGCGTGCTGCGTAATGTATAAGAAAAAATCTACACACGCTTGTAATATTCCTAACATAGCAAATTGCTGCGTTAAAGTCGACGATATGATTTCAATGCGTTAATTTCTTCTTATTGTTGTTTTTTATCGTATAAGATTCCGTCATTAGCAGTATTATTATCAATTCTTATTATTAAAAAATTAGAGTCGAAGTTACCGCTAGACATTTTGAAGATAATATTCATGAAGGTGTCATGGATGTTCCAAATTTCAGTATTTTATAAAATCGTTGTTTTCCAATGAACGCAGTCGTTCGGACAAATTTCTCTCTTCATTTCACTCGAAACTTATCTGTTATTAGCAGTAAATCACTAATGTAGGATTACATTCTTTTTATGTGACCCGCCTAACATGTGTCAGGAAGTAGTAGTTAATATGGTACATTCGAAAATAAATATGACACTGATTCTCCATTGTGTGTTCTTCTGACTGCTTCGGCGAACATCATTGAAACGTCGATACACTACAAAAAGGATTAAAATATAAAATGTATTATATTTTAAACTTTGTTAATAAAAAAGTGAACTTAAAAATTAATCTAAAGAATATTCAAAATCACACTAAGTAAATAATAAAAGTAAATTTGATTTAAATAAAACTTTTTAATTAAAAATTCATTTTACCTGGATTTTGGAGCAGTCTTTCATGTGTGCATCCTGAGGAATGGTGTTGGTGACGACTACAGCTTCGAAACAGGCGTTGTTGATCCTACTGATGGCAGGGCCACTAAAGATACCGTGCGTCAGGATGGCGTAAACTTTCGTAGCGCCAGCCTCTACGAGCTTATCAGCGGCATGACAAATTGTTCCACAGGTGTCTGCCATGTCGTCTACCAGGATGGCGACTCTGTCCTTGACGTCACCGACGAGAACCATGCTTGCAACCTCGTTGGCCTTTTTCCTCTCCTTGTGGATGAGCGCAAAATCGACGTTCAAACGATCTGCTATGGATGTTACTCTGTGAAAAAATTACATTGATAAATTACTTATGCTCTGATTATCAAACCTTGAAAGAAGAAACCACAATTGTATAACAGTAAAATAAATAAGAAATTTACTATTGAAACAAACTATTGAAATATTTTATCAAACTCAGAAAAACGTAAATTTTCAAAAAATCTTACAGATCAAAACTGATGTCGACTATAAGATTTGAAAATTAATCCTTTTAACGAACGCAAGAATAACGATAACTTGTTTAATTTCAGTACTAATAAAATGTAGTTGAAAATTTAATGATCCTCGTAAATATTTAAAGTAAAAGCTATTGCAAATAAAAAGTAAAAATAAAATTAGCCACTGACCTTTTAGCGCCACCGGCATCGGGAGAAACGATGGTACTATTCCTCCATTCGGGGATGTTCTCCTTGATCCATTTGAGAACAGCAGGCTCGGCAAAGAGATTGTCTACGGGAATGTCGAAGAAGCCTTGGATCTGACTGGCGTGTAAGTCCATGGTGATGATGTGATCAGCACCGGCGACGGACAGCATGTTTGCTACCAGCTTCGCTGAGATGGGCGCTCGACTCTGCAAAATTAGCAAATCATTGTTAGAACTTGTGGGAACTCACTTGACTTAAAACTAGACAAGTCCTTGAAGTCCATTTGCAACTGACAATACCCTGTAATTTGAAAAGTCTCGCTGGTTAATTTTTTTTTTCTTTTTGACGAAATTTTCAAAAAACTGAATCTATCTAAAGGTTTATGAAAAAAATACTGTTCACGTACTGTATTTGGAGGGGACAAAATATGAATACAATGGCCTAGTGTACAAAACATTTAGATAAATAAGTTGGCAAAAGAAGACATAGAGGAAATGTTGCAAATGCACCCCAGTTAAACTCAACAGGACCTGAGCAAAGCAGTAATATTTACTAAAAATTGAGAATAATTGAAAAAGCAGAGTTCACTTTGAACTAATTAAATTTGCAATATCTTTCGATTTACGAACATTTAAAAATTTCATTCCGTTTTTCGAATTATTTAATTTCCATTTTAAAATAAATTAATAAATTATTAAATTTAGCAGGTGAACTCTGCTTTTTTAACAAAACAGATAAAATAATTTATAACTATTATTTTTCCGTAAGAGACGATAGCTGCAACATCACAAAAAGCTGATTCATGTTAAGTTTTTTGTTAGAATATGCCGAGCAAGAAGCTCTAGAAATGCTGATATAAAACCGGAGGCAAGCAGAAGTTCATTCTTACTTAAGCACCATTTTATCAGTAAATAATCATAAGCTTTTCCGAGATTAGTTGCCTTAGGAAAAGATTATATGTAATTACATACAAGTTGAGAAATGTTTGTGTGCATTTAATTATAAAAAGTGAAGAAAATTTAAAAAAAATAATATTTTTAAATTAGTAATACATCAATTATGTTGATAAAAAAGTAAATGATTATTTAAAACTAATTTAAGGAAAACGATTAGTTTAAAGAGGATACTGATAGATTGTAATGGATATTAAAAACATATAATTTTTCCCTTAATTTCGCAAATGTAAATGTAAGCATATTATAAGAACGTTTGTCAGGTATTAGTAATTTGCAGAATAGATGATCACAAATACATATGCACTAAACTTTATATATAATTTATATAGGAAGTGAATGGACAGTAATGCTATTATATTAATATTTTGCCCTCTCATTCAGAAACTAGTCAATGAGCCTTTACCGAAAATTCCTCGTTAATTTCGTGAGGGTATATAAGCTATAATGTTGATCTAAAGTGGGCTGGGAAACAAGATAAAATGATTTGTATTTGTTTTGTTAGTCCTAATAAAAAATAATAACAATATTAACAATAATAAATAATAATAAATGTTCGGACCAATCGAGAAAAATTTCAAGATAAATAAGAATTGCAAATCTAAATTGGTCATCGAGTTATATTCATCAGAACGGCAAACGCTTCACTCGAAAATCTCGCTTCTCGTTTCCAATTTTATTTTTTATACTCACTGTCGACAGGTCGGGTACAAAGTCCTGAAAACACCCAGCTATTCAGAACTTTGCTGATGAAAATGCATATATACAGTTGCTTGTCATGATAATATTGAGAGTGCAAACACGTGAAGCTTTGATAAGTCTTTTTAGAAATTCAAAAATAGGTTTGAAAAATTGAAAATAAATAATATTTTCAGATGCCTAATACATTTTAAATGTAAAGAAATAATTTTGACTAATTTTAATATATTAATATTAATTTTGAGTGACAGTTTATGCTTTGTTTTATGAAGTTTTACGAATGATGTAAACCCACAGGTATTAAAGTGCATGCAATTCCTAAAAAATTTAAATTTATTTAATAATAAGTACGGATTTATATTGCATTTCAGAATCTTATAAGTATTGATGGGCATATTTTGTTATGAATAATTAGGTACCCCACATGATCTTTTCCATGCATCATTCTTGTAATAAACAGTGTGGGTTATCCAATAACTGATAACCTTTATGTTATTATAAGGCAATACTGCCTAGAAGTTACATACATGTTGATGAAAATTTTGAAATAATTTTTTAATTGAATAAACGCTGTTGAGCAATAAAATAATAAAAAAAATTTCATAATAGATTAAAAATGTAATTCGTTAGTAAAACATTATTACAAAATGTTTTGAAAATTAAAAATTTTTTGAATTAAGATTTTCTCAAACGTGATTTTTTAACATCTAATAAAAAGATGATTATAATGAACAAAACGTTGATTCAATATAAAAGTGATAAATTTTTGTATAATTCCCTTATTCCATATGGGCCAAGCTATCAAGACTTAAGAAAAAATCAGAAATAAGATGCACCGCAAGTTACCCTGAATTTCCACTCGTTTGACTTCATTACAAACTGACTCTTTGATGAGTCTGTCTTGTCCCCACCATCACCTCCCTGCGAAGACATCAATAAGAGAAAAACTTTACTGCTTGTCTAAAAGTACTACAAGAGGACTGTGGGCTTTGATAGCAGTTAGAGAGGTTTGAAAAGAAATTTATCTTGTAAAAGTTAAAGTTGGCTGTATTTTAATAATATATTTTTTCTCTTCTTTAGAAAAGCTTTATTATAAATACATTGAGAGATGCTGAAAAGAAAAATTTTAATTAAAAAGCTTACAATTCATTGAACAGAATCGAAGGAAGCATTAGAGACATTCAAAGAAAGTTATATTGCACAAACAATGCTTAAATTTATAAACAAAATAAATAGGTTTAGTTCAATAGACTGTAAAAATTGTTGCAAGGTTACTCAATAACATATACTAGATTTAATTACATAATGCTATTCTAAGCAATATTGCAAAAGTTGAGCAAGAGTAATGTCATACTATTGGTATACTCAAATTTAGATAAAAATAGAATAAATATGTGTGCTTCTACATTCATTTTGAAAGCAAGTGATTTAAAGAGACAATGTACCTTGATCTTCAAATTTATAGCACCAGATGCCATAGAGATTTCCTGTTTTTTTTTTTATTATTTAAGATCATCTTTAATACTTGTTTAAATAAAAAACAAATTCTTTTTATTTGCTGATGAAATTTATATCTAGAACTTTTAAAAATATTGTATTAAAAAAGTTTTACTATATTACTTAAAAAAAACTAGTTCATAGCACTTATAAATGAAATATAAATAAATTTAAACAAATATAATAACTAAATTATATAATAAATATAAATTTTTAAATAAAAGTAAATAAAAATGTATGTGATAAATTTTGTTCATAAGAAGTATGAAAAATTTATACAAAAATAAAGAACTATAAAAATTAATTTCTTTAATTATCAGAAGTTTTTAAATACAAAAATTAATTCATTGCTACCCTCGATTTCATTCTTACTGTATGCTAAAAGATATTTAATTTTAAAATATGAAAAAAGATATATATATATATATATATTTAAAAATGTATAGTTGCAGAGTCATAATAATGCACTTTGATTTTTTTTTTAAAAAAAGACAAAAGTTTAAATGTCCAGATATTAAACTTTTATCAAAAATCTAATGGAAAATCATACCTTATCCTTTTTATCCTGTCGGGCATAGGGGAAACAGGGAATGACGGCAGTTACACGAGATGCTGATGCAATTTTGCAAGCATTGATCATAATCAATAATTCCATAAGATTGTCATTGACTTCACCGCTTCCGCTTTGTACAATGTATACATCTTCTCCTCGGACTGATTCTCCAATTTCCACACTATTTAAAAGACAGTTATTAGTATATGTGCATATTAAATTAAAAATTAAATAATAATACTGCTTTGACCTTACATATAATTAGGTCATTCATATTTATGTAATTGATCATGCAATCAAACTAATTCATACTCTGTGACACACCTATAGTATTCTAGTGATTTGATATTTATGTCAACCCAAGCCTTTTATAAATATATTATATGTTAAATTTTAAAAATAATTAATTTTTTATTAATAATGAGTTTTTTATTAATTGATTAAAAAATAAATTAATTTCAAAAATTTAATTTACATTGTGAAAAATTTGCAATTTATCATATTAATCTCGTGCACTATCAAAAGTGATTAAACTGTACATTAATACTCTTACGACGACAAATTAATCCAAAACGTCGCGCGTCAATCGAAAAAAAAAAATGCATTGAAAAGTTCAGTCTTTCAAACAAATAATAAATACATTGTTAAGTCAACGAAATTTTAACGAGCGTTCGATCGACGAAGCATTTAATCCACTGTGTAACAAAAACCGTAAGTGGAGAAATAAAAAAAAAAACGAAAACCACCTAACAACTTTTTCAATATCAGTTCAGTCTATTCATAATGGCATTGGGTACGATTCTTTATTTCTCGCTTCAGCGAGCTACAATACAAACAGTAAGTAGCATAACTCGGAATCAAACCTGAGACAAACATTTCGCGAAAGTAAAACACGAAATACTACGCCGCGTTTAAAAATTCGACGAAGAAGCGGCCGTTCTTTATCAGACGCACGAGGCAGAAAAGAGAGAAGCCGCGCTATTTCAACTAAACCACGCAACACCTTGGCGCGCTCGAGCACGTGGTCGCGGAAATTGACAGAGAATAAATACATGGCACGCGCGGCATCGATCCCCTCGGTAGTTCCGCGCCGGCGGGTACCATCCCGTGCCTTGTCGCCAGGTGAACGAGTTTGTGTCCATGGCCGAGAAAGTTGGTAATTATAATAAGGAAGCTGCGAAAACAGGCTTACTAGCCACGAGTGCACCCCAAAACACGTCTAAGGTAAAAAAACGTTATGTACCATGTCTCGAGGTTGCTGAATTTCTTAGTGACGACCTTGCCGATGTCGATGCCGAGTCTGTCGACGATCCGCTGGGCAAGATCGGGATGCGAAGTGCCGCTGAAGACCTTGATATTCGGCATTCTGCTCTGTAGGCTGCGAGGCTTCTCCAAGTTTGCGCGTAACAAACTCTTGGCACGCACTGGTTGCGAGACGGGCATTACTGGCTCAGCAACGCACACATAGTCGGTTAGCCCCGGTAGACGTCGCGCAGGGAGAGAGAGAGAGAGAGAAGGGCAAAAAAACGCTCAGTTGGATGTATATAGTACAGTGTCGAGAGGGAACGGTGGCGGCGCGCCTGTTGCCCGGCAAACTCGTAGTTGTAAGCCGCCGGAATCAACCAATCACAGTCAGCTTTTGGATATTAGAAGCGGAAGTGACGGAATAATTACATCAGTCGCTCCGCCTTTTCCTACCCTCACCCCCCAAATCGTTTATCCAGTCACCCTCTTACGCGCACTGATGCTGCGCACGAGTTTGCAAAGATTTTCGCGCGCAAATTTGCTTCGTGTCCTGTACTAATTAATTATTCGACGAGGAAGATAGACTGAGAAGGTTATCCAGCGGGATTACGAAAATGATACTCCACTGGAAATGGGATTTTCCTCAAGATGATCTCAATCAAAAGCAATAAGAGAATCTTGTTTTTGTAAACACTGAAATTATGTATTGAAATACGTCATGCTTGTAGATATAGCGCGAGTAAGCTAAAATATCCCACGTGAGTCTTCGCGTGGGGCTCTTTGTGAGGGCTTTTGATTTTGATACTTACAAATTATCTGTTTATTCAAAGGCGCGCTTTCTTATTTTAAATAGAGTTTTTTTTTAATGTTTATTTTATTTATTTAGAATTAAACGGAGTCCTCTTAATTCGTAAAATTATAAAATTTATAAAAAGAATTTAGCATAAATATATACAAATATGTATTACAATCACGAATATGATTTTTATAAATAAATTAATTTTATAAATTTTATTTCTTAATAATTATTATAGACTACATTGTTTGTAATATGACATTTGATAAGTTAATTCATTCCTTCGACCATTTACTTTAAATTCTAACCTCAAAATATAAAAAATTCATGTATAAACTAAGTTTTACTCAAAATGTTTTAAAAAAACGTACGTTTCTTGGCGACATTATTGTATGAAATACGCATATAAGCACATCAGTTTAAAAAACTGCATGTATTAATATACAATGTTGTTTACCTTTTTTAAATCTTTATATATACGATACACAATAGATGTTGTAATAATGCAAAGAAACGTATCCACATTTTTCTTGGTAGACCGGAATTGCGTGACATTTTCGCGGGTAAAGGAATTAAGTAATTTAAGTACCGAGTACTGACTATATCTTTCGTACAATGAATTTTATTATAGATGACGTCTTAAATAGGCTAATCTTGTATGGTTTTTAAACTTTAAACGCCGTTTTATTTAAATAAACAAATAAATGTGAATTGGCCATTTAACATTGTAAATAACAATGTAAGTAATTGTAAGTAATTGTTTTTTAAATAAAATTTTAACATTTTCTTTTGTATAATTGCATTTACATTTCGAAAATTTTTTAAAATTTTTGGAATCTTTCAAGTATGTTATTTATTAAAATACAAAATTGAAATACTTAGATTTTTAAGTTATGTTAATAAATTTTATTTTCTATTTGCAAAATGAAAAGACAATCGCAAGTATATTAGAAACGATCAAAGTCTGAGCTTCACTTTAGTTTGCATTATTACAATCACACGTTTTTGCAGAATACTTTGTAATTGCACCTAAAGATAAGTAATTTTATAACATTAATCTTACAAACAAGTGCAAAGCATTGCTGCTGGTATGTTGAGATGTGAAAATAAAGGTCATTTCTAATTACCAGCTTTAAAGGTATAATGCTTAAAGTAAAAACGGGTCACTGATAATTATTAAGCACACATAAATCGAGCTATCTCCTCTCGTTTCTCTCAAGCCGCTATCTTTCATCGCGTAATTCTCTCCGCGAAGATGATGCGCAACCGCGACCACCACGAAGCTGCCGATTCCGACGGCGATCAAAACGCACCTTCAAAACACGTTTGTCTTGAGCCACGGAAATTTTACTTTCCTCCCCTCTCCTCCGCGGATCATTCAACTTGATTTATCTCTATCGAAGGCTCGCCGTGTAACGTGCCTCTTGACTAACTACTTTGTTTTTCTTATTGGTTTATCTTATGAGGAATACTACTTGGACGTGGGCTCGAGTATTGCGATACTTCTGCCTGCGGATGATTGTCGATCGTTTCGACTTAGAAAATTACTGGCTTAAAAAAAAAGTATTTTCCTCTAATCTGAATATAAAATTTTAAGCCAATTCATTTTAATAGCAAATTATGATTTCGAAAAATTTTTCGTTGGCAAAACAGCTGATGAAAATTTAAGAAACGTGTTTTTAAATACTTTTAAAGCAAGACAAGAAAATTATTATACTTTAAGTTATATAAGAACATTCTTCAAAAATGTTTTAACATTTTTTATTAAGAAAGGTTTTTGTGTATAGTGTTAAGTATTTCTCACGATATATATTCAATAAACTATTAAATCATTGATGATGGGTATGCTGTTTAATATTGTTCTTTTTAATATTTAAATGATTTTTTTATTGTAATTAAGAAAGTTCATCTGCAGAAAAACTCTGCAGTTAAAATTATATATATATATATATATATATAAGTGCACAATAATTTGATCAAGACATATAATAAATTTTCAAATTTTTATTTCGGCCGTTTACTAGAAACTGATAATTTTGTTCAATATTATAGTCTGGTTAATTTTTAAAAAACTTTTTCGCGTAAATTAAATGAGCAAGGTATGGTTTGTACACATAAGAATCATGCACATATTAATTGTGCACAATTTAGCATAGCTCGATATGTCTATATATAATTTTCACCAATGCTAACTGTGTATAATTAATATGTGCAGGATTCTTATGTGTACAAACCACACCTTGCCATTAAATGATAGCTGAACAAGATAATTTTTCAATTATTTTTTTAGATTTTGATAAAAACCAAAATTCACTTAAAAGATAGTATTTAAATCAGACATTTCTTTTAAACTAAAAAATTAAATTAATTTATCATCTTACAATAATGGTGTTATTGTTGGCAACCTAATAGCCCTATTTTTAATTCAGAAGAGAGAATACTATTGTTAAAAAAGACAAAGACTTTTTGTTAAACAATTTAGTTCATAAAGTAATTGGTTGAACAAACAAAGAATTCAGCGTAATTTTAGATCGCGTTTCGACTTTTTTGTAATGGATTGGCGTAGAATTTTGTCTAAACAAAATATTATGAAAAAGTATTTTTTCAATAATTATCAGAAATACGTTGTTATGTTAATGTATTGACAATAATTGTATCGACATCGTTATGCAACAGACATTAGACCCCAATTTGATGTTTAGCTCTGAATAGGAATATAAAGAGTTAAAAACTGATGATTTTCATTGACAATTTCATACTTATGTTCATCGGTAGAATAATCTAGACATACGCTTAACATTGAAAATGATCAGTTTTTAACACTATGTATCTCCAGGAGCAATTATTGGATTAAAAAATATCAGAATTTTTTGTGCTTGATATCCCTTTCTAACCCTCATACACTTTTCGGCATACGCTTTTAGAAAAGCCTGTATAAACTGTAGGTCCTGCCTCAATTTTGCAAGACGATTCGTACCGTAAAAGTGCACGCGTTAAATAAGATAATTTTCTATGTCAAAGAAAATAGTCTGCAATTTTAATTTTAATTTGAATTTATGCGTAAATTCATTTTAACTCTCTCCAACAATAGGTAAACAAAGAACAGAATTTTTATCGTGAAATAAAAAATACTGAGTTTGCAGAAAATATAAAATGTAATCTTGCAGATTTTTTCCTCTATTAATGTTGAAGCTGGATGATGGGATAAGCTTTTCCTATTCTCTTTATTGATACGTTCGATCAATGCTGTCTTTAAATGTTCAATAAAGTAATTGATACTAAATAACTCAAAGAAGCACAATTTTGTTTAGAAAGTTAACCTTACGTCTCGAAATACTTTCTTTCATTTCGTCTCATTATATTTAATTTAAAAAACTCCTTATAGGGAACATTCGATAAACAATTTGAAAGTGCGCGCCATGTCGCCTCCACGCAGATGATAATTCGTTCAGGCGAGAAATGCAACCGCGCCCCACACGTTTGTGTCTCTCTTTCTCACAATTTAATCGGGTATTCGACGCTCATTCTTGCATCGCGATGAATCGCATTAATTAGAAAGGTACGACTATGCATCCCGCACAAGTGCACGCGTATTCCTGCAACGCAATACACCAGTCGCAAGTTCAAAGGCAAAGCGCGCCAGCAAGGATGTAGATAAGAGAAAGAGAGAGCAGATTTCACACACATCTAAACATTTTTGATGAAGCTCTCCGAATTGTCGCTTAGCGTGGCCTGACAGTCAACTATTTTCCTCTGCTTTTTTCGCGTCGCACACGTCGTTCCGACCCGGTACGCGAAGGACGTTTTTTTGTATAAATTCCGTGTGAAAACCCCTCCAAAAAAGACAATTGGAAACTATCGGTTCGGTGGGCAACATCCCGCTCTCACACGTGGCGTGCAGTGCTCAAGCAAGAACCACGTCAGGACAGCGGTATAGCGGCAGGCTCGGGTCCGCTCCTGTAATCGAATCGTGAATTGCGACTGTGTGCTCTCTATCTGATTCTCCAACCACACGGTGTGCGCTGCTTTCGCACCAACACGCGCAAATTCGCACATACGCGGATCGGAGCGAAGCATCGTCCGCGCACAAAAAACGTGCAACACACTGGGTTTCGTATAAGTTTTGAAAATCGCCAGGACAAGTGCTCTCGCGCATGTGATAATATTGGAAGAAGTCGGCACGTCACGAGGAAAGGCCGACGAAAGAAGCCGTGAAAAACCTAAACCCGAGCTGTTTTCCCCGCGCGCAAAGTGCGTAAGCAAGGAGACGATGACAGTGGTGTGTTGACCACCTTTGTGGTTCCTCTCCCGTTTCTGTTTGTAGCTTCACCCCTTGCTACGAGCGGTTAGCCCTCGAAGGAGCTTACCACCTTCTGCCAGCAGCCACGACGTACTAACGCACCTCGGAAAAAACGAGAAGCTGCTTCAAAGACAAGTCATGGCGACGAATATTGCGGCTCAGCGGATCAAGCGAGAATTCAAAGAGGTTATAAAGAGCGAGGAGGTGAGTTTACAGCCCACTCATTTACGGGTGTTGCTCGAGCCTTCATCGCAGTCTCCGGGTTTTACGCGCCTTTTTGGATCGTTAAATTGCATAATCCCCATTAGATGCACGCACAAGTCGTCGACCTCCGGCGGCTATTTGGTATTTTCACAAATTTTTGCTTTCCCAGACCAGCGTCGCGACTCGCGACTCCCTTTGTGTCTGGTCAGCTGGCAGCGGATCAAATTTTACTGTCTATTGTCTGAACTTTCATGACTGGCAACTTTTTACTACGATGGCTTGCATCCTTTAACACAAGCTTTTCGCTAAAGCGTCCTTGTAATTTTTAATTATCGCTCTCATCTTGTGATGCTACTAAGTTGACGTCAATTTCTAGTCGATTATTAGAGTGTCCTTATGTTTGAATGCTATGGCTAGTTAGATTCGGAAGTAACATATGAATAACCTCAAACACTGGGATCTCACTTTTAACAATTTTTTTGTTGGCTGCGTCTGGGTACAGTGCCTAGACTAAACAATATTAAATCGAGATTTGTATACATTTGGTTGCATTTTCCTTAGTTGGGTGTATATCCTACTTTGCCCTTAATAAACTTCAACATGGACAAATATATAACAACTTAAATTTTCGTCGATTTTTGTTGCTTTAATTTGACTATTTTTTATTATTAACGCGAGTAAATGATATATTTGTGAATTTTCATGTTTAAAATACTGAAGCTAATAAAGTTTCTTAGATCAGATCACAAAGTAAAATAAATCTTAGAGATAAATAATATTCACTTCATTAATAAAAATAATAAATAATTTTATCGTAAAAAATTAATTTTTCTCAAAATATATCTACAAATTTTGCGCGATTTGGTTTTAAAAAAAATTATATGTACTTTATTTTTGGTCCATGAAATTTTGTTTAAAACAAATTTTCCTGGCGTATATTTTTACCTTGTGCTTGGTCTTGACAATAAAAAAACATTAAATACCGCCAAATAATTTCTACTTTACCGATACTGTTCGTATGTGTAAACAATGTAACACATGATCAGTTTTTATAAGAAAAATAAAAATAAACTGAAGTAATAATAAATTTAAATTAATTAAAAAAGTCCTTTTTTATAAAATAAAAATAAAATTTTTATTATTTACAGTTACATAAAAAAATTCCGATTCAAAATATTTTCTTTATCGAAATTTAAATTAATATTCTTACTTTTTTCCCTGTCCATTTCTGCAGTTTCTTCTTTCACTGTCTCTAGAACTGATTCCTCAGTTCCCTCTTGGCCTTGCTCGAACTCTTCAGGAATATTAAGCATGTTTATAGTTTATTCCCCACGTGGAATACTTTGATATTAATTACAAAACTGTAGGAGTGTCTGGGAGTGACGCAAACATATTTATCAGTACAAGCATTTCCACTCTAGTTTTATACATGATTTAGACAAGGAGTGTCAAGGGTTAACTTCTTATCACTTTAATACTGAAATACTCTTTTGACAATTTAAAGTAGCAGGGGATTTGATGATTTTTTATCTTCTTATTATTATTACATATTGTAGAAATTTATTTATCAATTTTTGAGATTCCATCATATATCTCATAATTTTTGTCTATTAATTTTGACAGCAATTAAGAAAAACAACTGATTATCAGCTTAAAGTTTTAGAAAAAGAATAGATGGTTTCAAAGCTTATTTTGAAAACTCTTTTGATTTATTTATATTTTGATATTTATAATATCTCTTCCTTTTCATGAATTACATTTTTAATACATTTATTTTCAAAAATAGAACCACTTTTAATTTATTAACCAACTATTAATTGCAGAAAGTATATATTTAGTTTTTGTGTTATTATATTCTGTAAATAAATTTGTTTTAAATATTTTCAGGTAGCACAATGTTCAATAAAAGTTGAACTTGTTAATGACAGTTGTGTTGAATTAAAAGGCGAAATAGCTGGACCTCCAGATACACCATATGAAGGTGGAAATTTTATTCTTGAAATAAAAATTCCGGAAACGTATCCATTCAATCCACCAAAAGTATGTATATTTTTTTTAGATTTAAAATTTAATTAATATACACTTACTGAACTTCAAAGATGATTTTTAAAAAACAATAAATTGAATTGAAGGAATATAAATGCAAAAAATTATATAATTCAACAAATTTTTATATTCAATAAATTTTTATAATTTTTATAATATAACAATTTATTTTTAATATAAGGTTTTTAAATATTAAATTAGAAAGGTAATTGAAAAAGTATCAAATCAAATTAGACTCAAAAAACAAGAGTTACAGGAATATCTTAATATCAATAAACTTCATTTTGATTATTTTTACTTTTTAATTTACTTTATGGTTTTTTAATTTTAATAGTGTTTGTAATATTTATATTAATTACAGGTTCGTTTTATAACAAAAATATGGCATCCTAACATATCTTCAGTAACAGGGGCAATTTGTTTAGACATATTAAAGGACCAATGGTAATTTATTATTAATTTTTATGAATTCAGATGAGATTTTTTTATTTCATTTCCATACTCTTATAGGGCAGCAGCAATGACTCTCCGAACTGTATTATTATCTTTACAAGCTCTTCTATCAGCAGCTGAACCAGATGATCCACAAGATGCTGTAGTGGCAAAGCAATATAAAGATCAACCAGAAATGTTTCGTCAAACCGCTAAACATTGGACATCGGTATATGCAGGTGGTAAGTTAAATATTTATTCTTCTTAAGTGTAAAAAATTTATCAAATTACATAACAATTTTTTTTTAAACTTAATTTTATGCAAACTCACTCTACTTTAATAGGGCCATCAAGAATGCCAGAATTAGATGAGAAAATTAGACGCTTAACTGACATGGGAATCGAAGAACATAACGCACGAGTTGCGCTTTCCTCATACAATTGGGACTTGGAACGTGCCACAGAACAACTATTTAGTTAGTAATGACTGTCTAGTAACAGCTCACGATATCACATTCATCACCCACTTCGTAACTCGAAATCTTTCTACGTGCAACTATCGCACTTAAATGCATTCATCGTAAGAATCTCGATCAAAATCTCGACAATATTCCAATGAGATATTTTTGGGCGGTTTCTTATCCGTCGGCCGATAGTTGTTTATTTATTTTGTAAAATAGACAAGAGAAAAGAAAAAGTGGAGTTACATAAATAAGAGTGGGAGTGTCAAATGAGTCCAATGAAATTCCAAGTCGGTACAGTACTTTAAGAGCAGTCGATTAAAACGCGAGAAAATCATTGTCTTTGATGTTCTTGCTCACAATTGTATAGAACAATTTCGCAGAAAAATGCTCAGAAGGCGATTTTTCGTAAACGTTTATTGTTTTCTTTTTATAATATCATAAAGTGTAACTTTGTATATGTGATATTGATTTAGTTGCCAGAGTATCTGGTTAACCTGTTTTGAAAGAAGTATTTATAATAAAAGCTGCCGTTTTGGTTAAAAAAATTCTTTTTTTTCTTTTTTCATTTAAATTTATTATCCAGTGATAAAAGTTAGAGGAATCTTAGTAATCTAAAAAATTAGACAAAATTTGCTGGAAAAAATTTATAACCGTTATTTTCGTTTAATATAAAACGTTGAATACATTGGCAAGGTATGGTTTGTACACAAGAGTCGTGTACATATTAATTGTGCACAATTTAGCATAGCCCGATATATCTATATAAAAATTTTACCAATGGTAAAGTGTGTACACGTAATATGTGCATGATTCTTATGTGCACAAACCATATCTTGCCAATACATTTTTGTAAACCACTGCTTTGCGTACAAACTTTTATATATTGTATAGAACATTCAGTTATTTTCAAATTTAAAAATTTTATTAAATCTATGTTTATTTAAATTTGTACATTATTGTTGTAGAAAAATAAAACGTCTAAAAAAAAGTTTTTAACGTGTTTCAGTAGATATTGAATTGTAAAATTTTTTAATATTGATTTTAACAATCATTATTTCAAAGTAAACTGTAAAAATAATTAAATTTAAATTCATAAAAAAGAGTGGTTTACATTTGAAACTCAGGAAAAACATAGCATTTATTCATTTATATAGTACAATTATTAATCCAGTCTTCTAAAGCATTGAGGCATTGTACAAAGTCCATAAAAAGACCGAAGAAGATTTTACACTAAGATATCCATATTTTTCCTCAAATTTGCCCTTAAATAATTCAAATTTAGATTTAATACATATATTTAAAAATTTTGTATTTCTTGTCGTATTTTCTTTAATCTACAAAATTACAGAATTATTTTGTACTTCTTTTGTACAGATTGAAACTTATAACAAATTAATAAATTTAGAGCATCGCTTTGATCTTTGATGTGAAATTTTTAGGTCAATCGATGTTTTATTAATTTATAGATTTTATACAAGTTATGTTAAGAACTATAAGAAATCATCAATGATGCATTAAAACATTAAACGTTCTAATAAACCGGTTCTTTTTAATAATATAAAAAAATTTGTATGATTACAGATTTATTCAATGTAATTAAATTTGAAGAATAAAAAATTGATTTTTTTCAAAGATGTCTTTTATTACTTAAATTTATATCAATCTTAATGTAAATATAAAATTATAATTATTATCTAAATATTTCTAAAAATTTTTTTTAACATTTGTACAAAAAAGTTTGCCAGTCTTTAATAAATTCGTAAATTGTGAGTTATCAAATCATGCATTTAAAATAAAAAAAATATACATTTTTAAAGTCAATTAATATAAAAACTAAAAAGTAGTGTATTCAATGAGTTTTAATAGAAAATATTAAGTTTATAATTAATAAATCTTGATTACTATCATTTAGCATAATATATACACTTGATTTCTGTTGAAGTTAAATTTTTTGATGGTCCAGCCGTTTACAAACAAATGTTAATATACAACTTATTTATAAAGAAGATAATTACAGACTTGTATCTTTATGTTGGTAGAGAAGAAGTTTGTTTGAGGTAAGAACAGCTTGGTATGCTTTATCACAATTAAAAAAGCAAATATCAACTACAGGTTCAGGAACTGGTAGATTGTATGCTTCTTTTCCTGTTGTCATACTCCAACCTACAATACTATTTTGGCTTTCATTATGAGTTACCACCACTGTATCATTTTTGAAATTTGCGTAACATGGCCTTGAAAGTAGTTTTTGAGTAACTCCAGTATTAAATGAATGTACTGTGTTAAACCGTACTTGGTCTTCAATTTTTTCAATTGAACCCACTAAATGTCTTACAGAAGGATTTCTAGCATTTGCTCGGCATGATAGCAACACGTGACCATCTTTTTCATTATATCGCAATGAAGTGAATGGTCCTTCAACATCTATTTTATTTCCTACATAATTACCTTCTTTATAAGCATATGCATAACATGAATTTAATTGACATGCCAAATAACCTGTACCACGAGGAGCTGAAGAACTTGTTGGAATTGCTGCAGAAGCAAGAGATACAACTGGAGATCTAAAATAAAATTATTTATTAAAATTTTCGAATAAGTAAACTGAATAAACTATTTACTTAAATTAAAGTATAAATTATTATTACCTATCTTCAATATTTTGATTGGATGAGACACTGTTTTGTAAAAATCTTAAATCATATTCTGCAATATTACCCTTTGCTCCTCCTACAAAAAACGTTTGACTATTGTAATTTGACCAACAACAACTCCACAAATTTGTTTCTCCTCGGTAGCAATGGGTCAAAAGATTATTTCTGATGTCCGTTAGATTAATTTTTTTATCAAAAGCAACACTTAAAAGTGTATTTGGATGCTGCTCTTGAAAAGCTAAGTCTCTGATGGATCCAGTATGAATCATATAGTTCAAAGAATGCGATACAGAATCCATAAATACTCTACTAATTCCACTACCAGAGGAAGCAATCAAGATTTTATGCCATGGATTATAGGCCAAAACTCTACACGTATCAGTTAGACAGATATCAATAATTTTACATTGTCTTAAATTAATACTTTCATTTTGCATTGAACCAAAATTACACCTCTCTGAATTTGCCAATGTTACAGTTTTTTCAAGATTTTTAACTTTTAACTTTAAATTATTTATTTCTTGTTTGTACAGGATTTCTTTAGTTTGAAATTGTTTAAGATCCCTTTCTATGATTTCTTTTCTTGTGATAGCTTCTTTTAAGTCACTTCTCAGTTTCTCTAATTCAGTAGTATCTATACAAATAAGTTTTTTGGCATATAAGACTCTAATATCTCTTCTTGATGCTTTTGTATTACACTCAGGACATTTTCTTGCATTAGCATTTTGTGCAATATCAAACCACTGAGTTATACACTTTAATCCAAATAAATGTCCACAACGTAAGGAACAAAGTCTGTGTTCTCCTGAATTACTCCAAGTTTCTAAACATATTGGACACTTTTGATCTTCATCAATTGATTCATTAGCAATGTTTTGTATTACTTTTTCTTCTGAATTATCTAATTTAATTTTTTTTTGAGCTACAAAAATTATTACAAAAAATGAAATAACTGAAGTCTTAATAATTAATCAAATAATACTTGTAAACTACAGAAATAACATATTACACTCCCAGGGAGGAAAATATAAAGTAAGTCCATAGCCAAAAGCCTTGTGCTTGGGTAGCAAACACATGCTTTAAGATAGTCCATTTTCTCCCATGGTGCATATGCTACTTTTTTACCATAATCAGGCCTAAAGTACCATATTTGATTTCTTGAACAAGAAGTAAAATTGGTGTTTTTGGCCAGGATCAGGTACAAAAGAAATTGTAGTTTTGCTATCACACAGTAGTGCATAAAGTAAAATATGTATTGAAAAATGAGTGTAAAGCTGTTCATATTTTACCTGAACAATATGTAAAACAACAATATGTAAAACAAAAAATGAAAAAAAAACCTGTAAAACATTTTCCTACATATTTTAAGTTATTTCACTTATAAAAGTAGATTAAAAATTTATTAAAATTTAAAGTAAGTTTAAATCTAAAACATATGTCATAATATATTTTACTTACATTGTATAATTTCCTCTTCATGAACTTGAACTTCACGATCCTCTCTTTCTTCATGATAATCGTGATTCGACTCAACTTCAGTGTCTGTACCAGATTGAGTTAGTGGTTCGTTCACCACAGTACTTGCTTCGCTCATAGAATCATTTTCGTCATCAATATGCCGACGCACAGACATATCGTCGTCGTCGTCGTCAGAAGCAAAAATATTGTTTATTTCATGGAACAAGTGAATTTGATTAGACGACGCGTCAGAATCACTGTCGTTTTCAAAATCGTAAAACGAATCCAATGCTATACTGTTCTCATCATACCAGTACGAATCATCAGGTAGAGAGATATTACTGCTATCACTGGAATCTTTAATCAAAGGTGAACATTCGAAGGCAAAAGTTACATTAGTCGTATGTAAACAATCGCAAATAACAAATAATACTTACTGTCTTCGTTGTCTTCCATGTTGACTTTTAATCATAGCCAAAATACGTCTGATTAAGTGACTGCGGCGACTTCAAGAATACTCTGCAGTATGGTACATTATCAGTATAAGACCACCATTCAGTATTAAAAATGAAACGTCTGACGCCGATCGCACTTCTTCATTTTGTCAGTTTTGTTCTCGTAATAGATTCGACTAAAGGAGCATCTGCATTTAGGTATAGAATATGTTAAAGGCAGAGGTTAGATTTTGTTCTAAGAGAAACGACGCGCGCAATCTGGGATGGAGGGGGACTACACTGTTCCATTCTGGGACGGACGCCGATGGCCAACCTGGTCGAACTATGAACTACGAGTATGGGACTTTGCACAATAAGTTTATTTTTGCTAATGACCTTCAAAATCCTGACCTTTATAAATTTATATAGTTTTTATTTTAATTTAATTAATGATAACGATAATTCAATTTTTTATGGAGCCTTCATAATTAACATCTTATAATGACATTTAAATGACCTTCTATAGTATTTATTAATTTACAACTTAAACAAAAGAAAGTTTTACAATGTTATGTAATGTAGCAAGTTTTCATTTTTATTTAATATTTGTTTTTCAAATCGTAGTCCTTTTTAAGCAACTTTTTTAATTTTTTTTTTCAAATAAGCTATATAAAACAGTAAATAATAAGTAACTGATATAAAATGAAAAATTTTGCCAAAATAGGTATTGATGATCTACATCATTCAATTTTGTTTGCAAATTTAATTTTTTGATCGCCAAAAATCGTTTTTAATATACATACAAACTTTCCGAAAAAGTTTATATATTATTCGCTTATGCAATCAACATATGGAATTATTTAAAATATTTATCTCTAGACCAACTTCTTTGAATCGGTAAATTGGAAGAGAAAAATAAATATTTCAAAATTTACCCTTTATTTAGAGACTTATTTATTATTTAAAAAGATTCAAAAATTATTCAGCAGATTTTTTAAATTTTTTATATTTTAATAATTTATTAAATAGTTGCAGAATTTTATAAGCGATTTATGGTATTTTACCTTATTATAAATCTTATTATAAATCTTATTATAAATCTTTTCTTATAGATATACTGTTTTTGAAATTTGATTATTCATGCGAGGGTGCTATTTATAATTAAAGAAATAAATCTATTGTGCTATTTGTCATTTAATAAATAAATCTGAATAAATGTTGGACTTGTTCAAAGACTTTTAAGTTTGCACTTGTGGCCGATCAAAATTACCGCGCTTCTACTGCATACGACTGACGACAGCGCCAGGCGAGAGGCGACTGCACGAAAACTGAAAATGAGAATTGTAGAGAAGAAAAACACTAAAAATGTGGAAACAGTAACAGATTGCTTATCGACCGACTTAAGTATAATGTAACCGGAATAAGATTTATTTAATTTATTAAATCAAAAAGCTCGTTAAAAAGTTTAGTCAGTATCTTTGTACTTACTCTACTGCAATTCTTTGTTTTGAAAAGTTTTTAAACAGATAGGTTAATGGGCTATATATAGGTTATGTACTTAAATCGGGATTTTAATTTTGTTTTATGTAAAAATATATTTATTATATTAAATTAAAAGGATATACATATATATTATAAGAAGAGTCTTTTTTGGAATAAAAATGGATTATAAAGATGAACAGGCTACTGAAATCGAAGCTTTAGAATCAATCTACTGTGGTGAATTAGAAAGTGAGTTGTGATTTTCTGTTTTTGATATTTAATATTCATTTAATTTAATAGAACAATTTTAATGTTTGTATTAATTTTTTTTAGTTTTAGAAACCACACCATTTTATAAGTTTGCAATAACAATAAAATCAGAAGAATATGAACCAAATTCTGATAATGGATTATCATGCCAATTAGAATTTATGTATACAGCTAAATATCCAGATGAACCATTAATAATTTCTATAGTTGAATCAGAAAATTTTGCAGAAGATGGAGCAGAAAATCTTATGGAATATTTAAATGAACAAATGACAGAAAATTTAGGAACTGTTATGGTATTTACTCTAGTTAGTGCAACTCAAGAATGGCTTAATGTTCAATGGGACAAAACAAAACTTAATCGAGAAGAAAGTGCAGCAAAGAAGTTAAAAGAAGAAGAAGAAGCTGAAAGAGTAATCATATTTTTTAATCATAATCACTCATTCAGTTTTGAAGCAAATATTTATTTTAAAAACAAAACTGTAAAAATAATATTAAAATGAATTAAATGAGTTATTAAATTTATACAATTATTTTTTTTAACAGGAAAGGTTTGAAGGAACAAAAGTTACAGTAGAAACATTTCTTTGTTGGAAAGAAAAGTTCAATGAAGAAACAGGTTATAATAAAAGAAAAGAATTATCTGAAAGAGAAGGAAAGAAACTTACTGGTAGAGAATTATTTATGACTGACAAGACTCTTGACCAGTCTGATTTGAAATTCTTGGAAGATGGTTAGAAAGAAATATAATTTTAATTTTTAAAAAGGGAATATTTTTAATAATAGTCAAATTTTTAAATTTTAGGTGAGTCAGTAAAAGTGGATGAGAGTTTGTTCCAAAATCTAGATGATCTAGACCTTGATGATGATGATGATGATCCAGACTACAACCCTGATGTTTCAGATGATAGTGCTTAAATAAACTAAAAGTGTTGTGAACTTATAAATAACATTGTGTAATTACAAGAATTATTGATTTAAGAAATGTAAAAAGAAATATAACACATCAGTGAATTCACAAATGAAAAAGAACTGAGAACAATGAGAGTTCTCTAGGATGAGTGTTTTTTTTATAAACAATGTAATAAACAGCCAAATATTTTTGTTCATAAAGCTTTATTTAAGTAAATGCATCTGACTGGTTCTTTTCCTAAAAATTTTAATTTCTACTAAAACTTTAAACTAATTAAAAATTTAACCAAAGTTTTCATTTAATTACATTTTGCTAGTAGTTTGACAGAATATATTTATACTGAAACACATTTATAATATCGTTAATTTTTTAAATTAAAAATATTTTAAATCTAAAATCATAACTGAAAGATGTACATCAGTGTCACATTACGATTTTTGTCTGTGAAAGGGCAAGGTATGGTTTGTACACATAAGAATCATGCATATATTAATTGTGCACAATTTAGCATAGCCCGATATATCTATATATAATTTTCACCAATGCTAAACTGTGTACAATTAATATTTGCAGGATTCTTATGTGTACAAACCACACCTTGCCTGCGAAAGCATTAATATAATTTTTTAACTTGTAACATTAGATTTATTTTAGAATAATAACTGCTCAAAATTTTAAGGTAAGTCTAGAATCAAATTAAATATATATATTTTACACAAATTATTTGACACCTTGTTTCAGTGGCAAGTTTTTTCATATATTTTATTTTACACAAAATCTTTTTAAAAATAATTTTCAAACAAATTTTAAGTTGTTATTTTTTCAAATATTTTTTATGCAGAAATTTTAATTTCCTATAGAAACAATAAGTGATAGTAAAGAATTCAAGATTATCATAATAGTTAAAAAGCTATTGTAGAGTATATGGCCGCACCGCGGCAATAACTCTATAAAGGAAAAAAAAGCAATTGTTTTTATTAAAAAACATTTCGATTTTTGAAAATAATTTTATTTTTTAAGTAAAATCATTTTATTAATTTAAGGATTTTAATAATAGAATATGGTTAAAAGATTATAATTACTGAAGAATCAACATCTTAATAATTTAAGTTGATTTTTAATTACTAGTTTCTATTAAAATTGAGGAGAATAATGCAATTCATTTAATTATGCTTAATGTAAATTGACTAATACATTTAAAGAATCATTTGCGAAATTTACTTTAATTAATTAAATGATACGTCCTAGATAAAAATGTGTAGCTAACATCAATAATTTCTGTTTTTTTCCAACCTTCTTTTGAATCAAAAATCTATAATCACGAATTTTACTGTGTCTACTGTAATGAACCTGATTTAAAATTTGAGGTAGAACTCAAAATCATTTTCACTATTCATCTGCAGTCATTCGTGTATTTTGTACGTATATAATACGTATAATCTCAGCGTTTTTGTAACATTAATTTCACGCCTAGCTTTTTTGTATTTTTTTTTAATTTGCTAAACATAAATGACAAAAGTCAGTCTTTAATTCACAATTATTTTTTTACTATTCTCCTACCTCGTTCTCTTATATATCCATGTACTTTGTACGTTAGAAAATGTAAATTGTGTCTCTTATATGAAAATAATTATAGGTTTAAGTATGGGTGTGTAAGTATGGTATCACATATCGGTACCATTTGGAAGAGGCCTTTTTTCAAGCTCTGCCCAATGAATTCACTTGTGTCTAAAAGACACCTAAGATTGGATATACAGAAGGAATTTATATTCTTCCTCTGCTTTTTTTTTTATAGTTTCTTCTGTTAAATTTTGCCTACAACTAACGTTTACGTGTAAATATTGCATTGAACGCTTTTAACGGCAGGAGGTATAATTGGCGTCATTATCACTCTAGCACCAAAGAAGCACTGGCATAACTGACAGAACTGTCGTTCATATTATTACATTGACTACTCTGAGCATACTTCAGAAACTTTAAATTCATCCGTTGACCGTTGCTGTCTTTCATACTTTGTATTGCCTAAAAATTTGATTATTTTTAGAAATTATAATTGCTTATTTAACTTAAAATTTATTCTTTCATATGATTGTAACACTAATAATTTTACCTGTAGTAAAACTCCTATTGGATGTCTGCCACAAATAGTATTCCCATACTTTCTTAAATATTCAGTAAATTGGGAAGGATTTATGTTTTCTATTATATCCATGCCCTGCAGAAACGAAAATAATCGACATTAAGTGTCCATATTCCTCAATTATATATTGCTTGAACAAGGTAAGAAGAGATAATTACCATTTGATCTAGATTTTTAATAGATTTATGAATAGCACCATAAGATCTGTCGTAATAGGTGTAACGAAAACGTTGACCCCAGTGACAGAAGTCTGAAGATATAACAAACAGTGTTTGTGGATCAGCCATGTAAGGTGCTAGCAATCTTCCATACAAGGCTTCTCTTTCAACACTTAAAGATCCAACAAGAATGGGAATAATGGTAAAGGAATCTTTAAAACTGAAATAAGAAAATATTTTTTTTTTAATTTGTATATAAGGTCTAAAACTATAACTTAATAAAATTATATTCTATTCAAGGAAGCATTGAATAAAAAATAAAATAAGTTTGAAAACGTACTCTTCCATAACTTTAGCAATATAAGGCAACTGCATTTCTATACTGTGTTCTTCTTCATCTGTCTCTATGTCCATCCATTCAAAATGCCCAGTATCTGCGAGTTCTTTGTTAACTGTAATATTTAAGATTAATGTAATTTCTTTCACATTACAAGAAACTAAATAAATTTAAAAATAAAATAATAACTCTGTTGGTCGATGTGCAGATCATACAATGGCGTCTTGTAGGTCGTAGCTGACGATAAAGCGCAACCAGGTAGTCTGACAAAATGGGATGGGCCTAAAATGAATATCTTGCGGCTGCATAACAGCAAGTCTGTCATTTTAAGTCACCATCGATAGGAATAAAAAAATTTTTCACTTTACTATTTATAAACCTACACTTTATATGTGTTCCAAATTTACTTTTGTGTCTCAAAAATCAGAATGTCTTAAAAACTATCAAGTTCAAAATAACTTAAAACTCATTTAAAGTGTCTGTCTACACTTTTCATTAATTAAATAAAAAAATTTTTTTCTTTTTATTTATAAAAGGATTTGTAAAATATTTATCAACTTACACTACAACAGGACTGATTTGACGATAAGCAAAGGCTGCACAGGCTCCACAATAACTGTATCCAGCATGCCTTCAATTAAAAAATATTTCTTGTTAAAAATTCTATGTAATTATAATTAATTTAAAAAAATCTACTAACGGTGATATAATTGCTCTAGCTGGTCCATGAGTCAAGTCAGCTACATTCAACCACTCTCCCAATTGCTTGTTCAATTCAAAACCTTGAAAATACAGTTACAAGATATTAACAAACAAACTATAGAATTTTATTTACCATTCAATCTAAAAATAAGCAAATATAAAGATATTTTTTAAATTAATCGTTTCTAAAATTCTTTTTCAATCTTTCACATAACTAGTAAAAAAATACTTGCTACCGTAAAAAAACTTGCTTTTTAGATCGCTAAGCTTACTTCCTCCAACAGACAATATTTACATCTAAAATAAGGAACAACAAAGAATTACCTTTCTCTATGTACCAGCTCCCCGCATGACTTGCTCTTCTGGTCATCGCCATGGTACTTAATCGCGGTTATTCCTCGTTGAAAAAAAGACCGAATATAGAGCAGTAAGAGCACCACGCAATCTTAGCAGGCGAGCTCCAAAGTGAAAAAATGTGAGAGCTCGGTAGGTATTTCTTGAATGAATTGTATCGCACTGCAGATGTATCGAGCGCTAGTTTTGTGGACTCGAATGCAGAGAATCTTCTTTTTTCGAGCAAGGAAACGTAAAGTCAAAAAAGAATGCACGGCATTTTAAGGAGGGAGCTGTATCTACCTGCTCCGAAATTTATCGTCAGCCCGCGGACAGAGAGACAATGAAACACACAGCTCCCACAATCGAGCAGCTTAAGGTTATGCGTGTGTGTACTGTGTGTTGATTCGTGTATGTGGAATATAAAAGTATTTCTCGTTCGTCTCATAACCAATATGCGCCTGAGTCCGAGGCTTATTAGATGGAACTATGGAAGTTTTATCGAGGATCGATAAGGCGCCAATGCTTTGAAGGATATAGATTATTCATTTTTTTAACAATGAAAATTTACACAGTTTGTTTTATGTTAACGTAATTTATCAAATGCTTGGGTAGTTTTTGAAGCAATCGTTCGAAATGTTCATCTTTGTTTATTTTATTAAATTTTTACATCGTATATAAAATCTATTACTACACTTAACATGTAATAATCGATTTCCATAAAAATATTTCAATATATACTATTATTTTAATCTTGAAACAGTTGTATTTTATGCTATAAGGGCGCAAAGGAGATGTTTATCGCAGGAATCGAGTTTCAAAAAGACATGTGCGTAAATCATATCTGCGCACCTGTAGCTGTAGCTGTATAGTTTGTCTAAATATTCAAGTTACATTTATTTACTTTGCATACCCTACTGAATAGTGCGGGAATACGGTACACTGTTTAGAAATAGTACTTTTCGATACAAGGGCGGAAAGTGGTTTTATCCTCGTGTGACCGTTTTCGCCCGAGCGAAGCGAGGACAAATAGGTAAGCGAGAACAATATTTTTTGATACGACGTGTGCAAAGCGGGCGCAAAATCGAAGCGCCCGGAGTGTCGAAAAATAACTTTGCAGATACTTGCGGGTCCGTCTTTAAAAAGTTTATGGTCTATCTTATATAGGGAAAAGTACATTATACAAGAAGTGCCAAAAAACAGTAAGCTCGAGCGATGCCCTGTCGGAAAAACCTGGTAAAATGGTGCAAATACACACATATAACCCGATACCGGTATCGGGTTATATGTGTG
>JAWWEM010000001.1:14568610-14580633 GCA_035582935.1 Ormyrus thymus
TCTCTCTCTCTCTCTCTCTCTCTCTCTCTCTCTCTCTCTCTCTCTCTCTCTCTCTCACTCTCTCTCTCTCTCTCTCTTTTTCTCTCTTGTGGAAACAGAGATGGTCTATTATGACTCGACAATTCCTTTCGTCTTTCCTGTCAGATCTCCTAGCTCATCACTTCTTACTATAGAGGTTTTTGCTATTTATTCCACCTATTTGCATTAGTCTATTTTTGAATTTTCTGTTTAACCTCGTGCACTCCTAGATATATTCTAATCTGTACAAAATAAAGTTTTACTTGTACAACTGAAACTAACAAATTTCTTTTAAGTAATAAAGAAAGTAGATATACATTTTAGTTTTGAAAATATCAAATTATTAAGTTGGTACAAAATTTAATTAGGTAACTTGAAGAAGTCATTAATAAGTTAAGAATTAAGTTACCATATATTTTATATAAACACAAATTTAAACAAATGGAGATATTCTGTGCTTTCAAAATCAATGTATCAATTTTTTAAACTGTATTTGAATTAGAGTTCTACAATCATTTATTGATATTATTTAACTTGTCTATAAAAAATGATGACAACGTGCAGTTGTGAGTAATTCCATTTCCACTGTTTACAAAGAACCTTTTACAAAATGTTTTCACCAAAGACCAAAGTTAAAATTAATGTAAACTGAACAAAAAATATAGTCATTAATATTCTTTTCATCATAAACTACCATGAGTCTTCAATTCTGACAATAGAACTGAATTTGAATTTCTTTATATTAACAGGTCCTTTTAGTGGAGCTCCAGTTGCTTCATATATGAAACTCATGAATCCAACAAGTAATCAAAAAGTATATTTTAAAATAAAGACTACTGCTCCAAAGAAATATTGTGTTAGACCAAATTCTGGAATAATTAAACCAAAGGAATTATGTGAAATAGCAGGTAAGAAATTAAACAATTAAACATTTTTAAATTTTATTGTACTACTTTGTTTATCATTGAAAGTAAGTGATCATGGATTTGTTTTTAGTTTGTTTGCAGCCGTTTGACTATGATCCTACAGAGAAAAGCAAGCACAAGTTTATGGTTCAAACAATTGCAGTTCCAAATGATGATCCAGATGAAGATCCAGCAGAAATTGTAAGTAATTTCTGATTGAATTAGATTTATTTAAAAATGCTTATGTTATTTAGGTATATGCAAACATATTTAGATACTTGCAAATAGATAAGGCAAACATGCGACTTTTGTTTGAGAAATTCACTTAAAACCAAGAGAAACCTTGGAGATTTGAAATACCAAAATATATACCTGGTCAGGTGATTTGGGCAATTATCCAATGTATTTCTAAAATTATTTCTGCTTTTCCTTTGGAACTAATCTTTAACTAGGCTATTGGCAAAGAATATCAATTAATTTCATTGAGCAGATAATGGGTCTGCACTTATTAAATTTTTTATTACATTTGTTTCTTATTTTTAGTGGAAAGATATTAATCCTGATCAATTGATGGATACAAAACTCAAATGCATCTTTGAGAATCCAGTTAGTAATACTACTGCAACTAAAGCTAAAGCAAATACTACAACGAGTAAACCAGATTCGAATTCTACTGATGGAAAAACTAAGAATGTTGGTGATGTCTTAAAATCTTCACCTAAGGTATTTGTTTAACTTTTATTCTATTATTTAATAAATGTTTATTAATTCATTAAATAATGATTATTGTTTTATATAGCCGGATGAAGCTGAAGAAAAATTACTAAAAGCATCACAAGAAGTTAATCAGCTCAGGGTAGAAGAAATTAATCTTAGGCAGGAAAATCGACTATTAAGGGTAAATTTATTTTCAATTTTAAGAAGTCTTCGACATTTTTTAATAAAATCACGTACATCTAAAACTCGACAATAGTGTAAATAAACTATGCCAGATTCATTTACGAGAAAGAAATTCTATGATTGACGAAGGCATTTTCAAAAAATTCTTATTTTAACATGTAACCTTATGGAGCTCCTCGACAAAATCGATTAATACTCCGAAATAAAATCACGAGTCCGTGAAACAAAGACATATTTATACTTTGATTCTGAGAAATTTATTGGATCAATAAAAACGCTTTCTGTAATTTTTGGCGTTTTTTCAACGGTTTCTTATTCTAATATTCAGGTACTATTATAATACACGCCATTATTAAAAAATTAATAATAATAAGCACTCATTCCAAGTGTGCCCCCATGATACTCTTCACTTAATACGACACCAAACACCGAAGACTCCTTAAATGTTTTTCATTATTATTAGTAATTACTTAAAGAAATTCATCTCATTAACATAAATATATGAAAAATAATCTAATTACATTTTCAACTAAGAAAAGTCAGACTAGTTAAAAATATCGTTATTGTGATACTATTAAACTTAATTTATTTAAATATAATAATTAAAAATATAATATTAAGTATTCAAATTTAATATTTTTTGTCTTACTTTTATAATTTTTTCTTCATATAAAATTTATTAACTTTTCTTGGCCCTGTAATTATTTCCTCTGATCAATATTTTTTTTGCAGGAGGAAATAAAGAAGTGGAAAAATGCAGCACTTGGTAAAGATGTAAGCATGGCTTCAATGTCAGGCCTGACTTCACATCCTAGCAGTCCGCTGCCCATGACCACTGTCAGTATAATCGTCGCCGTCGTTATGGTCCTGGTTGGTTATTTACTGGGAAAAATGATTTAAAGAGCCTTCGCCTTATCGTAACCACCTTTGGCACACCACCTCTTCCCCTTTTCCCATTTTTCTTAGCCTACCCTTCCTGCCACGATATGCCATCGACACTATACTACGAATTGCAAAGAGAGAAAGCAAAAACGATTTATTGAGTCAACCAGAATCACTCAGTTGTTCATAATAAATAATTATTCTCAACTTCTATTGTAGTATGGTCTACATAAAGTAATTAGAATCGTTTGCTAGGCCAGTGTGCTTAATGCAATAAAGGCAAGCGGGAGTAAAGTCCTTTTCTAAGAACCTCGAAGCATTAGTTTTATAAACAAACTTCTCGGTTCCGTTCGTTTCGTTTCTTTTCTCCGTTTCACCAAGCAGAATAATTTATACAGAATTTTGCATAGAATGTAAATAACATGTTTTTCTTAAAAATCTGCAGGAGAGTTAAAAGAAACGGAGCGTACAAATTCGCGATCGCATTCCCTTTAATTTTTTATATCGTTTAACTGCTTTTATATTTCGTATTTCGAGTTCTTTTGCTATGCGTTTGTATACCCATATAAGCTTCCTTTTTCTTACAAAAGGATTTTCGTATTGTTGTGCCGCGCGTCTGTGTCTTTAACAAAAAAAAGATTTTAAAATACAAAAAAAAAAAATAACTAAAAGTCATGTCATCATTATATTATTAGGCTTATTGAAATGACGTTTCGAGACATTAAAGTCGTATCACTTTTAAAGATGTTGATTCGTCTTAACATTTTATGTAAAATAAATCGAAGACTTCACCATTAAAGAAAAACTAAAAATAGCACGTTTCAACGGCAATTTAGTATTAGATACACTAAATGAATCGCAAGAAAGAAATTTTCGTCTGTACGCTGCTACTGTGCAGTGGTCACTATGCAACCCTTTTTTTGGAAGTAGGTTTTGAGCCACACCCCGTCCATCGACACCATTGACTCACTTACTGGCTCAGAATTTGTTTTCCGCTTATTAAGTCGCTAAGCGAACATCTATTGTAAAATCTAAACATTGAAATGTCACTTTTCTGTTTTTCATTTGTTATTAAAGTTTTTAATTTTCAAAGTTTGTTTTGTCATTGGGGTGGACCTATAGTCAAATGTTAAGCAATTGCGATTTGTTCACAATTCGTCAAGTTTTTACAAATGTCAGTAATCAAAAATGAATACATTATTAAAACCATTCAAGTAGTGTAAAGACTCGACGAATGTTAGTGAAAATGTGCAAACATAACGAGGATTTGTAAGAATAATGATATATTGTTTATTGACTAAAGGGCCTTCTCTTCTTAGAAAACTGTATTTGTGACTTTAACAAAAATGACTGCGACGAGGACCATCGTACGATTTGGTTTTGACTTGCGGTAGGCTCCAGTCACATTTTAAGAGATTGTATACGCGAAATTGAAAGAATGAAAAGTCTTTTGGAAGGGTGCACATGCCAAAGTAGTAAGATGAAAAGTTAAAACCGGTTGATTCCCCGGTGATAACATTCTGAATTACGTAAATATGTTTATAACTGTATATCAATGAATAGGAACGGCGATGAAGGTAATTTTCACTGTCTCTAAGGATCTTATATCTACTTCGCATGTCCACCTCAAAAGTGGTATACAAAAGCACGGCTAGTAAAGCTCTCGAGAAAAAAGAACACGAAGTGATGTAGAGTTTTTTCTCTTTCTTTCGTGTACATGTGTTATTTTTTACTGTACTTTGCCGTAGGACCTCTTCGCAGAGTACACGTAAATCTTTTGCGAGGTAGGTGAGGCTGCTTTTGCTCTTCCGGGGTGCTCTTGAGTAAAAGAGAGTAAGGGCAATAGAAAGAAAATGAACGATAAGAAATAAAAAATTAAGAATCATTGATCAACTGGTGGGGGGTATGTATATGTAAACGTTTGTGGGAGGAAGGGAGAGGGTTCGGTTAAATTGTAGTCGCGATCAATCGATGATTCGCGAATATCTCCAACTGCGGCGCACTATTCCATTGAGGTTGACGCATTAATTTTACCAATGCTTTTCAGTGTACTTTTTAATTTATTTATGTTTGTCTTATATGAAATTAATCGAGAGTATAAAAGGAAAGAAAAATAAAATTACAAGTAATAATAAATTGTCTCGAACGACGAATTTAGCGAGCTTTGTATATGTACTATTACTATTTATTACCTTTGTCTGTTCAGTGACAAGAAATTGATTTTGTATATCTGTTCAACAATCGATAATCACGATATTCATTAATAAAAGAATTATCAAGTTGATAGTTATTTTAATCGTTGTGAGAAACAGAAATAGCAGACGGAGGTGTCCTATACATATATACTTTTCTTGCGTAGAGAATACAGCTTTAAGAGGACATTCAAGCGACTGGAATTAAAATTGTAAAAACCAATATAAGTAGCGATGAAGTTTCCTATTCATACACGCATTGGTCAACCATGAAGATAAAGTCATTTTATAATTGGAGTAAGAGCATTTATGTATTGTTAATAATGTAATTGTAAAGTATTATTGACTATATTTAAATAATTATTGGTTTTAAATTTATTTTTCAAATTTCGTTAACGTTCATACATCGGGTTTTTTCACATCTTTTCTTTTTTTTTTCATTCATATTAGATAGTAATTTATAGTTTATAGTAAATATACAAAAAAAAAAAAAATTTTCTTCTAATTCAGCTGAAATTTTCGAGATGACTGGTCGAAATTAATACCTTATTATGTTCTTGTATTAATATATTTACTTTTGATTGTTTCTTAAGTGATGTATGTTTTTATTACTTCAAAAGTTCAATTGTTTAATTAAAATATTTTTGACGATTTCTATTTCATTTTTTTAAGTACACGCGAACAAATTTTTTTTTACATTTAGCTGTTAGGAATTGTAATAATATTTTGTAGACAAGTCCTTGAATTTAATAATAAATATCATTACTGTATTTTTTATTTTGTAAGATGTTAAATTTAATTTTTAATTCATAATTTCAAATGCAGTATATTAGAAAAGTTTTATTAGTAATATGATATTTACAAGTTATTACCTCTCAGTTACAAGTTTTTGTAGTTGTGAAATTCAAACATTTTTTAATAATTTACTATTTTCGCAAAAATATTTTGAAACAAAAATGGTTATCTAAATTTTTAACAATCAAGACATTAGTTACAAGTAAGTATTATTGAAAGTTATCCATTTTTATCTTTTAAAATACTGATCAAATTTTAACTTGAAATTAAGTATTTTCAATAGTTTTTATATAAATCATTTTTTGTTGTTATTTTAACCCACAAGAAAAAAATTTGATAAACTAAAATCTTCTGAATTGTTTCAAAGTCCAGATCGAAAACCATATTTATTTACAAGAAGTTTATTTAAATTTCCGTTTAAGATTCGCGAAAAATTCACCTCGAAAACTGGAGCTGAGTGTAGACCTGGACCGATTCAGGCAAATCCAGCCGAACCCAACTGAATCCGATTACGGAATATAGGCTGTCCCTGTAGAATAAAAAATATTACTTTTACATTCTTATGTTTATTTATGAATACTTAGAATACAATTGTGCAGTTAATATCAGAGTACAAAAGATATATAATATATATATATATATATATATAAATAAAGATATGTCCGATGTAACTGCATTCCTTTAGGGTATACAATACCCCTGTACATTAGTGTAATAAACTTAAAAACTTAAAACTATTTTTAAAATTAAGAAATTATTTAAGTTCTTGAAATTTTTTATCAGAAACAGTACAAGAAGACAATTGTTTACATCTTGACATAATATGCTAAAATTTGCATAAAAAACCAAATCATTATGAATATATTTTTAAAATTATAGACGTTATTTTTACAAGCATTGCAGTTTTATATACGATATTATAATATTATTATTATTATTATATTAAATTTTTATTCACAACAATGAAATATATATTTATTCATGATTTGTGAAAATGATAGCACTTACACGATCTTCATAAGCATAAAATTTTAAATTTTATGATATTTGGCTAATGTGCTTAAGCGCATAAAGTTTATAATTTCATTTTTAATAAATCCTTTCGTGATATAATACTTTTCTTTTGTTATTATTGGTTTTTAAACACTTTGCTAATACCTTATCTTCTAATTAAAATTCTGATTGAGAAAATCTAATCTAATAGTTTAATACTTATAATATAAAATTTGCATTTTATAAGATTTTCTTATGTGACACTAAACTTTTTTTAAACAGAAATTTCCATTCAAATTAATAATTAAAAATTTTAGTTACCTAAATAGAAAAACGAAGTTTATCAGCATTTTATAGACCCGAAAAAGTTCGCTATAAAGTAAAGGATCGCGATCGAGCCTTCTAAATCAGCTTGCAAAACTAAAATAAAAAGACGCAGATCGGAAAAAGAGAGAGAGAGAGAGAGAGAGAGGATGCGGAACGAATGCGCGGCCGTTATCTTCGACGGATTCGGGTCTCGTGCCGCGAATCTCGTCCGTAAAAATGTAAAATTAACGATAGGGGGCAAAAAACGCGGAGACAAGATAGAGATAGAGCGACAGAGAGAAACGAGTTAATGGCACTCTGCATGCTCCCCAGGCTTTTTCCCGTTTGAACTTTTATGCGCTTCGCAATGCGTTGGGGGATATTTTTTACTTCTGTTTTTTTTTTCTCTTTTTTTCTTTGCGCCGTGCAGAGCTTCATAGATGCAAATAGCTGCAAAAGAAACGGCGTCGGCGGTATAAAGGAGAAGAGTTTAAATAGAACCTGTGATTTTTTTCAAATTTAGTCTTACGCGTCCGCTTGTTTATTCAAAATGGTTTAATTATTATCATTTTATTAAATACTGTTAACGTTCTTTTTTCTTAGAAAATTAAAGTAAATTGATAGTTTCCTTACATCACTTCTCTGTATTATGAGCAAGAATGATTTAATAGATTTTAATCGGAGTACTAAAAAAATGTTGGTTATATTAAAACATTTTTTTAGTACTCCGATTAAAATCTATTAAATCATTCTTGCTCATAATACAGAGAAGTGATGTAAGAAAACTATCAATTTACTTTAATTTTCTAAGAAAAAAGAACGTTAACAGTAATTGATAGTAAACAATCAATTTTCGGAAATCTGCGAAGTTTTAAACGAGGTCATTTTTGCTTTTACATTCTTTTTACGTCTGAACGAAGCAACAGCTTTTTAAACAAATTTTTTTAGAAAAGGATTTAAGATATAGTTTCTTATCGTTAACTAAAAAAAAACTCTGAATATTTATAGAATATAAGCGACTGGCGCAAGTCTACCATTTTGAGAAAAGAAATATCTTGTATAAAAGTAACAAATGAAATACAGCAAATATTGTTGTTTCAAATTGCAAATAGTGACTCGAACAAGTAAATAAATTACTACATAAAAACAAACACTATTGATCCTCAATTTTTTCGCTCGAAACCGGGGCATCAATATTTTCGGCCGATGTTGACGTGTTCATTTTCGCAATTTTCGGTTAATTGCCAAGGACGCTGGCTGCACGCGTGGCGGCAGTCTGCGAGCTCTGTTTTTCTTCCTGTCTGGCAGATTATGGAGTAATCACACGCGCGTGATTTTTGTTTACGACTTCTTGCGTTCGCCTCATTCGTTAATTTACTGCACCCTGCGTACTATTTTATTCTTCAACGTCTGGATTGTACAATTTTTTTAATTTAATGGATATAATACGTTCAAATTTAATTATCTAAAATACCTAGTATATAACCTTATTATTTTTGAGATCGCTATTAATGATATTTTTTGAATAAATCTAAACTATTTATTGACATTCGAAAGAGCGACCTTGAAAATAGTAGGATAGATATTTTAGGATGAAAAATTGGAGTGTATTGAAAAACTGTGCCATTTAGGTGCTAAAGGGCCAAAAGAATCTCATCGCACATGTTTTTAAACGTCGTATCATCGGACGAAGGATCCTTCTGCAATTCTCTTCAAATACGGATCTTTTTGCCTACACGGAGAGCAATATTTCAGTAAAAATTACAAATATTTCAATAAAAATTACTAAACTTTCTGGTAATGCAAGCAAAGACTGCCAAAATCCAAAAAATTACCATACTTTTTAGTAAATTTTACTGAAACTTTTTCTCCGCGTAACCGTCATAAACACCTTACCCGCTAAAAAAGATATTCCAAAGTAAAAAGGAAAACGAAAACGTCAAAGCTCCCTGCCCAATACTCAGTCGGTACCCCCGAACCCTCGGGGTGGACGACTGCCGCGGGCACAGCTTCGCTCTCTCCCCGCTACGCGGCGCCAACACACCTCGCGCGATCGCCGCCTCGAGTGCCAGCGCATCCGGATCCGAAGCGGCGACTGGCTGCTCGCCACTCGCGAATGCGGCCGCGGCGGCGGGCGACCGCAAAAATGACCCCGCAGCTCACCGCGGGAGTCGCGAGAGCGCGAGATCGATCGACCGATTGGTCGCTTCGCTTTATTCCCGATGCTCCGCAGGAGGCACCGCGACCCTTCGGCCGGCCGCGACGTAAGATGATAAATATAAATTCGCTTTGCGAATTGGAAGGTCGTGCGCCGCTCGGTGGTAATTGCGCGGCTTCTCTTGCGCTGATTTCAATCTCGAGCTCGTGTAGCTTCGAGAGTCGGACTTTGCCTGCTTAGCCCGCGACGTTTGATCGAAAATCCAGGAAGCTCGCCTCGTAAAAGTCGAGCTCCCGATCGAAGCCGAAAAGGCATTTATCTCCGCGCGAAAGGTCAGGACGGTAAAGTCGAGCTATACGCATTCCTGCTAAAGATTTGTTTATCAGCTGCAGTGCATTGCTGCTCTCCGGAAAGGAGGAAGGATGCAGGAAGGGAAGGAGGAGGGAAAAAAGAACGAAAGCGCGCAGGAGATGGAGAGTTTCTTAGCTGGGAGGGAGAGAGAGAGAGAGAGAGAGAGAGGTTCGCTCGCGCCGGAGTGGGGGAGGGAGAAACAGGCAGCAGGCAGGCAGGCAGGCGGTGGCAGTAGCGGCTGGCTATTGATTTCAAGGGCTTCCTTAGCCTCTCCCCCCTCCGGCCGCGTGCGCCGCCACCGCGCCGCCTTGTGCCACGGCGGCAGCAGCAGCAGCAGCAGCAGCAGCCAACGGCTCCAGGTCACCCTGAAGGGCTCTCGGTGCCCCCGCTCTCTCTTTCTCTCTCTCTCTTTCTCTCCAGCGCCACTTTTCGCATTTTTTTGCAGCAGTCGTTCGCCCGCCGACTTCCCTCCCCGCCTTCCTTCGCGGCTCGCTTAGCCTACTTTTCGCAAAATTCATTTTTCTTACGTGCACACGTATACGTGTAAGCCCCGCGCGCGCGCTGGCTTTCTCCGAGCTGCGCGGTGGCTTTTCTCGTTCCGTTTTTTTTTTTCTGCGGCTGCGTCGGGAATTCTTGCGACGGGTGAGCCGAGGCGCTTTGACCGACGGCGAGCTTGACGTTATACTTTTCCGCGTGACGGGGATGCTTCCCCGCCGAGGCTCCGATGGATTCTTCGATTAGTTACCTTTATTAATGAGATTTCATTTGGACTGGAATGCTTCTACGAGGCAGGACGGGAACGGGGCAAGAACGACTTTCCTGGGGGAGAATGATGGAGCATGCATATGTTCGTAATGAAAAAAGGCTTAATTTTTTACGCGCAAACAGAAGCAGCCGGAGAAAAATCCGTGCCGGCTGATAGCGCTTCTTTTCGCCTCGAAATAACAGCTTCCCAGTGCCAGTAATTAGCAAAGGGTCTTGATAACGATCGCCGAGGGTGAATGAATATATCAGAATAAATTAAACGGACATTCCCCCAATTAAGAAAGGCCACTTCCCTCCGACACAATGCGCTCAATTAGCGCGATGATTCGCAATTTTTTTCCCTTGCCTCCGGCTCGCTTTCGCGGCATCATCATCCCCCCGAATCAGTCGGGCTCGCCAACTGTCAATTACCCTCTTCCTTCGAGTCCCCGCACGGCTCGATTCCGGGCGGTATGAGCCTCCGCTTCTCTTACGTAAATCTGTCTGACCGAGCACGACTTACTCCACTTGCAGTGGATCGAGTCGTCGTGCGTTCCGACGCGGCGCGGAGCGAACGTTAAATGGTGAGCGCTGCGGGGAAAAAAGTAGAAACGGCGCGGAGAGCAGGGGGGGAATTGAGAGAAAGAGAGAGAGAGAGAGAGAGAGAGATGTGACCGGGGCTCGGTCCGGCGTCCTATAATTACTTTGAAAAAGACGTTTTACGCTTTTTCCGCAGTCGAGCGCCCGGAGCTCTCTCTCTCTGTCTCTCTCTCTTTTTCTTTGCTTTCATTTTTATCCGTCACTTTTCGCCTCTCGCACGGACAATAACTATTTCTTAATACCGGCAATCTCGCAGTCGGCGATGCTTTCTTGCTTCTCTCGCTTTCTCTTTCGGCGCGGAGCTCTTATTTCGCCGGTGTGCTTAATTAGTTTTGCAAAAATCCATTTTTAACGGTGTAAGGGAGTTTCGCAATTTACAATTACTTTGACTCGCGCGAGCTTTATTCTTGCGTAAAGTTTCGCACGAACAGCATTTTTCCATCCAACGTCTTTTCCAGATATACATATATCTTTGTTCCCGAAGTAAAAGTCTCAGTCGTTTAATGCATCTGGCAATGAACATTAGCAAAATGACAAAGACTCTTGATCAGGAAAGCTATTAGACAGGTAGAAAGCTACGGCGGCAAAGTAAGAAAAATGACTTTGCTCATCTGTCGGCTCAAAGCCAGCGGCGTCGCCTCAATTTCCGTGAAAACGGCTCAAAGGAGTAGCAGCGGCACTGGTAGGAAGACGTCGCATCAGCAACGGGAGCGGGAATAAGAGGGACAGAGAGCGACGACGGCAGCGGCACGCTTCGCGCCTGCTCCCTAAGCAGGCAGCTTCAGCCACACAGACGGGGCGGCCGCCTACGTCATCGGCGCGCACACGGAGAGAGCCAGAGAGAGAGAGAGAGAGAGAGAGCAGGCTAGGCTGGGGCGTCTCCTAAGCGCCGGAGCTTGGAAGCCAGAGCTGCAGCAGCGCCGCGCGCGAGTAGAACGAGGACGGGCAGCGACAGACGGGGACCTCGCGCACGCGCCCCTCCTCCCACGCGGCGCGACCGCTCTGCGCCACTGGCCCGAGCGAGACGGAGAGAGGACCACCGCCTTTGGAAGAGAGCGCCGAGACGCCTGGCCGTCTGACTGCCTGCCGCCCGCCTGCCTGTGCCCGCCTGCCCGACTCACTGCCAGAGAGAGAGCAACGTTCACGAGAGAGGCTCTCCTAGTGCGCGCACCACCGCGA
>JAWWEM010000001.1:14594527-14623447 GCA_035582935.1 Ormyrus thymus
GCATTGAGATCGCTATTAAGATGACTTTTTATGGTGTAAGCTTGAGTATCGATTAAAGTTCAACCTCTGACATGCTGGTAATTTAATAATCCTGTTAATTTAGTGCATTTGTGTAAATAAAAATGCAGAGCACTATTGCTTATTAAAGTGATTTATTGCGCTCTGCTTTTAAATTTGACGTTTATTAAACAAAAATTAATTTATCTTACTAGAATTAGGCTAATTAAAATTATGGCTCGATTATAATAACAACATATATTATGAATAAATTCAAAAATACATTAATACGCATTAATACATTAAAAATACATTAAGCGCTCATAATTTATTAGCAAATTACATTTTAAATACTCTACTTTCATTATAAATCAATTTATAATGAAAAAATTATTAATATAATATTGCAAAATATCAAATATTATATTAAAATACGGATTTTGCTGCAGTAATATTGATTTGATTTTTTGTATAACAAAAACCAATGCAGTAAAATTAAGTATATAAAGTTATAGTAAGGTTTCAATAAAGTTAATTTTAATTTAAATCAGTTTAATCATTTTGAATGTAGCACAACATTTTTTCAAAATGACTTTTAAGATATGCTCTTATATTTGAATATTATATGAATCACTTTTATCGTAATTTATTTAACGAGTTACAATTGAACTTTAATAATCTTTTCTTTCAGCGTGCATGACGCAGCATTTTTAAAGAACTTAATTTGTGCACTTGGGCTGCGTATTGTTGACGTTCTTGCTGTTACTGCTGAATAGTTTTAAAAATACGCGATAAGTTTTAAATCTACAGATAATGAAAATACCCTTGTAAACTATTAAAAATTAGGGAATTAAGCCTGAGAAAAATCCTCCAGCTCGAAATCCGCGCAAATTCACGGAGGCTTTGAAAAGCAGATTTTACGTTACATAATACAGTCGTAAGAAGAAACTATAAATTGAAAAATAATACCTTGCTATCGGAATAATAATTGCTATTATAATAATAATTAGAAAGGAAATTTAAAGCAGAAAGTTTTTTCTGAATAAAAAGAAGAATTAGATAACACTCGACTAAGATTAGGTCAAATTACCGCATTTAAAGATACTATTTTAGCAATTCGCACACAATACGATAATGCATTGTCTTATAATTGCTACATTCCATAGCATTCAAGAGTCTGATAAAAACTGGTATTGGTAGAGCTAAGGTCGACCAATTCACGACCGCGTTGAAGGAAAACTCTACTCTTGAAAAATAAAAACCTCTAAAGGAAAATGTAAGTGTTCTTACAGCCTGAAGGAAAAAGTTAGAAGAAAAATATAATTAGAGTTGATATACGCACTTTGGAATGTGCCAGTAATAGTGACTACATTTTTTATGTACACTATTGTATAAATTAATTTATTTGGAATAAAATTACAGATTTAAGCCACAAGTAAATACCATATTATATCTGTTCATATTTCTTATCCCAAATTCAAACTGTTAAAAGTGTTATTTTTATTAAAGTATGCACTTCATACAGTCTGTCTAAATATCAACATCAAGCCGCCTTGATAATATTACCGATTTTTTAACACTTGCTTTTCAAGTGTTTTTATCGAACTCAAATCCATCAGAAAATCCCTTGTACAATTTCTCCAGCGCGATCTCGGCCACAGTCCGCCGAGTGCGCCGCTCGCAAAACTGCTCGGAGCGTCGTTAACTCCGTTATCTAAAATTCATTCCCCGAGAACAATCAATCCCGCCCGCCGCGGGGACTCTCGGCAAACAACAATCGCGATCCGCTCCGCCGCGAGAGATCCTCGACGCCGAGCGAGCGGAGCGACAGCGCGCGCGCGCGCCTCGCCGCCGCACGCAATATTTGCACGGCAAAAACTCGCATTAATTCCCACTGTACACCAGCGCTCCCTCTATACTCTCGCACTCTGCGCGCAGAGCACGACAGACCGCGCGCCCGCAGTATACACATGTATAGCGAGAGAAGAAGAAGAAGAAGAAGCAGCGAAGCCGGTGGGGGGAGATTACAATCTGGCGTTTCCAGTTCTACTGCTTATGTCAGTTATCCCGGCTGCACATGCCTCGACGCCACGTACTAGTCGTAGTCCCGCTCGCGCAACGAGCGGTGCCGCTGCCTCTCTTCGATCGCCTCGATAGTTCCAGCCAGTGCGCGTTCTCGTGAGTGTCGCTGCTGCTCTCTGTCTCTCTCTCTCTCTCTCTCTCCGGCTCGTGTGTGGGTGCCGCTGTACTACACTGCTGCGCATACCGGCACCGGCCGCGTGACGGACCGCTGCTCAGTATTTTCGGTGAGTGCAATGACATGGCTCGGGAAGCTTCCGAGCGGCATATGTTTATTACGGGGAGCGTTTGCACACTCCTCGCGAGGTGCAGGTTCTTGCGCGGGATGCGGATGCTCTTTGCGGGATTATTTTACTGCGGCAGACGCTGAAAAGATCTTAGCATCTGCGTAGAAGGCAGCGCCAAAGTGTAGAATGTACAGGCGAGACTGAGGTCTGTCGCAATGTTGAATGTGTAAAAGTTGGTCCGAAGTTTGTTCAGTGCATTTGAAATGCTACGGTTTACGTGCCGTTAAATGTTCTTAATCAATGGAATATTGTGGCTGAGATGGCGCAAATAAATTTTTAAATGTGACTTCGAGACGTTCTACGAAAATCCGGTGATTTAAGCAATTAAGGCTGCGGACAATTTGGGGATTAATTGTGAAGATTAAGAATGCAGATAAAACGTCAAATACTGATGGTAGCTTTAATCTGCTGAAATTGTTTGAGTGCTGTAATGTGATCGCGTGATAAATTTTTTATTCTGCAGAATTGCAGTTACATGTCTACTTTTTTTGGCAGTAAAATTAAATCTGAGGCATAAATTCGTTGTTTTAATTAAAAAAAGGCCAATATAGCTTGAAAATAAATGATTACATAACGGAGATTATAATTCAATTTTCTCATAAAAGATTATTGTTTTAATCATCGATAAATTCGATTTGTTTAAATAAAAAAAAAACGAGAAAAAAATCCGGCTTTCGACTGCCCAACATTGTGTATCGCGTTGGCAAACTAATACTTGTCCGGCGATAAAATTTCCTCTTCGTAACCTCTGAAAGTAAATACACGAAAGAATACAATGCCAACGAATGGATTGACGACAGCAGACGCGCAGAAATATAAGAAGTATTTTCTTTCCCGCGCGTTCCAGTTATCTCCTTCTTTCTCCGTTCAATGTATTCATGAATATATTAGTGCAAACTTTTATGCATCGCGCCGTGTATTTAAATAATAGTGGGGAAAGCAGCTAAAAAATAGAGAAATTAAAGGCCGGATTCTTCGTGCAATAAAACCAGTGGAAAGAGAATCGAGCTGCAGAAAAGGCAAACAAATAAAGGCAGACTTCAATATCGTGACTGTAACCAGATTAAAAGTCCGCTCGACTTGGGAGCTCGAAATATTCAGCGCTCGCAAGTTCAAAGTTTTAAATTATTCCCGGTCCGGGTTAATTTATGCATAATTTATGCATGAATTTCGCGCGAGGGGGGAAAAGGAAAAGAGCGCTCGGAACGAATTTTATCCGCCGCTTCTTGCGAGCGCAGCCGCGGGCCGGATCGGCTTTCGCGGCCTTTTTCTCGCCGAACGAGAGAGGCGCGGTTTCGACACGCGGCGCGTCGAATCGCCTCGCGCGCCTTCGCAATTGCCCCCGCCGCCGCGGACCGTTTAGCTCGCTTATAATCGACCTATTTGAAAAGCGGCTGAAATCTGAAAGTACGCGAGGCGTCGCGCTAATGAACGCTCCGCGCGTCTGCCGGCTCGTTGTGTAACGTTGCGTTGAATTACGCTGCTGTGTATCGCTTTTCTCAATGCCGCCTTACAGAAGCCCGCCAGCTGAATTGCAATGTTTTTCTCTTGGCGCGCCGTGTCATTGCCGCGGAATTTACGACTTTTACTTCCAGCGCTCTGTCGTGCCTTTGCCGGGCGACCTGTAATTTACCAGCATTGGGTTCGATAAATTTGCGTCAATTATTCAATTGGAAAATGCGTTCCGCGTATTATTACATCGCGCGTAGAGTCATTCAAGGAGGCATCGATAATTTGCATTTCCGTATAAATGTATAATTGCGTGCATTACAGATTCTTAAAAAAATTACTGCTTCGCGATATTCAATTGATAGATCTTCTTGAAAATGCTAACCGCTTGGTAATCAATTCGAAGTGAAAGTTGTTCGTTGCTCAATTCACTAACTTTACAATTTTACACCGTGATATAAATTCAATTACCACTGAGGAGAGCTAACGCAAAACGATAAATGTACGTACGACATTGTTAATCACGATTTGTGTATTAAAACATTTGTCTGCAACGTTTTTCTTCAACGATCGATCAAACAATGAACACGAGTCAAATTTAACTCCACCGAAACGCGCTCAAACAACGACGAGCAAAACTGCCGAATCATGTAAAAGAAAAACAAGTATATTGGCGCGGCAAGCAAATTAGAAATCATCAATCAAGAATAATCATCGCGCAAACATGCACTGCCCGTCCCAGTCCACTTGCTTCCAACACCGAGTCGGGCACTACGTCGCTCCCTATACGAAACAGCACCGCGCCGACGAGTCTCGACCTCCGGCGAAAATCCCGCGACGAGTGCTCCGCTGCGCGCCGCTTCGTCGCGAATCGTCGGGAAAAGGGTCGTGATCCGATTAGGGACTCTCGGTTTACGGCCGCGCCTGCCTCTCGCCCTCTCCGCGGAACGCTCCCGGCGCGCCTGGCTTTCTTGCGCAAACGCGCGGCGGCCTTTCTTACGCGGCCGGAGTGCGCGCGAGCTCGCGTTATTAAATTGCGCCCGGAAGTCGGGGCCAGCGGGATTTCAGTTTGACGGGCGCGAGCGCGAGGCGCCGGGGATCGTTTGACTTTTTGCGGGATTGAATTAGTCGCGCGTCGGGCTCGATGCTGCTGTTTACGAGAATGCTTCGTGCATGTGCTCTCGGTTTTACGGCGTCGAGCTTCGCGGAAAGGAACGCTTGGACGTGCCGGATTGACGGTGCATTAATGTTTTATTGGAATGGAAAGTTTGTCCTCTTGGTTTTGTACTCCCCGTTTTCTAGTACAAGGTAACAAGCATAAAATCTTTTTTTCGCGCAAAGCTGTTAAAATCCGTAAATTGCACAGCTCGGCTTCTCGTTTTTCTCATTGGCCGAAAAAATGAATCGATTTAGAACGACTCCTGGCGTTTCTCTTTGAAAAAGATTCATCCGACCGAATGGCAGTGCATTAACACGTCAAATAAACCCGAGAGAATTCAGCAGCTGTACCTTGTGATTTATCGGGAAAAAAACGTCGATCCACGAAAGCCACATGTAATTATACAATGCTCCTAATTGCGGCGCCGAGTCATGTAACTGATTCCGAAGCACGTGCTCCTCGTATTACGTAAGCCATCGCGTCGAGATTAAAAGCAAATAAATGAATGCTGAGTATGTACCGGGATAAGATTTTCACGACGATGGAATTTTATGATATCAGATACTCGCGGGCATGTCGTGTAGTTCCTCCATTGTAAGTAATTATACAACAAGGAAATTGAAGCAACGTTATTTGACGAGCTTTGAGTGCCCTTTCATTTTCAACTATCTGAATATTGATCGACAAAGTATTTAATTGATAATGTTATTTTTCGATTCACAAAAATTCAAAGGTGGAATTAAGTTGGGCAATGTACATATAGCTTCGTTTGGAAACAGAAACAACATTTTGAATGGTTTTAAAGTGCACAATCTAAGTTGTATCATCGGCTTTCTGCAGATATTAAACTAAACTTTTAGTCTACTAACAGTTTGAAAATTGATTAAATAAATTATAATAATGATTAAACATTTATTATGAAATAAATTTGAGCAAAGGCATTAAGAGGATTTTAATACTTAACACAGTCATTTCTACTTAAATTAAAATTAATTTAAACGTTGCCCCATAAGCTCCTCCAACTTTACCGAAGTTTAGCCATTTTAACACGTGTAACAATCTCACTTAAATACACGAGTTATGCAGGCTTTAAAGCCATATAAGGCTTAGGGTAACCATAAAATTTGAAGAAAATCGTTAAAATTTTATCTCTGCGTGCTTTTAAATTATACTTTCTCGTAATAAGCAAAAGTGCTTTTCAATATACATACATTTCAATTACACCGTGTAATCGAATTATTAAATTAGCAAAAAACATGATTATTACTGATCATACTGGTATAATGCAGGCAGTCAATACAGAGACTACGCCGCTTAATTACATTGCTTCACTATGCATATTGATATTGAGTTGGTGTGGATCAACGGCTATTTAAACTAATCTTTTAGTTTATGATTATTGAGTGCTTTCCAATTAACAGAGTGGCAAGAGATTAATTGTGTTACACATTGTTATGATTAGAAACAGCTACATTTGACGTCAAATTAGAGCAATCCGTGATACTTTGACAGACACCTGAATAATATTTACACTCTGCAGTCGAAGTAAGATACTGGCTGTAGTAAATTAGTTATAATTTAAAAGTGAGTTTTGAAAACAATAGTTTTACTACATTTTTTTTAGAAAAGAAATAAATTTAATTTTAAACAAGTATAAATTCCTGAAATTAAGTATTTTTGACAAATTATCAGAGCTGAAATACGAATATACCAGAAACACCTGTACTCCTCTGACGCGAGGTATAATTTAATATGACCTTATATTTGTCACAAACAGTCCCTATATATTTATATGTAAAGAATAAGCCGCGGCGCATAAAGGATCCGATTACTAAGCCATTGAAAGTCAAGCTAAAACGATGCTGGCGACGATGTGGGTCGGTACATCGGCTGCGACTCGCTAAGCGGCCCTGAAAACTCGAATCCATCACTGTTTATTCAAGTTGCAAATATGAAAAACGAAATATGTTCTGTCGCTCAACTGGTAATACCGGTCAGAATCTAACAAATATCCAACCAGGTAATAAATTAAATTTCGACACGCCGATGAGGGCATCGATTGTCACGATCTCCAACACGTCGCGAATGGGGATTATACGTATATGACTATATATCATGTATAAGGAATAAATTGAGGCCCATGAGGGATCCAATTTCAATAGGAAGGCGATTAGAAGCCAAGCCGATGGCTCGTGGCGATTTTGGTTTGTTGGTTCAGAGCGACTGATTCGCTAGTCGGTGGTCCTGGTTCGAGGCTCGGGGCTCGAAACTTTTTATTTAAGTCGCGCCCACTGGATTCATTTCATTCTCGAAGTAGAAACGTTTCGCGTAAAACGGGGAAACAAAAGCTCAACGAATCAGCAATGCAGTTCGTTGCCACAACCAAGCAGATTGTTGGAGATTTTTACCAATTTATTGCTGCTAACCTATTTTTAATGCAGTTTACCCGGCTCATCAATGCTGCGCTGATTCTCACCGCTTGAATTCGAATGCCAGCGAGCAATAATCGGCACTGAAATCCTACCGCTCTCTCTCTCTCTCTCTCTCTCTCTCTCTCTCTCTCTCTCTCTCTCTCTCTCTCTCTCTCTCTCTCTCTCTCTCTCTTTCTCCATCGCAGCATTACTCTTTGTTAAAATTTTACCGTCCGCTGTTCATTAATCGCCTCCTCTCGCTCATAAACGCCAGTCGAAAGAAAGTAAATCGTCCCATTGAATTCCTCGAGCGGCGAGCGATTAAAGCTCAATCCCGGCCCGTATAACCGAAAGCCCGTCAAAGCCAGGGTCGGCAGCCTCGCTCGCAGCAGCAGCAGAGAGAGAGAGAGAGAGAGAGAGAGAGGAAGAGAGGAAGAGAGAGAGAGAGAAAGCGGCATCGCCCATTCATCGGCGCTCGCTCGCTCGCAAAAGGACATTATTCGCTCGCTCGGCACACATAAAAGTCGCCGAGGTCGCGCCGGTCTAAATCCTTCGCGAAAGTAATCGATCTGTATATTTCATCGGCGGCTCGTGCCACATTCGCCCCGCGGGGCGTTTCCGCCGCGCACGTGAAAGGAATTTCAGCCGGTTCTGCATTCACAAGTCTCTCTTCACACACACACACACAGACGCGCGCGCGCGGAGAGAGGCGAAGTCGGGAGTCTGGCGTCGCCGCCTGGGGAAAGTCCGCCGGCTCGGCTAATTGTCCGTTCTGGCAGTGGCGCTACTACTTGGCCCCGTCGTCGACGGCGTATCGATTCACCGCGGACGAGATTGTGCGATACTTAATGCAGCGCTCTCTCTCTCTCTTTCTGTGTGTGAGTGTCTGCACTTACGGAGTGAGAGAGAGAGAGAGAACTGCAGGCAGCTCGAGAGTGGAATAGCGCTGCAGCACGCGCAGCCCCCCTCCCCCGCCCCCTCGACTTTTCCGCGAGCGGAGCTCGTCTCGAGATTTTTCTTCTTTTTATGGGAATGCCCGAGAGGGGGAGCCCTTTTTTATACCCTCGAGGCATCGATTGCTGCAGGGCTGAGGAATTTTAGACGGGGCTTTTATTTTAGGGCTAAGTGGAATCGCTGGATGTCAGTTGCCAGCTTTTTTTCAGCCACTGCGTTCGTCGGGAGGGGCTTGAATATTAGATTTACTTATATATTTATTTATACGTAATTTACCAATTTCGTGCAAAATTAACAATGAGCGCTTTTTATTGAAAGAGAATCGACGATTTGAAGAGGAAATCACTTTTTTAACTTCCATTAGAGACCTACAAGGACGTAAAAAAGAATTCTAATGCAAATATAATATTTAATAATAGATTGTCAATATTTATCATGATTCTATATTTAGCTTATATGATTGACCAAATGTTATACAAGCTATGCAAACCTTGAAACTTGTTCAACTGAACATAACTTCCTTACTTCAAGTTCTTTCTTTCAAAGCATCCAACATATAACAACCGGACATTGATTATTAATTTGATTTAAACTTAAACGTGTAGTTTATTTCTGCATTGTACCCTTATAATTTCCTCATCAATTTCGGCTTTTAATTAAGTTTTTCGAAAAATAGTTTTTGTTCTCCAGCATCCGCGCTATAAATAAAAGCGCGTTATTTTTTGATAGCCTTTTTTTTTTTAATGTTTTGTTTAATAAAGTTCTTTAGCTTCCGCATAGTACTGTCACACCTGGTGCCATTTTTAGTGGGCGCAAGTGCTACGTCGAATACATCTTTTGTGCGGAAAAAAAAATAAAACCCGGACATTTGAATAACAAATTTTATTTAAAAGAGCGCTCGGTCCTATAAAAGTAAAAAAAAATCCGCAACAATTTGACGCTAAATCAATAGATCTAAAATTGCACGTATAAACGAATTATTACCTTTAAATAATACATGTCTTTCTGTATAAAAGCTTTCTATAACAATTTAATAAAACTGTTAAATAAATTGCTTCTATTTTGTATATTTTAAAGCTTCCGATACTTCAATCAATCTTTTAATTTTGAAATCGAACATTTTAACAAATGTTTAATTAGAAAGTAAATATGAATCATAATAAGTATTAGGAAATAAGTTTCCACAAATATAAATGATGCACCACAATATCTTAATTTCTAAATGAATCATAATGTACTCTCCAATTAAAAATAGCTGCATTTGCATTCGCGGAACAAAGAATGTTTATAATAATATTACTAATCACAGGAGGTAGTTCTGATTCACGAAAAAAGCAAACTCTCGATAGCAGACTCAAGCTTGAGGCTGCAAATTCCCCGTGCTAAACTCAAGCCACTCCCAAAAGTTTCCCCAGTAATCAGCAAAAACGGGTGGAAGAACGTAGCGTCCTGTTTCTTTTTTTTTGGCCGGCGTCTCGAAACCAGGAGTTTCAGCAAAATCCGCGACCTGCCGAAACTACGGGCCCCCGAGCCATTGCGGACAGCATTAATTAGCATAATCGACGCGCCCCGACAATATCTCCGGCATCACTTCTAAGCGGCTGAGAAAACAGGCGGGCTACCGCGCGAGACGCGCGGCCCCCGGGCCTGTTTGCCGGGCTAAACTCGCGCAATGATATACGTATACAAAGCCGCTCTCTCTCTCTCTCTCTCTCAGCTTGTTCATGGAAATCCCCGGCGTCATCTACACGCGCAAAGCCGGAGATAATGTCTCGTCCTCGGGATATTTAATAGCGCCACCTTTTCGCGACGTACGAGCTGCGCGGGAGGATTCGCCTTTTGTAATTACCTTTGCGTATACGTGCACGGCGAGAGAGAGAGAGAGAGACGGTTTGCATTTCAGCGCGCTTATATGGAGGGGGGGCTTGCGAGGGCGCCGTCGTCGTCGCGTCGTAAACGCGAGTTTTTCGTTTAGCAGTTTCGCCCGCCCTCACCCCGCGCGCGCCGGCAGCCCCGAAACGCTAAAGCCCCGAGCCTTCTTAGAGCCGCTTTTTCGCGCCTCGGCTTTACACGGCTGATGATACGTGCTTTTCCAGAATTAGGCGAGATTTGCGTCGCCAAGGTCGTAAGAGGGTTTGTTGGGGGGAAGGAGCTCTCGCTGAATTGCATCTGTTTTTTTTGGAGGCGAAAGAGGGAGAGAGCGCTTTTTCACGCGGAGGAGGTACAGGGTTTTTTAGGCGGATTTACTTTACGGATACACTTACTTTTTCATTTTTTTTTGTTTTTGCCTGCACTCCGTGACTCGGAGAATACTATACTGATTAGTTTTGAGGATTTTATTGAATTCGAAATTAAAAAGAGTTAAATAAGTTTACGCAAGCTTTTGTAAATTTTTCCACAGAATTAATTGTTGTAGATAATGTTATTTAACTACTTGAATAATCTCTTTTTTCTGGCGAGTTGTAATTTTAATTAGAAGACTTTTGTCGCGTAAAAATTAATGAAAATCTTTCATTTAGAATTCTCCTAATATAAACTGCAATTATAACTCGAAGATTTCTCTTCGCCATAAAAAGATAAACAAAAACTTCTGGTTTTCAGACTCTTGTGCGCAACAATGTTGATTCACTCTAGTTAATGGTCAATTGCTTCCCACGAACTGCATTAATCAATCGTTATGACTCAGAGTCTTGGATCGCAATTTAAATCGCAAAGAATATGTTGACGATTATTTTTCTTGCAAAATTGCACGCGAAATTGTAAGTTCAGAAAAGAATTCATAAACGATATGTGCGTCTATCTAAAGTAACTTTAAATTTAACTTTTTAACTTTGTTACCGATGATAAAAATAAGTCTATTCAATTATTCTGCCGCTACTAAATAACAAACTTGATGGTGATTATAAATTGCTAAAATTGCGTAGCGGAAAATTTTTTTCTTGGTATTTTAGTTTGTAGAAATGCAGCTCAACACGAAGCAATAACATTATGTAAGAAATAATTTTCTTAACTTGAGAAAATATGCTGAATAATTAAACGGACAGTAAATCATTTATCGTGCATGATATTAAAACAATGTTTTAAATTATGAAAATTAAAAATTCTGAATTTATAGTTTTGAGTGAATATTGATGCATGTTTTCGTTATTAATGGAAAATTCAATTTGTTTGTTTTCGTTAAAACTAATTAAAAAGAAGTTGCACAATAATGGCAATTTACTTTTTCTATAATTAAAAGTTTAATCCTTAATTTTAATGATAATAGCTCTTGGAATTATTCAACAAATTAAATATGTAATTTTTTCAAATTAACATTTTACTTATTTACAGTTTGCACATATTTAAAAAATAAAGTTTGAAAAATAAACATACGGTCTTAAAATAGGTAGACGAGATCGAAACAAATGTTTTGTGCACAAAACTAGTTATATTTTTTTTTTTTGTCAAATATTACCCGTCGTACTAGACTTTTAGTTGAAGTATAAAAGAGAATCGATTTTTTTTTTAATTACTCCTGCGTCTTGTCGTTAAAGCTTCTGCCTCAGAAGTTAAAAGTGCTTCGTACAAACTTTTTTCTAATGAGGACGCATCGCAACAACGCGATACAGTTTCGCGATAAAAAAAATTTCAGACTTTTAATTGATGGCTTTGAAAAGGTTTCGCGGCAGAAGGGCCTTCATTATTTTTATTTAGGCTGCTCATAAAGATTAAAGGTAAACGTTTCTCTTACATTTTACGATTCGCAATATGACACAGGAGCTTTAACATTATTCTCTTTTTTTAAACTTTCAAATCTGATATTTCTTTGTTACTGTAGTGTTGAGCTCTTAAAAAAGTGAACGGAGCATCTCTGTTTTAGATTTTTTTTTTTTTAAAGAATGTATTATCTCGAACGCGATAAATAAGGAAAAAAGCTCGAGAGGAAGCGCCCCAATAAAAGCCAAACAAAGTTTATACCTTAACGCGTAAACAAACTGTACCAGAAAAGAAAGCCCCCGAATCGCCACTTTGCGATCTTCTTAACGTCGATTTTCTCGTTAACTTTTCAGCGGCAGGAAGTGACTCCGTCTTAGAGCGCTAGAAGCGCGAGAGGAGGAAGAAGAGGAAGAAGAAGAAGAAGAAGCAGCAGAAGCCAGCGGCGGCGGCGGAGAAAACGGGGCGGCAAAAGCGAAACCCGGATGCAGCGGGGAAGCAGCTTCTTCGACCGTCGGAAATTGCGCTGATCCTTGAGCCGCGTCCCGGCTGTGCCGACGAGTCGATCCGGTTTGCCTTAATTTTTTTACACCCAACCCGGAGAGAGGAGCGGAGGAGGAAATAGACACGAAGACCCGCCTTGGGGGAAGTCTCGCCACCGCCTGACACGATGGATTTTAGACAATATTTTAAGGTGAGTGTCGCAATGTCGAAAAGCTCCTTTTGCCCGTGTAATACAGGCGTCTCTTTGCTCGAGAGCATCGAGAGCGCCGGTTGCTCCCGCGTGCATGCTGATAAATCCGCACCGAGGGAATATTTTTCAAAGTCGGACGGGCGCACAAAGAGCGAGAGCGAGAGCCTTCTCGACGGGGAGGGCTATTTATTATTGAGAAGGGCTGTTCGAGGAGGCTTCGCAGCGGTCCTGTTTAAGGGTCGGCCAAGCCGATCCTTGCCGCGACTTTTCAGCGACCTGGGCGTTTTCAAAGGTGTACTGTTGGTTTCTGCGCTGCGATTAATTATTTGCATCGTTTTACGTAAATTATGGAGTGTATGGCTTGGATTGGAATGGTTCGGAGTAGAATGTAGAAATAGCTCGTATTCAAACTGGTTCGCTTTAAACTTCTGTTTAACAATCCCGTAATTGGAGTTTAAATGTTTACTTTCAGTTTGTACTATCATGTGCAAGCAGTGGCATTGAAATTAGACTTGTAGGAAGGAAGTTGCAATTTATAATGTAAAACAATCAACAAGAAAAGTAAAGATGCGGTAGTTGTGTTATAGCTTATGTTTTCTTCAATAATTCTCTGAATGCAGCATATATGAATAAATAAAAAAACAGGAATGATTCTTTCAATTTGAACATCGTAACAAGTTTTGCTTACCTTTCATATCCTACATGCTATTTTTAATTACAAAAAGTAGATTAAGTAATACGGGAATAAAAACTGCAAATTTCAAAGCAGAGTATAAGTAGGAAGCTGTAATTACTTGAAAATCCCAGAAAAAACTGTAGATTCCCTGTATGATTTAGCTCTTTTCCTAATATGTGGAAGCTATAAGTACGTTCCAGCTTCCTTTTAGCTTTTCCTAAAATTAATAAAGAAAAAATTAATTTTCGAAATGGATATTCACTGCGACGATTTAAAGAAAAAAAGTTTTTTTCTTCGCCGAAATGAGGTTTCTTTTCCATTTATTTAATTTAAAAAGAGTTCAGCTTCTACGGTAATCACCTCTAATTAGCAACAATGACAGGCTCGCTTTAATTTCCGAAAACAAAAGGGTCCGCGATGGGCGAACCTTCAAACAGATGCTAATTCTCGTACGTGACCCGCCTTTTTCGCGAACGTCAAAGGACTATTCCGGCAGGTCAAAATTAGCCTTCATGAAAAATAGCGCTGCCGTTTCCATTCGCGAGAATGAAGTCCAAGCACACAACAAACAGCGCCAGAACTTAGCCCGGCGCCTAATCCATATTTAAGAATTCTCCGTCCGGCTCGACCGGACGGAAGGGGGAAGAGAGAGAGAGAGAGAGAGAAAGCGGCACACGCGAAACTCGAAGCCGGCCCTTTTCGCCCGAGAATTTTCAGCTGCAGCGCGCGCCGCGACTTTTTCCCCGTTTCTTCGCGATCGTTAGGCGCGGCCGTCTTTGCTTTCCGCCGTTTGCCGGGTCGTTAGCCAGCCAGGCCCGATCGTCCTCGACGACGGCTAACTGGGCTTATTTGCCGAGTAAACGACGAGTTTGCATGAATCGCTTGCGGTGTTCTTGCCCCCTGCCCCCACGCCCCCCCCCCATTTTTTTTTTACTTTCTTTCAAACCCGGAGAGAAAATACTACCCGCGCATAGAGACGCGGCCAATGTCTTTTCACCGAGCGAACCCAGCTTTTGATGGGAGCAGGTTTGCATGAGGAGGTAATGATTGTCGATGCGTTGTGTGTGTGTTAACGCGCGGTTATTCGATTGACTCCGAGGGAAAAAATTTAGCGGTTAAATTTAGTAGGTCGAACGGCTGGTTTCTATTTTTTTTTTTTTTTTACTTTGGTGAATTCTTGGGACGTTAAAAGGGCAAAATTTTAACTTTTACGACGGTGTACTTTCAATTTTAGTACGCTCGCTTTAAGAGCCTGTAAATATTCATGGATTGGGTATAAATTGAAAGGTTAAGTGAAAATAAAATTTGACTTTTATATGCACTCGGCGTGTGGCGAAAAGATTTAACAATTATTTTATTTTCCTCGCGAGAGTAGAATATTTTTGATGATACTTTGCGAGGCTTCGCCGAGTTTTGCGCTGTTTTTGTAACTTTTTACTTGCCTATAAAACATTCCGGCATTTATTGCGGCTCAACGAAGAAAGCTATAAAGCAAATCTACGCTTGTGAATGATTTTCATTAAATGTTTTCAGACATTTTTGCGGAATATCGCTCGGCCATTGTTTGCGTAAATTAACAGTAATTGGTTCAGACGGCGACCGGCCGATAGAGAAACTCGGATTGATTTTCAATTGATCGTCGAATTGTTTCAGTTCTGAAACACTTCGTCTGAAACCTATAAGCGAGGTCACGTACTTTGCTCGCGCAAAAACTAAAGCTTTCAATTCCGCAATCAGTATATACAGTTTCGGTGTGATTTGTTAAAAATTTTATCGCAGGCCCGAATGATAAAAATGCAAATAAAAGCGACCCGCGTTCAATGCGAACTTCGATGCACGAAGCTTTCAAATTCAATAACAAATATTAAAAAAAACCTTTCTAAAAAGCAACATTTCACGAATGCTTTAAGCCACTAAAAAGCGTAACTCGCGTGCCCTCGTCCAAAACACATTCTCGACAGCCCGTCGACCGAAAATTGCCTCGTCGATTAATTAAACGCGCGAGAGAGGACGCGCGGCGAAATTCCCAAAATTCATTCTTCAAAATTCCGGATTGATCAGAGGGCCGCAGACGTTTGCCGAAAACAGCCGGGCAGCAGCAGCCAGCAGCAGCGCCGAAACCTCTTAGGCTCCCGCGTTAGCAGTCAAAGAGAGCCGTATGTCCGTGAAAGCCAAGATAGAGAAGCGCGGGGGGAGCGAAAAAAGGGGAGCAAAGATACTCTCGCTCTCTCTCGCTCTCTCTCCCTCGCGCGCGCGCGCGTCAGAGGGAGAGACAGATATTGCACACTTATCGATTACACAATTCAAAGAAGCGCAGAAGCACGCGGGGCAACGCCTGATTTTACGACTTCGGCCCCATCGAGCCTCTCCCCGGGTATATAGCATCCCTCTCTCTCTCTCTCTCTCCGTTAAGAGCAGCTTTTCCACGCTACTGTCGGCGCGCCGGTCGATCGATCCGTCCGCCGGCCGCCCGCGCAAAATCCGACTTTACCTCCCGCAGGAGCCGGATAGCGCGCGCCAGTTTTGAATTTCCGCCACGGGAAAATTGCCCCCGGACGCTATCTGCCCCCCGGGCGTCCCCCCCCCCTCCGGCTTGATGCCTTTTTAAGAGCCGCCGGCGGTATCGGGATCCGGGGTAGAATTTCGAGCGGTTCTCGGACGGCGCTTTTGTTTTTGGGGAGGAGGCGGGTTTTGTTTAAAGGGGACGTTTCGGGCCGTCTTTGAGGAATTTCAATTTATTGATTGAGGCGTTTTGGCAAGGAACTTTTTAAGGATTCGTGGCCCAATTTCTTTAAGCTCGCCGACTGGATACTTCGTTTTCGGCGCTTTTAAAGCTTCTCCTTTGAATAACATTTCAAAAAAAAAAGATTCCTCCGAAACGACAGGGAAATTGTCGCGATGTCAAAGGAAAAGGATAAAAATTTCTTTGAAAAATTTTAATAATAACTTTCCAAAAAAAGGCAACGTTATTGCAAGCTGAATTTCTTTCGTCGCGTAAAACAATCCGGCAATAACGGACGTTCTCTCCAAAAGTGATTCCCCTCGAAAATAACAAAATGACAGTCTCGTCGAAATAAAAGCAAAAGCCAATAAATGCATTAAGGCGGCGATGAGCCGGATTCGACCGCGGGGGCTTAAAAAATTGCTGAAAATCGCCGGCGACTCGTCCGCGTGCCCCGAAAAATCGAGGTTAACAACCCGCCGCCCGCCCCTCGTTTCGCTCTTAAAAACGCTCGCGGCCTTCTTGCCCCCGCTCGGGCCTCGGACTCGGGCGAGCTGTAAAACAGTGGAGCCGGAGCTTTCTCGCCGGTTTTCCCGCCGTTTCGCGATTGCCGAACGAGCTCTCATTTCGGGCGGCGGCGCGTCGCCCAAGGAAAATAACTGCAGCGGTGAAAAAAAAAGAGAGCGCCCGGCTCTCGTGACCAATTTCGCCACAAAAGCCTACCCCTTTTTTCACGTGCGTGCTTCTCTCTCTCTCTCTCTCTCGCTCTTTTTTTTCGCGTCCGAGTCTAGCCGGTCGATCGTCAAAGCAGCTTGCGACGAAATTGCCGGGGCTGAAAGTGTACAGGGGCGCTTTAGTTTTTCCTTTGCTTTTTTTGTTTGGGAGGGGGGAAACAAGTTTTGCCGCGATTGTGCTCGAAAATCGAATGTCGGGGTCGTCGTTGCGTCCGATGTTTATTGCGTTTCTCCGGATTATCATTTGCCGCTTTCGTCGGCTCTCTCAATTGCTTTTTTTTTTAAATATTCACCGATCGACGCCCCGTTGGTCGTATTTTTGGGGAAATTCTTTCTTTTTTTTTAATCTGGCTCTTATTGATCTCGTATTTACGAGGTGATACGATTGTTTTTTGTGACGAACATTTAGTAGATTACAATGAAGATTATAACTTCAATATTTTTTTAAAAGAAATGTATAAGGAATACTTATTGTTTTATCAAAAATTGTATGCAATATACTATTTGGCGAATCTTTATTTTTAATGGATACGTGTACGTTTAAAAGCTAGAACAGTTTATGGTAAATAAATGAAAGTTTATTAACCAAAATTCAATTCTGAAAATTTGAGTTAGTGCATGAATATTGTATCTTCCACTGTGTTTGAACACTTGTTTCTAAACGTTCTTAAAATATTGCATCTGGTATTTCGTTCTTTTACGCTAAATATTATTCGGCACGAAAATATACGAAGTAAATGTGCCGTGCAATTGCTTTGCATATTATTTTGCATAAAGCCGATTTTGCTAGCTCTAAGCAAGCCTTGTCGAAATTATACGAGCAGATTAACGATGCGCAAACTTCCGAGCCGATCGCCGTATTGTTTCGCCAAGCATGCAATCGCTACAAAAATCTACGCTCGGCCCACATTGCACCTTGTGAATCGACGTGCGCCACGTCGCTCCACAACGAAGTTAACGATCTCGACTCTAATGAGCCCGTACGCCTCGGGACGCTGCGCTTCTCTCCGTGCAGCATTGTGGTGAGCTCGAACCCAGCGGCATCAGCACAACCCTGTCCAGCTCCTTCTCCCCGTGCTCCTCAACGTGCGTCGGTCTCTTCTGTGCCTGCCAGTCGTCGGCCTCCGCCTCATCCAGTAGCCGCCTCCACTGCCACCTCGTCGAGCCCCTCGAGTCGCGCCCTCGCCAGCAGCCGCAGTCCTGCAGCCGTCAAAGTCAGCAGAAGCATCAGCAGCAGCATCAGCATCAGCAGCGCCAGAAGTCGCCGGCGGAAGGATGTCCGATCAGCGCGACTTCAAGCCTATAAAGCCACTGTGGAGCGGTCCTGCATCGACGGACGCTGACTCCGAGTGCCTTTACGAGGAGATAAGCGGCCCCTCGGCCGAGGACTCGGCCTCATCCGTCTGCATCCACCCGCAGCAGCGCAGCGTCAGGCGCAGCCGGAAGCTGGAGCAGCACGCCAGCAGGCCGAAGCGCCCAGCAGAGGCCTCCGCCGACCATCACCATCACCAGCAGCCGCGCCATCGTATACCGAGGTAAGCCCCCGGATTAGCGCTGCGACGCCCTTTTCGCCCTTTTCGAAGCTGTTGAACGCATTTTAAGTTACTAAAAGGCCCTCGACAGCCCTTTCGAAAGCTCGTCGAGTGGAGGATTTTCGAGGAGGGCGAGGCTTGAAATTCCAGGTTTTTCAGTCGAGTGCTTGCGCACAGAAAAGGGCGAAAAATTTCCCGAAATATCGATATCGAACTAATATCGAAATCAGCGCGAGCGAAAACGATTAAACGAAGCTATACACCCCCGCGAACAGCCAGCAGCATGCGCTGCGGCCCAGCGTCAGGGATCAGCAGCCGGCCGGGACCGGCAGCCTCGAGGCCCGCCAGAGCCAGGCCCCAGGCCTCAAGCTGACGAGGGAGCGCCCCGCAGCCGGCTACGTCCAGACCACGACGACGACGACGACGACCACGCACTACAAGCAGCCCGCAGCGGCCTTCGGCGGCCCGGGCACTCACCTGCCGCAGTCGCGCCTCCACCGCTCGGCCGTCAGGGCCCCGAGCTCCCGCCACCGATTCAGCAGCCGACCCAGTAATGAGACGCAGGAAGAGGTACAGGAGGAAGACGAGGCCACTCTCAGGGAGCTGCTTATAAGGTCAGCCAACGCTTGCCGGGAGGAGAGAGAGAGATCTCCTTTGGCCTTGCGCTCTAATCTCGATTTTATTATTCAAGCAGGCCCAAAATATTCATAATACTTCATACACGTATTTGAGTGACGCGGGGAGAAAAGTTTGATGCTTGTCGTGGATTTCTAGTTTTCTAAGACACGAGAATCACACGAATACCACATAATTATTATGATTATTTTGCTCAGAGGACAGTTAATGCTTTCGATTTTCTCTTGCTGACGAATACTGTTTCAGAGTAAATGATTTTTGTCAATTTCTCAAAGGATTAAAAGACGGGGCTTCTGATTAGCAAAACTATATATATATATATCGTGTAGACCTTTTGGATTTTTCAATAGTTTTATTTGAATTGCATCTACAGAAATATCATTTCGCAGTCTTTTATGTTAAGGAGCTTCGACTTTTAGTTCCAGCAAGTTAGAAAATTCATTTTTAAGCCAATTGGCGATATATCAGTAAATATACAGATTATAAAACAAATAAGCAAAATAGTTTAGCACAGCAGACAAGTTTTGGTTTTCAAACTGTGCACAAACGTGTTAACGATGCCAACACACAAAAGTTCAACTCACGAATTCGATACGAAAACAAACATCCAAAACACCGACACGTACTGTTTGCTCAGAAAATAACGGACGACAATCTGCTCATTCGCTTTTTCCACCTAATGTCGACATTGATTCTTAACGATACACCCAACAGACATACGCAATGTACTCACACGAATCTAAACGCCTAGAGCAGGAATGCAAAGCATAACAAAAGGCTTAACGCCATTGGCATCCGTCATCGATACATAAACGTCACACGTGCTCTCTCATAAATATTATCAAGTCCATGTATATACATAAACTAACATTACTTGCTCTCACCGATAAATATATATGTCAGACACTTACACGTACACACCGATATATGTTTATTATTACATTTATTGAATATATAATCATAAGGCTGCCGCGCCGCTCGCAGGCTTACCGCTGATTGCTCGTTCACCTAATCATGCTCATAAACGCATAAAGCTCGTCGCATAAGAGAATTGCGTTAAAACTGCTGCCGCGCCGCTGACCGGGGCGCCTCGCCGAGACGATTTCACTCCCGAGTCGCGCCCTTCGCCCCGACAAAACTCTCGCGCTTCGGTTTGCCTCTCGCTAAATCAGAAAGTTCTTCGTCGGGCGTCAAACGCGTCCGATTCAGCGAGGCGCTTTGATCTCTCTCGTCGGCGATTCGTTTTTGAAATGTGAATTATTAAAAGCTTGCTGCTCGTTTTAAAAATTCAGTGGGTTTAAGTTGAGCTTGAAAAATTTTATGCAGGAAAATTAAATTTAAAAATTTTGCTCATTTACAGAAATTTCAAGCAAGTCTTTATATTATTAAATAATTTCAATTTCAGTCTTTTAAAATACAAAATGCAATTAAATTTCTTAATTAAAATGTAATGTTTAAAAGTAAAACCTCGGTTTATTTGCAAAGGAAACGTTGAAAATTGCTTTCGTAAATTCAATAATAATTTATAATAATAATAATAATTTGTAGAGACAAATTCTGCCTTTGCAATTTCGCGCAAAATTAAATAATTTAATTTAATTTCCATCTCCTCGCCAAATTTGCAACTTTATCTCTCGAATCGCGTACATATTCACGGAAACGCTTTTTCCTAAAAAGAAAAAAAAAAACGAGAAAGTTAAGCCGTCGCAGCGCTCGCAGAAAAATTAATCCGTCCATTCGCGAGAACTCCGACTTCCAGCTTGTCGCGCAATTTTTCTCCGGGTCAGCTGGAAAAAAGCGCTCGAGAGAAATTCTCGCCCCGGACGCGGGAAGGAAAAACAACGAGGCATAAGCATCGGCGGCTCCGTTGACTTATTCGCGCGCGCGTCCGGCCGCTCCGTCACTCGGCGCGCGCGCGACAGACGTGCCCGCGCGAGGCTGCGATTTTTCTCTGCGCTGCTGTTTGTCAATTATTTTGGCCGATCGGTACACACAGAGGACACGCACGAGTGGCTCTCGACGACAAAAAAAAAAAAAAAGAAAGCAAAAAAAAATGTACTCGCTAGCCGGACACGAGCTAGGCATATCAGGGGTGAGTAAGCTGGCGGTGCGTCTCTTTTATTTACTGTTCGGAATCAAATGATACGAGTGTACAACAGACGCCAGTTCCATGTCAAACTAACGTTGACCTATAAGACTCTGAAAGGAAAATTCTAGACGACATGTTAAAAGTTAAATGCTGTTAAATGAGTGATAAACTGAATGAGTAAATAAATTGAGAAAGCAATAAGTAAAGATAAAAAAAGCGAATAATATGAAAATAGAAGCGCGAGAGGGCCGTGGACGTGCCCCTAAAGATCGGGAGCCACGTAAAAGAGAGATAATCTATATAAGAGAGGAGATACATATATATATATATACATGAAAAGAGTTATCGCCACACGAGTCCCTCTCGTCGCCCGATCGCCGCTATTTATTTCATTAAAGCATTTCTGATGACTGAACCACGACTGTGTTTCCCAAACTAGGTAAAGTTGTGCGAGCGAAAAAGCGAAAAGACGGATAAAGAGAGGAGAGGTCGAGTATAGAGAAAAAAAAAAAGAATATAAGCGAGATAAGCGGACGCCCACGTGTGGAAGCTACTGCTGTCATTGAAAAGTAATCGCGCACGTCCGGTCTCTCGCAATCAAGCCAACGCCGTCAAGCGGATCGTACCGAGATCCGAGGGCGCAAAATTAGAGGGAGTAACTCACGCTCGCTCTCCATCTCTCTCTCTCTCTCTCTCGCTCTCTCTCTCTCCAGCGAGCTCGCCGCGGAGACGAGGTGAGAGCCAGGAGGAGAGAAAGGATAATAAGGGGAGAGGGAGAGGGAAGGAAAAAGAAAAGAGAAAGTGAGAGAAAAGTGCAAGATTGACGGAGCCCTCGGGGGGGCTACTGTAGTTTCGGAACACAGCCATGGTCTCCCTACCTCCCAGGTACATACCGACATCATCGCTGCTTTTATATTTTCTTTATTGCCCTTCGTTCGCTCGTTCGTTCGTACCTTCGTTTCCTTCGTTTCTTTCTCTTTTTTTCTTTTACGACTTGGAGCTTGCACGGGGACGTCTTCTTACTGTAAAAACTGTTTAAAGAGTTTTACCGTTTTACCTGACCTTTGAAGCTTGCGAGCTTTTACGAAGAAATTTCAGAGGCTCGATGCGAGTTTTTTTTTTTTTTTTTTAATTGCAAGAAAGTCTCGTTGACTTTTTGCCGAAGCTTTATTCGAGCAACTAATTTTTTACTTTTATTCAGCTCCGGTTAAAAGAATTTTATACTTTTACGGTCAATTGGAACAAAAGAATCTCATTACACTAAGATCGACGACATCGTGCGCATACTTTTCTTTGCATTTACTTAGACATTTTTATATGTTTTTTACCCTTACGTTGTCATCTTTTTGTTGTGATTCATCACTGGTTGAGTTTATACCGAGTCTCGTTCATTCATTTTTCAAATCAAGCTCGAGAATTAAGCGGCACGTCTTTGATTCACACGTTTTCAGAGATGAAGTTTTAGTCATTTCAACATTTCGATAATGAAAGCCCAATTTGTGGTAATTCTCGAACTTGTCTCCTGCACTGTTTATTCCTTTTTTTATTATTTTTTTACCTAAAAATTTAGTTGATTGCAGTAATGCCATTATTTTTTATTATGTAAATATATAATGAATAATATAAATAATGTAAAATATGACGTGTAAAAAGTAGATTGCTTCTTTTAAAATGTGCGCAAGTAACGAGAAATGATTAAAAAAAATTGATAACTCAAAGCAATATCGGTATGAACTGATCCAACGTTTCAATCTTTCTCTTTCGGAACTGTCCTTTCAAAATCATACGCTCATTCATTTCTGCTGCATTTCACCGACTGTGTAATCACGATCTCATGGCAATGCAATGCGAGACAGAGAAAAAAAAGAGGATTTTTTTTTCTATATTCCACATTTTTCACCTGTCTGTCGGGGACATCACCAATTTTTACTTTCGCTGTGCACATCGGTCGGTCTTTCTTATGGCATTTTTTATTATTTTCTATATCACTTCCCGAACCTCTGCAAAACTTCTTCTTTCAACGAAGAACTTCATTCTTTATTAGTTTATTTTTAGTACAATCACCATCATAATGCATCTTGTCATCTTAGATGATCACTCCATCAATAGCTTAAACATTTCATATTGATGGGAAGAGAAGTTTTAAATGACGATCTTCGTCTTACTTTCAAGAGTCTTAATCAGAATTTTTATCATAAAGATAATAATAAAGAGAGAAATAAATTTGAGAACAACTTCGATAAAGCGTTGAAAGTTTTTCGATTCTTTCTTTTTATGCTTCTTATAGCTTATTTTAGTACTGCATGTGCTTTTTACACTAAAATTCTTTAATTCCAATGTAATACGTAGATTACGATCTTTTTTAAACTTAATTTTAATATTCTAAATAAATATCTAAATCTGCAACATTAAATATTTAAATTAGTCAAATTTAAATATTTAACTCTAAAATCTTATGATAAATATAAAACTTCGAAATTTAAATATACATATAATTGCATACTCTATAAATATTAATGCTTGGACTCAAAGGTGACTCGCATTAACGTACTGATTTAATTTATTTTGTGTGCTTAAATTTTTACCTGGTTGCGCAAGATAGAAGTTTAAGTTGTTACAATTCTTCGCATCCCATAGCAGGTCAGTTTACTATGTTATTGCAATTGGATCACTTTTAAATCAACGCAACTATTTACTTTTCTGCAAATACGAAGCGAAATTACATTTCGCCGTCAATATTTTCGACGTTTCATCGAAGGGAAAGAAGGAAGATACACTATGAGTGTTGAAACTATATAAACGCCACTGTAATGCGTGACTCTGTCCTAATGTGCACAGCTGCGAAATCACTGATAGCGTTATATCAATATATTTCACTTTACAATCACTAAATACACACATACTTTAGACATGCTTTTAGTGGCATTGGTATTTTGTCTGTGTTGTTTTCTCTCATTATAGTGTTCTAAATGTATTTATTATCGTTATACTTCAGTTTTATATGCCGCTGCCGAGAAAAGTATAGAAACATATTCTTTTAAGGCTATACATCGATGATTCTTCAAATAATTTATTTATAATAAAAATGAATTTTCTTAACAGATTTTTATCATTTGCAATTATTTTTGTTTATAAAGCGAACTTGAAATTTTCAATAGCTAGACTTGTTAGAGCTTATTTTATATGTAAAAATATGTATTAAAACTGATTTTATACATAAAATTTCAAGTTCTATACTTAATTTTTTTATTATTCATTCATTTAAATGTAGTAAATTACAATATTGATTTATGTTTTATCAAGGAAACATTCAATTTATTTTAAGTTAAATCAAGCCGTATATCATAAACTTACGAATTTGCCAGCTATTTAACTTAAAACCAAGAAGTAATCTACGCAAAAAGTAATAATTATTGTTCATAATTTGTTTTTAAATTCAAGTAATTATTCAAAGACCCAAAAATCTAAAATTAATGAACGTAAACATATTTTTCTATTCAATAAACAAAATATTCTATAAAACTTGTATTAAAATGCATTGAAACTCGCATAATATTGAAAATCAGAGGTGTATAGCCTCAAAATTAGTATGCGATAAAAAATATATAGACTTTTTTCAACATTAACACACCTCAAATAATTCTCTTTGATCGCGTGAGTTGCAGTAAGTAATGAATGACGGTTCGAAGACTCGGCAGTATTGTTGTTGTCAGTAAATCTGTAGAGCTAAATATAGTCAAAAATAATGAACAAAAAAAAAAAAAAACAGAGAGAGAGAAAGAGTCTTTTTTTAAAACTATTTACACACTTCTTTAAATTAGACGCACTACAGAAGTGTTTGCAAATCATACAGATCCGAACTCAGCTTATCTTCGATTGCTTTTTAAATCCTTCGTATCCTTCAACGCAATGTACAAATTTTGCTCCAAAATTCTAAACCAGCTTTGCCCGCGAACGCTCTCGAAATTACAAAAAAAAACAAAAAAAAAATAACCCAAGCGCCTCGATCGGGAGAACTTGCAAACACCTCTGTACAATTCTCCCGCGAACAAAGCCGCTCTCTCCTTCCGAGGGAGCGGCGAAAAGAATGCATCGTAGAGTGTATTAAAAAAAAAAAGAAAAAAAAACCGAGAGACTAGAAAAAAAAAAAAGAAACGAACCAAAGCTAAAGCATATAGAACAAATCGGCAAGAGAGAGCTGGGGCACGGGTCATTATTAACGTACGGGCGCTCGTTTTTCGCGCGCCGCCGTTGTGCTCGCTTTCCATATCTCGCCCCCCCCGGCGCGAGCAGTCTGCAGAAGCAGGTGAGCGTGATGAGCACGAACCTGAGCGCCAAGCTGGACGAGCTGCAGCGCGGCGATCGGCAGCTCGAGACGACCGTCGCCCTCTGCGAGATACGCACCCAGCTCCAGGAGCTCACCAAGAGCGTCGAGTCCTGCCAGAGCGAGGTCAGCGAGGTCAAGCGGGACATGGTGGCAATCAAGGTGAGTCAATGTAAGCGCCCAAGCTCGTCTTTTCAAACGCGAGCTTTTAGCCCACCCCCCCCCCCCCCGCGGAGAGTAGAGCATGCTTTTATTGCCGCCCCCTTACTATTACGACTCCCGCCGCCGTCGCTGCTGCTCTTTTCTAATTTTGCGAGGGGTAAATGTGCGCCGATCTGAGCTCGAATCGCTTGGGAATATTTATTTTTTTTTTTTTTTCGATTAAGGAGGATTTTTAGGCAATTTGTGTAGGATAAGAATTATTAAAGAATGAAATCAATCAAAAAATATTGATCCCGGCGATATTTGTACATGTTTTAATTAACTTATCAATTATTCGCGTAACCACTAAATGATGACCCGAATAACGTTCGGCAACAGTAAAACAATCGCGCACGATGTCGTTCTCACGACCAGGATTTTATCAAGTCCAAAAGTATTTGCGCAATTTGCGCGAAAGAGCAATGAGAAACGGCGCACTTGCGCGGAGCGCTCGTAAAAATAAGCCATCGAAAAAGTCGATCGGGCGAGACTCTGAAAATAAAAATCCCCCTCCCCATTGAGCTCGCAATACGAGACACGCGTCGATTAAAATTCCATCTTCCGAGCGCGTACATATACACGAGGGATGGAGAGAGATATAGAAAAAGCGTCGCTTTAATTTCAGCAGCGAATTTTCAGAGACTATAATTCTGCCGGGCCGGGGAATCTCGTTAAATAAAAACAAAACAACGGCGAGAGGAGCGCAAAAAAAAAATAACAAAAAGAGGCGCGTCCGCCGCCTATATATGACATTGACGAATTCGGACGACATAGTACGCGAAATGTTATAATGTCTCGCCCGCCTCTCCCGGGAGCGCAACGAGCCGGCGCGATGTACGTACAGCGAGGCGTACATGCGTCCGAAACTCCAATTAGACCGGCGGCCGAGCGGAAAAATATCGGCGCTACATTTTTCCGCAATTAATTTTCATTCGACATTGTGCGCGGCATATTTCTCGCGCGTCAGATGGAACATTGAGAGGAAGGAGCGCGGCCGGAATCGCTGGGAAATTATCTTAACTCCGCGCGGCGAGTCGCGCGAAGACTCGGGGGGAGGATCGTTTGGTAATGCACCGAGAGCGGGAGGCTAATTTTTAATTTGCGAAGTTGGTAATTTCGCGCGAATCGCGGGGGATCCGGGAAAAAAGCGCCAGATGTTAATCAACTCGTGTTTAACCGCGTCGCTGTTTTTCAACGGGAGATGTTATATTCTTGGAAATGCAAAATTCATGTAAATAATTTTAATGCTAAAAGCTACAACGGGGAGCATAAAGGATATTGAATTGAAGCTCGCTGCGCGGCGAATCACTTTTTGTATAATGACGTTAATTTTAAAAGCAAAAGGTATATTGATTACGGTTAATTTTTAAAACGAACGGTAATTTCACCGCGATATTTATCTTTCTTTTTTAAATCGCACGTCGCTCGGAGTTTAAAATATTGTACATCAAGCTGCGTAGGTGTTATTGATAAAAATAATACGATGGCTTTTAATAAAGTGCGGGAATAAAAGTACTCTTATAATTTTGCAGAGAATAGTTTTTATTACGGCTGTAAATCAACTTTTTAATTGTCGAAATAAAAGAAAGCCATTTTTCGCGAGTATCCTTGTATTTGCAAAATCCCCCGACCCCGCTTTTTTCGTCAGTTTTTAAACTTACACAATTCGAGATTATCGGGCTTAAAAACTTGTTTTATAGCCTTATAAATAATGATTCGAAAAAGCGGCATGGAATATAAATATTTGCCAAACTGCTGCGCACGATCGAATGTTAACGACACTGATCGTCCGTTTGCCTTTGTCAATTCAGCACGAGCTGACGACGGTGCAGCAGGTGAAGGAAGAAATAGAAGAGCTGCGGGAATACGTAGATCGGCTGGAGCAGAATTCGCAACGACGGAAACTTAGGCTTTTAGAACAGGTAAATGGCCGAGTGACCGGCGCATTGCAGAAAGTTCCGAATGATTCGTTTACCAATTGGCATGTCTCGTTTTAATGTTTTATTTTTTGATGTTTCAGATTATTTTCTTTTGTGCCTTGTGTAAGCACAAACTTATGTTACTACTATCATTTTTTTCAATTAATATGATTTTATATTGCTTATGCGTTTTACTTTTCTGTTTTAGGTAATTCAATGTCTATTGTTTACTATGTTTATTTAATTGCTTTCAGATATATTTTATTTTTACTTTATCATAATATGTTTGCATCATAAGACAAATGTATGCGTCGTATTTTAATTTCATCGCATTTATCAAAACACTTTTGTTACATCACGTTTATCTTACCAGTACTTTTTGTAACTGCAGTACGTACTCATTTGCATTCCATGTAATTTCATCTCGCGACACATTTTATTGCCGCGATCAGTTTATCGCTGTCCACGTAGCCTCGCTCAAGATGTACTTTTAATGATATCAGAACACGAGTTTCTCGCTTAATTGTACGTATGTTTCCGATAAAATTAGAGCTTAATTAAGTTTTTCATTGTAAAATGGGATTAATAAAATTATTTTCACATTGTACGCTTGTACTTTTTTCGCTTCCAAAAAAAAAATGTATTTATTTATCGTTTAATGTATATAAAATAATTTACATACAAGTACTCCGATCCTAGAAGTCGTTATTTAATTACCGTTTGTGTTTTTTGCAGGGGTTAACGTTCCCCTTGTCGTATGCGATATTCACAGCCGTCTTTGGTATGCTGCAGTTCGGATACAACACTGGAGTCATAAATGCGCCAGAAAAGGTATTAAAATTATATAAGATAATTAATTTGACAAGTGTAGCTTAAAGTTGAGACTAAAAATTTGTGACATTAAAGAAAAAGTTCCTCGAAGAAACCTCTTCGAAATACTTGATTATTATCGAGACTAAACTACCCCGAGAACTTCTCGGGCCAATATAGGAGAAAAAAGTGTGCCGAAGATCCGTAGCTTGGCGTCCTTAATACCTGGGTTTCTCCTCCTTCTCTCGTTTTTTTTTCCAGAACATTGAAAACTTCATGAAAGATGTGTACAAGAATCGATACGGCGACGACATTTCCGAGGACGCGGTGCAGAGGCTATACTCCGTGGCGGTCAGCATATTCGCCATCGGCGGAATGCTGGGCGGCGTCAGCGGGGGAATCATCGCCAACAGATTTGGCAGGTCGGTCGCAGCCGCTCTCCGTGACTGGCTTTCTAATTTGGCCCGATGAATAATTACCGATATTTGGCCTAAAACTGCGCTGGAATATCCTCGATAAACGGGGGGGGGGGGGGGGGGGGCGCCACCCAGTGG
>JAWWEM010000001.1:14623457-14648687 GCA_035582935.1 Ormyrus thymus
CCCCCCCCCCCCCCCCCCCCCCCCCCCCCCAAAGCAAGTGGAGCGCCGGCTGATTTTGAATTATCTATCGCGAGCTTTCGCGGGATATAGTTTAACCCTGTCGAGGATTCGATCGCTTTATATTTATCTACATTTATATCGGCTGATTATCGTACCCTTTAATTTTTAATCAATTTTTCAATTTCATTTTTCCGATATCCGTAGCTTTGAACGTTGACGTCGGCTTCGATAATGTATTATTACATTGAAGCGAAACTGCAAATATCGAAATCAGAATAAGTAGTAAAGAGTCACTTCCATCAGGCAGCATAGAATAATTCATTAAAAACTGACCAATCAATTTAAAATGTTCAATTGATTTCTTTTCTTCATCAATGCAAAATCGAACACTAACTTAACAACCACAATTGAATCATGAATCATAAAAGCCCTCTGAACCCTCGCTCGTCTTCCAGGAAGGGCGGCCTGCTGCTGAACAACGCCGTGGGCATAGTCGGCGCGGGCCTGATGGGCTTCACCAAGATATTCCACTCGTACGAGATGCTGTTCGTCGGCCGCCTGGTGATCGGCATAAACTGCGGCCTGAACACCTCCCTCGTGCCCATGTACATATCGGAGATAGCGCCGCTGAACCTGCGCGGCGGCCTCGGCACGGTGAATCAGCTCGCGGTCACAATCGGCCTACTCGTTTCCCAGGTGCTCGGCATCGAGCAGATCCTCGGCACCAACGACGGCTGGCCCCTGCTGCTCGGACTGGCCGTCTGTCCGCCCGTCGTGCAGCTCTTCCTCCTGCCCTTCTGCCCGGAGTCGCCCAGGTCAGCCAAGTTCTGCTTTTTACTGCGGAGGACGGCGGGCCTCGGGTGGACGGTCTACTCGGGAACTCGAGGTCGGGGGGGTTTTGTTTTTACGGTTTTTTTTGTTTGCATTAATAACATTCAATTTCGGCGCTTGATGCCGAATGGAAGTGAAACTGAAAGTTTTTCATTTATTTAAACCGCGATACTTTTTTGCGCCCGTCAAACATTCTCCCGACAAACGCTATGTATAAAAGTAAATTTTATCTTGCGAACATTCCTTGCGAACCGATTTCAACGAATTTGAGTACAAAAGAAATCGCGCGCGGAGAAAAGTGTTTTATTCTAACGAATTTTTCTACAATAACGTTTCCTACAAAGTTTCAACAATCAATTAAGTATCCAAATAATATCGAAAGCGAAGTGAGCGCGCCCAAGTATCGCCTGGAAAGTGGCGCAATTTAAGCAAAGAGGGAAGAGGCACCTGCCTCTCGTCGGCGACCGTCGAGCGTAAATATTTGTCGAAAATTACGGCGACGATCCGCCGCGGCCCTCCTCGAGCCTCCGCTCCCGTCGCCTCATGAATAATGCGCGGCGCTCTCGAGTTTCGCGGGGCGAGGAGAAAAAAAGGGGCAGGCTCGTTAGAGGGCACACCGCTCGGCGATCGAACGGCGCACGAAGGCGGCGGAGTCGAGCGGCGAGATTCTGCGACTGAGGGCCCCGTTCGCTTTCTGCCCCGGCGCAGGTATTTGCTCATTACGAAGCAGTGGGAGGAGGAGGCGCGCAAGGCTCTGAGGAAATTAAGAGCGAGCAATCACGTGGAGGAGGACATCGAGGAGATGAGGGCGGAGGAGCTCGCCCAGCAGGCCGAGTCGACGATCTCGTGGACCGAGCTGATATGTAGCCCGACCCTGAGGGCGCCCCTCGTTATCGGCGTCGTCATGCAATTGTCGCAGCAGCTATCCGGCATCAACGCTGTGAGTACAAGGAGAGAAACCTACTCCGCGTTTGCACACCTCTGCTGCTTCTCTCTCTCTCTCTCTCTCTCTCTCTCTTCTCTTGCGGCCTCGATGCTCTTTACGGATCACTTGATCCGATTGATGCTCCCTTGAATATTCACGAGGATTGGATATCTGTTCTTCATTTTTTTTTTAAATCTAATTATTATTCTATCTGGAAAAGAAAGAATTTAAAATTTATTTCAATTTTTCTATAAGCTTTTTCTGTACGTAAAATGGATCTTATTTCATTTTGCCATTAAAAGGAATCATAGAACACTGCCAAGCGTAACAGTTCTGCAACCTTGTCCGCTCTTTCACCCAAAAGAAAATCCGCCCCGGCTCCCCTTCCGAAATCCAAATGGATCTCTGACGACGGAAACGAACGAATTTTTTCAGGTTTTCTACTACTCGACGAGCCTGTTCACGACGTCGGGCCTGCCGCCGGAGCGCGCCAAGTTCGCGACAATCGGCATCGGCGTCATCATGTTCATCATGACCCTCGTCTCCATTCCGCTAATGGACCGTACCGGCAGGCGGACCCTGCATCTCTACGGCCTCGGCGGCATGTTTATCTTTTCCATATTCATCACTATTTCGTTCCTTATAAAGGTGAGTAAACAGCCTCCGACGCGCCGCCTTCCGCCCCCCCCCCCCCACTCTCCCTCTCGAGATGCTGCTGCTGTTTGTTTGCGCATCGGGAAAGTTTAGAGCGGCCTTTAACGCGCTAACTTTTCGACCCATTTTCTCCGATGCATTCTGTCGCGCTGCTCTTTTCCAGAGAGAGGATATTCGATAGACGCCCGCCGGAAGTGCATCCTATATTCCAAAGTGAATTAAGCATCGAGACGGGTCTTTTATGTATCTTATTTCTATTTCGTTGCGCATTGTGGCCACAGGCGAATCGCTTCGAAATAAACAAATTAATTCAAACGCATTCGGTGGCTCGCGCTCGCGTCGTCGATCTTATTTCGCGTACTTCTGAATTTATTTTTACGCTGGAAAGTTCGTTCGGCACACATTTTAAACCTGCGCTGCTCGAGTTCTATTTTTAAGAAAATTTCCTTCGAGATCGATCGCGCAACGCGCTTATACAGGGTAGTAAGATGAAGTTATTTATAGAAATCAAGTTAAATATTTGAGCTTGCGGATCCTTTTTGAAACAGTCGATTTTATGACTTTACAATAATTTATAGTTGAAGTCTAAAGTAGTCAAGGTAGAAAATATTAAACTGGTAAGATATTTAGTGCCAAACCTTGAATATCACTGAAAAAGGTCAGTGATGAATTGAACAATTGAAAATCATGTACAAACATAGATTTTAAAATTTATAAGACTCTAAGTGATGCAGCACATTTTCTAAAATCTACTTCTTGTCTATCTAGCCTTTTCTTGTGAAAGTAAACTAAATCTTGTGACTGACATAATTAAAGCAATAGTTAATAGTAGCGTTCAGAGTAATTGTTAATAACTAACACACATCTGATTAACACCTAAGGGCAAAAAGGCTTACCCAACGCGTGTACAAAGAAAGCATACACGCATTGCATCTGCGTTGGACGAAAGAGGAACGGATAAAGGGATGGAATTGTGTTTTGTCGCTGTACACGTACCTCAAATATAACCAAATCACTTATGTAACAATGCACCGTGGTGTGGGGTGCATTTTTAACACTTTTGTTCACAGCTGGAGTGCGACATGACATACGATACTTTGCACCGATAGTGCGAGAGTATATATTACTGACACAGCTCGACTGTCGAACTCTGATGCATTTATATTTATCATCGAAACGTGTCTCATTTTTAGTTGATCCCTGCCATTCATTTAGAACGTAAGGAGTCCTAAACACCTGCATGTAGATACTGCTTACACAATATTCCTCCCCGATTAATTTATCAGTTTCGTTTTGAAGTTGTTTTTTTTTTTTTAATTTCGTACTACTCTAGATATCTGCAGAGGACGTACAATTTTTATTACTTTGATAAATTATATTCTCAACTTTAATCTTCTGAAAGTTTCAAAGTCGAAATGCGAAATAAAAGCTTCATGCAAAAGTTCAAATGACTGTAATTCATCCACGATGTGTGTTGTTTTTGTTACAAATTGCACGAATTTCACTTTTTGCAAGTTTTTCACGGAAGGAAAATAACACTTATTGTACGTACAAGTTTTCCTTCCAGCACAAATCTGACTTAATCCAAGAATAAAAAGTAATAGTGCAATGTATTTTCAGCCTTTTCTTGCTGCTCTGGATCGACCGAGCATTTTAATTTCCGTGCAATAAAAAGTTCGATCTTAAAACTTGCTGAAAAGCGTAAGCTACTCGCTTTGATGAGAATCGAAGCTGCCTTTCGATTTCCCTCCCACGCGGTTATAACTTATTGTCAGCCGGGTGCAAAATCACAATGAAAAGTCTGCAGATATCGGAGCGATCACGACAATTTTCTAGTTTAGACCTTTTTTCAAATGCTTCGAATTTCCCATTTCCTCTCTCCTTTCCCCCCCCCCCCCTCCCCCCTATCATCAGCCTCTTTCGTGAGCTGTCTGGAGGAGATTCTAATCTACCGTCCGTTTTGTACATTATCAGCTTATGTTTCAGCTCGCTCAAACCTGTTTAGTGTGTTTTCCATTTTCACCGATGCTCTCGCCAGCCGAGGGTTTCGCCTGGCATTGTGTACGCATGCAGATACATGTATATACAAAGCAATTCAAGGCTTTTGATAATTGCATATCTCACGATTACAAAAGCAACCGGCTATTACGGGTTGTTCCTTTTGTTCGAACTTTAGATCTGCGTGCTCCTCGCAATCTTATGAGACGGAACGTGATTTGTAAACTTATAGTGTTAAGCTCAATGTTCACTGCAATTAAAAGTTTAGTTTTTCGTTGCGGTATTCAGAATTTATGTTTGCCGAATTGATTTGACTTTAAAATACTGAATGGACATTTGCCTTATAATAATTAGTTTGATTCTGAGTACATGAATATTGTTATACACGTGCTTTTTACAAATTTAACATCATAAAATCACTGCCAACTGTACATAAATATTTAACAGTACTAATCAGTAATATTTGTTTGACTATTATTTGCAACACTGAATTGGAACCAAAACATTGTTAATTCTGAAAAGTTGCTAATATATGTTGCTAAATGCTTTCGCATTAACAAAAGATGATTTTCATCGCACTAACTGTACTAACTCTAACAAGAGCTTGCTTGATGTAATTAAGTTTACTACTTAAACATTTGTTTCTAATTAGAGCTTAAACTTAATTCAAGGAAGCAGTGCTTTGCATATGTATATATAATTCATACGTTTGCTTTTGTATTTAAGTTTGAGAACTAAGGAGTAAAGCTAAATTGTAGGCGAATTCTCTGTAAAAAAATTTCACGAAGAAAAAAAAAACAAAAAAAAAACAAGGAAGGAAGACAGACACAAAGTGAGACGTCTACGAGAAAGGTCTCGGCGTAAATACACAGGATTGAGCTGCACGCAAGCATGTCACCCGCCGCTACTTTTTCGTTTGGTTTATTTTCTGATTTTCAATTGATACGAACGAGTGTCCTGAGGCTCCTCCAGCCGCTCAGGAAAGGTGAACTCGATTCTACTGCGCTGATAGGAGTTTTTTGGTTACGTGCAGGAAATGATAGACTGGATGTCGTACCTGTCGGTCGTCTCGATCCTGTGCTTCGTTGTGTTCTTCGCGGTGGGGCCGGGCTCGATACCCTGGATGATTACTGCCGAGCTGTTCTCCCAGGGCCCGAGGCCCGCCGCCATGTCCATTGCGGTTCTCGTCAATTGGCTGGCCAACTTCCTCGTTGGAATTTGCTTCCCAAGTATGAAGGTGAGTGCTCCTGATTTATTTTAATGGCTTACGGTCGTTAAATTTTAAGGCACGAATTAAAAATTAAGGGATGACACATTTTCCTTATTACAAAAATCCCACGCGAGATTCGTTCGCTTCTCGAGTATTTATCGATCTCGAGTCGAGCATGTCGAAAAATTTCTCGAATTTATCGAATTATGATCAAAAAATTGAATAACGAATAAACTAGTATTCACAAAGTTCTGACACCGTCAACGAAGTCTCACTTTAGCTGAAGTACATTTCACGTCCTCGCTGCATTTTTTAGTAAAATAAAACGAAATTTACGTTAGTGTATAAGGCAAGGGCTGTAATGTGATATATATACAATTTTACGACAAAATAACAGTTAATGAGCCACGCAGGCGTAACTTTGAACATTTCACATCGTAACTCGAGTCTTTAGAAGAAGAAATATAGCGTCCTTATAGTGTACAAATTTATTAGGGCTCTTGTATTTTTTGAAAATCACGGTATCGCTAAAACATTATTTTCAAAATTCTGTCCGACATAATGTATTTAAGTTTGCAAAACAATCTGATAACGGAATTTTAATAATTTAAAAATATCTTTTCTTTATACTTTTGCTCAGAGTTTTTGTAGATTACCTTACTGTAAGCTCGTATTAATTGAAATATAACGAAATGATTGTAAGTAGAAAGATTCGAGTTTAGTCAGGCGCTTATCTAATAAAACTCTGGAAAAAAAATTGTGTTCGTTCATTTGATCTGAAGGGTTTTTTTATTCCTTGTTACAGAACAACCTCGACAACTACACGTTCCTACCGTTCAGTGCATTCCTAGCGATCTTCTGGATCTTCACGTACAAGAAGGTCCCCGAAACCAAGAATAAGACCTTCGAAGAAATTCTATCATTATTTAGGCGTGGTAATGGCAGGTAAGAAAAAATACAGCTTACAAATATTAGTAAAAAGTCTAGTTAATATAGTGAATATAAAAAACCCTACCAAATATGTATCCCTGATCCCTACACTCTTATATTTCATTTGATTATACTTTTAATTTTATGATTTGACTTTATCTAAGAGCACTTTTTTTACCAAAGATCACGAAACGTTTTTCTGTTCTTGTTTTTTAGGTTTGATAAATGAGTTACCATTATTTTATTTTGGCCGATCGCACAAATCGAGCGGGTGATTATTATTTTCCGACGTTTCTTTGCTTCATTTTATTTGTTCGTCTGTTTGTATGTTTGCAAAACTGAAAAAAACCAGAACTATTTTGATGTTGTACCGTTTTAAAGCGACAGACGTGTGTTTTTTCTTATCTTTGTAATGCAGAAAGTGGAGAGGCTTCGCCCACGACAGCGTTTTGTCTTACGGCTCGTGTTTCGTTGAGAGACCAGCGTACTTATGACAGCAGCGGTTCGACGAAAATTTAGAAACGTTCGTATAGTGCTAATGTTAATACGAACGTTCGGATAAATCTGCGAACGCACCAGTCGAGTCTCAAAACTTTTCTTTGGATGCAACGCAGCGCGATTCTGATTATTAAAAAAATAATCTACTTAAGAAGTGGGCCGGCTTCTTAGTTCTCTCGTCGTCGTGTTGCATGATTAAAACAGTCGGTGCTATTAGTCGAAGGGATTCAATGTCTTGTTATGTCAGTATGATTATATGCAAAAGTTAACTGATGTTCTTTTGCAAAGTGAAAGGACAAAGTTCGATTGTTGGCCTGTGTGCCTGGAGATATTGTTTTTATTTTTAATTATGAATATCCTTTTGTATTATTATTATTGTTATAATTATCGTTACTATTACTGCTATACTATACCATTCCTTATATTTTGTATCTTGTCATTAGATATTGTCCTATATACAAGTACTTTTATATATTTTCTTTGTATTTTCACATATTTACTTGCGTAGACAAAAGTTTTTATTGAAACATTAGAAATGTATTATTTTATGATTTTGTAGCAATAGAATTTTGAGTTTTTACAATCTTTTTGTAGAAGTAAATTATATTTTACTACCCTTAGAGAATTTAGATACGGTTGTGTATTTAAGTAATTTATTTTATAATGCAGATTTTCGAAATAAGCAATATAAATATAAGAATAATTAAATGAATTCAATGATAAATTCATTTAAGAAAACAGTGTTCTCGTTAGAAATATAAATAATCTCTACAAACGTAAATTCAATTTACATATCAAGATAATAAATTCAATTGAAATATTTTTTCTTTGTCAATTAACTGCGGCACTTGCGATATTGCGAATGCGGATTCATTCCAGTTGTTAAAAGTTATGTTAATAATCAATTGTTAAAATGTATCTATAATGCGTTGAGCTCTTGGCCTTATTCAATAAGTATTTATAGTAATAAAATAATTGACAGATATTTGACACATATCAATAAAGCTATAACGATATTTAATAAGATAATCAATTACTTTGCACAAATTAAGCACATTTTTATATAAATAATATATGAAATGCACAAAACTTGTTTGTAATATATGGTTGATACTGAATAAAGAATAATTTTTTATTTACAGTAAGTTATAATTATTCTAAATATAATTCATTGTTCGATTATCGCTTGCGCAACAACATTTTATACAGCATCTTAACAACCTAAAGAGACGGGTTATTGGAAATACTTAGTAATTTTTACCTGAAAATTGATCAAAAACGTTTTTAGTGTGACCAAATTTATAATTTACTGTCACAGTAGTTGATTATGCTAATCATCGTAGTAACGTTTAATTAACAATCATATCATCAGTTCAAACTTCTCACGTGTTTAAATCGTTGCCATATTCATATTTCATAAAATCATAGCTCCGAATGATTGCTTTTAAAACTTGTTTTCAATGCTAAGGTTAGTAATTTAAAATAATTAATTCCTTATGTTTCCTTTCTATATCTTATTTCATTTAAAATAAAAACACTTTCAACATCGAAAAATAAGTATGAGGAGGTAATATTTTAATTAAACTTGTTCTAATATCACACATGTTTATATTACACTTTATCACAATTTGAAATGGTAATTGTTGTATAATCACGCTTTCTGTGTTATTTTGGATGTAGGAGCAGCTTGCGGGACAGCAGAATTTACGGGTGAGTTCGGCCACACATTCTGTACATGTTTTTTTCTTTCATTTTATTTTTTACTTAATTACAAAGTGCCACTGGCTTTGTAACTTTATAACATGATTCGTTAATATATTTATACGCCTTAAGTTTAGCGTTGGTTACAATCACGCAATAATCCTTCGATGCATGTTTTACAACATTTGTCGCTACATAGATCCTTTATTATAAAAAAACTTTGTCGAAGGGATTATTTTTTAAGGTACTCTTGCAAGTATGCTTTGAATTTTTCACATTAAATTTTTCATTTTAATTCTTTCTAACGAAATCCAGGTGAAAAACCCTGCGTTTGTTTATTTAAATGTATAGAAAAATTTTGAAATATTTTCTTAAAGCTTTTGCGATCTTGGTTGCAAAGACAGTTAAAAAAACAATCAGTTCGTATATAAAATTGTTTTTTTTTTATCATATTTTGTTAGCTAAGTGTTCTACAATTTAAATGCTGCGAAAAATTGAAAATGAAAATATTACAAAATAAGATAACAGCCATAGAGTATATAAAGAAGCTTGTTTGTAGATAATATTTTTATATACCAAAATCGCTAAAACCAATATTTTATTCAACAAAAAGAGTAGAGACTTGAAAGCAATGCTTTGAAAAGCTTATTAGCAAGAGCAATTTGAAAAATCCATAAAACATCCGGCACACAGCTGTTGAAAGCAGCTGCTGACATAAACGTGCACTGACAAAAAGTTAAAGTCGAGTTTCGGAGAACGTCTGAAAGAAGCTGGTAGTTTTGACGTGAAAAATCACTTAGGAAATAATCCTGCAAACTCGGTGATCTTTCGCTCTATAAGGCTAAAAGTTTCAATGACTGGCATGTTATGTTAGGTTAGATCAACGTTCCATGAGTCTATCTGCGCTCACCATGTGCTATCATTAAAAGTTCACCTCGTCTAGGAATCATTAAAATTGAGAATCATCACTTCACAAGTCATTATATATAGATGCATGGATCATCCATCGCATTATACGAGAGCGTATACGCATTTGTCATGTCATCATAGTTTCTTCTTTCGTCAAGTTACATTTCACAGTTTCTTTGTAGCGAGTCAGGGCTATTATGTAAAAACGTCGGGCAATTGGCTTCGGTAGAGAAAAAAATTCAGCGTAAATTGCGAGCTCGGAAACATTTCAAAACTCAGACAAAATTTCTTTCCACGAACTACTTGTGCTCTGGCGCCGAAGCTTCGAATGAATTTTTCATAAAAAATACAACTCTATCGATTTATTCGATCCTCCGCGCTAATCTAAAACTAATCCATCGAGCGGAGAGCTTTCGCGGCTTTAACAAACTTTTTCCACCGCCAGAGGCTGCGCTCGCGAATTAAGAGTATTGGCACTACAGCACAAGTAGCGCGCCGAGTCATTTGGTAAACCTGTCGAAAATTGAGATGCAAAGAGTTCAAGGGCCCTCGGCTCGGTCTCTCCCGACGTCGGACGTTCGAGCGAAGAATATGATTATTCTCGAGGGCTCGATGCGCGTGCTTGCGAGGGCAAAATAGTCGACGGTAAAAAAAGGAAGAGCGGCGCGCGATAAAAAAAAAAGAAGGGCGGGAGGCGATAACGGCGACGACGACGACGACGCTCTTTTTCGGACATAAGAGCCCCGATCACTTTACTCTCTCCTCGGAGTTTTGCATTCGACAGCATGCTCCTTCTCTCTCTCTCTCTCTCTCTCTCTGGCCTGTTTTACGTACACTCGATAATAAGTGTTGAGGGAGATGGGAGAGATAAGGGGAGTAGCGCTATACGTGCACGCTTTCCGATTTCTCTCTCTCTCTCTCCTGCTCCCCGAGCTGAACCCGAGAAGAGTCGTTTCATGTCAATCTAGCTGGCATGAAATTAATGGCGCCGCTGTGCTGTGCGGAGTTGCATGCTAGTGCTTACATACAAACTATGTCGTCCTAGTTTCTCTTCTTGTTTTTTATTGCGTACGTTATATATACGTAAATGGTATATTACGTGCGAATAGATTTTATGCGGATTTACAACCCGACGCGAGAACTCTTACATATATAAATATGTGTCAGACTCACACGTGTGTTATAATATACGTGTGCGTCGGTCTGCATCGCATTTAATCCCTAAGAATTAACGGTACGGGCATGATGTGAATTTATTACTCTAGATGTAATTAATGTATAGAAAATCCTGTTGATATATAAACAAATGTATTATATGGATTATTATTAAAATTCATATAAATTATCCGTGTAATATTAATCAGAACACATATTTTGCATAATCAATCAATTATTGAAAAAAAAAAGTCTCACAGGTTACGGCTTTAGGTGAAGTATTTTATTATAATGTAAACATTTTCATTGAAATTAACAGCATTATTTAGTAAATTAAGCATTTTATCTTTTATTAAAAAAAGTTGAATCAGATTTATCTGTTGTGCTTTAAAGTGAAAATTACATAAAAGCACGGACGGAAAAAGTAACAATCATTAAAGAGAATTACATTATTAACACTTTATTGCGCGTTTTCATTTGTCACGCGAATTCGATTTACATCATATTTTTCTCCTCGTTTTCTCTCTTCAACTTTTTCCATCCAGAAGATATTGCCGCATTCTTTAACCCTTTGTCCGTTAATAAAGGATAATCAAGCCCGGGGAAAAACCTGTTCAGATAACAAAAAAGACCTGCTGCCGTCGCATAAATTTTTCCGATAAATCCGCAAAATCGCGCGCGACGAAACAAGCACGGCAAGAGAGAAAAAACAACGCGACAGAGCCGCGCATAATACATAGGAGTTCGTTAGAAAAAAAAAAAAAAAAAACGATGCTCGCACACAAACACACGCACACACACGCACGCACTCCTCTTCAACGACAGAACGTTAGCCGCTCGATGGCTGTGTAACATTATTGTATTCCAGGGATGAAGAGTTCGCCACTAATTCTAGCAGGGAGACCGTCCTATCCGACGCCACCACTGCCAACAATATACCCACGCTACCGTTGAGAGATCCGGTGTAGAGTTCGGTGTTGAATTTCGTCTAAATTTTGGCAGCCGACTGTAATCGTACTCGCAAGTATTGCCGTCTCGGCGTGCGGATTAGCTGGGGGACAGAAACTGTGAAATGAATTACTAATTTGTCGAAAACTAAGAGGAAAAATTAACTGATGCTCTATATATATAAACGTATTGATTAACCGAAGGAAAGAAAATGTACATACATTCAGATTTGAGAAGTAATTAGAGCCTATACGATAGCTGTCGTGTCTACTGGAAGTTCAAAGCCTCTTGAATAATACGATGATCTCTCTATCTGCGTTTCATGCACGCTTCGACGAACGCCCGTTTAATAAGACTCTTGACTACATTCTAATGTGCGCTAGAATCTTTCTTTACTTTTGTGTTCTATCATTTTCTGCGCGTAGACTGGCAAACATACTTTGGACTGCTTTCCCTTGCTAAAAGCTGGATTTTATTTGCTCTCTTGAGCTTTTGAAATTTAAGTTTCATTCGAGTTTCATTCGAATTTTCTTTTTTAATGAGTCTCGTTGATTTATCATGCCTACCTACGCACAGAAAGTACAAAGAATTAATACTATTTCGAGTGATAGAACGTGCCTAAAGTCTTTCAAATGCAAAAACAGAATGCAATTGATGTTATAAATATCAAAAAGCATATATCCGTTCAATTATAACTTCTGCTAAACCCTGTAATCAAATAGATAAGACGATGTTGGTCATGTAATAAATTGTTCGTTGCACGAGGAAGAGAATACTTTTCTTGAAAGTGACGATAAATCAAAGTCATATGATATAGTATGCGTGATAATAAAATACATACAGTAGATAAATTATGTAAGAAAATTCAAGTTATAAAAAGCAACAGCATTTCAACAAATAGATTCTTATTTTGGTAATAAGCATTAGAAGGATATAAACAGTTGAATTATACAATTGGTACATTTCAGTTTTGTTGTTCATTTGTCTCTGTGCTTTCTTACGTTAATTTTCTAATGTTTTTTAAATTCTTCTTTGCGCGCGCAAATCAGTACGCAAACTGTAATTTTGTGCCCGCCGTTAGGAAAACTTTAAAATCTAAGTACCTGAAATGTACAGAAAATTAGATTTTTCAATAAAATTAGTTGATACTAATATAAAAAAGTAAAAGTAAAAAAAAAGTAGAAAAGTCAACGGCTCTTCCTCTTTCATAACTTTTTTAAACTTTGAATTAAAATATCTAGCTTTTAACAAAAATACAATTGATCTACTTGTAAATATAATTAAAGATAATCAAAGTACTTTTATGATATAAGACATAAGAAATTGCAAATTACAAAATGAGTAGCTTTAAATTAATTAAATACAATATTGTTGGTATCAGTTATATTGGAAATTTAAATATTTTTTGAAAAATGGAAGAATAAATAGGGCTATCTTTATTTAAAAACAACGAAAAGTGCTTAAATAAAATACGCAAGGTCCTACATAAAAATACAAAAATATGGTTCTACAATACGAAGATTTCCTAAACTAATCACGTCAAAAAAAAAAAAAAAAAAACTCGAAATCTCTCTCTTCGTATGCTAAAGCCATATAGAAACTTGCACTTCCGCGCGAGCTTGAACCAGCGCCCAGTTCCGAAATACGAACAAGTGCGGCGTACCGACAAAAGAGCGAAGCGAACAAGCATCGAAAGTTATAGCGACAGACGAGCGACACGAACGAAAGACAGTCTCGACTGGCCGAGGAGGAAGCGAAACTGGAAGAGTGGCGGCAATGTACCTTGAGAGAAAAAAACCGTGGCGTGGTGTTTTGCAGGAGCATGCTAAACTGTGTGAATGCGTTAGAGGGACACATTCCGCCGGCCGAGAGTGCAGCCTTGATGGTGGCCGAGGAGAAGCCACGTCCTGACACATGTAAGGCTCCAAGTATCAATCATCCCAGATCTATGTAATAATCATCTCATTCGGCGACCTTAAACGGCACAGACGTCAAATCAAATGGCATTATGTATATTTTGCTCACTGCCCATCTTTTCATCATCTCCATCATGTCATTGTCTCACTCTTGTGTTACATTGTTTTTTCATTTTTTTTTTCTGCCACCTTGACCAGTTTATTCGATCACGTATTTGACACACTGTGATCGAAGAGCTTGTGTTTTCACCTCTGGGCAACTTGTAGTTTCTTTTGTTTGATCATCTTTTAACGAGTAAATTTTTATTATAAAATATGAAGATAAAAATTCGAATTTATGCAAAAGAAAAAAAAATTATTTCCAAAATTAAAGATTTTCAATTGCTATAATATACTCTTTTTATTGTACTATAAAAAAAATGTATTAGACTTAACAGTTTAATTTCACTTCCGTTTGTTCTATTTAGTTCAAATTTTGAGCACAAAAGCTAGGAGGTGTACACGAATTATAAAAATCACAAACTCAATTCACTCTTTGCATGCCACCAGTTATTTCTGTATGTAAAAGCGTTGACTCGTAGTTTCTCTGTAACGTCATAATTTTCCTTTTATTTGCAGACTTTCCTTCTACGTTTGAAAGTAATCCAAAGTAGGTACATGTAAAGTAATCATCTACTGCCGTCGACGTGAGAGTCCGTAAAAAAAAACTGTTTAATCTTCGCTCGGCATTCAAAGCGTTTTTCACGCGTCAACCAGTTTTGTGATCAACTTAACGTTCTGCACGCGAAAAAAGCCTTTCACGTCGGCCCTGTCATTTGTTAAATTTAGTAACCAAAGTTGTTTTAGTACATTGGATTCTCGGTGTATTTTGTCGAGTAATTTTAGAGAAAGTGGTTTGTTTTTTACTTTATATCATTTGTAAAATAAATATTTATGAATATTTATGGCTCGTAGATGCTTCTTATTTATATTTTACGTATCATACATTTTTTTTCATCGTTTTCCAATTTTGATTTGGCAATATATTTTCATTTGAAAAGTGATTATAATTTCTATTCATCATAATCGCACCTTTAATAATTTTATAAATAAAAAAAAAAGCTTTTAAATAATTCTATTCAAATAATTCAAACGTGAAGATATTAAAAAAATATAGTCACTAAATTATTATTATTCATACAAATTCGTATTTTGTTGTTTTAAAATAATATTCTTTCCGTAAAGCACAAAACATTTAATTAATATATGATTTTAAGTGATCTTTACATGTGACCCAAATACCGATTGCGCGAATATTGGCATAATTAAATGAAACCGCAGTACTCATACATACATAAATATTATAAATTTCACGGTAGCATTAAGATATTATAAGTAACATGAATGATAAATCATTTATTTCATAAAATTTGGGTATACGTATAGGATTTAAAATTTATATAATAGTATCAAATTAATTAAATAACAAAAATTAAATAACAGCAATTTTTTTTAAATAATATTGAAAAATAATGCACGTAACATATACAAAAAACAAATTATTGAAGTTTCATCAACTGAATACATTTTAAATTTCTTAAAATTCGGTTAATTAACAGCGCTTTCGCCAATTTAAAACCAAAAAGAACTTCAAGCACAATTAGTACGCGAGCTGTGATTTCACCAAAATGAAATTCATTCCGCGCCAGGGATTAAAATAACAATAACCGAGGAGAAAAAGCGCAAACGAAAGGCTGAAAAAGCCGTTATAAATAAATCTCTAAAAAAAATCCGTTCCTCTCGCACGCTCACGATCATCTCTCATAATCCCCCCCCCCCCCCGCCTTTAATCGCTCATCGCATCTCACTCATCTCCCCGTATCACGTACAGCGGCACGTCCACTCGTGCGCGCATCGTATTCGTTCTTACGCCGCGCTGGCGCGTCTGTCCGCACCCGTGTTTATCTACTGAAGCCAAAGAGCCGCGCGTCGCTCAACGGCTCGCCGCCGCCGACGCAGACTGTACGCGGCGATAATTAGAATCCATCGCAGCGTTAGGAGCAGCGCCACGAAGTAACGAGTGCCAGACGCGGGCGACACACAAAATGAGACGCCAGCACAGGAGGGCTCCTCTGGAGGAGGACGAGAATAACGACGAATGTATATAGGAGGTGGGGTACATGTATATATAAAAAAAAGAGGAACGAAAGGACGATAAATGGAATCGGGATCTTTATTACGGTAACGTGCGTACGTGCCACGTCTGTGTATATATATATATATATATATATATATATATATAGAGGAGAGAAGACGTACGCTTCCCTTATACCTGTTTTTTTTCTTCTTTTTTTTTTGGACTCACTGACACGCGCGGACTGGCCTCAAGCCAGCCGGCATTGTAATGCAATAATTCACTTACTTTCCTGGCCCTTACACACTTACACGAGCCGACCCAGCCCCGACACTACTACTGCCATTTCACCCGCAGCGGCCGAGGATAGATCTAAGTATAATGTGGGTCAAGAGACGCGGAACTTCCTTTCACCCAGCTTTGAACATGTATATATATATACGTATATATATATATGCAGAAAATATATACGTCGATCTGTATATACAACGAGCGAAAGCGCCGCTATACGAATATTTTATGCGCGCGGATGTTGCAGGACGACAGGAGATCTTTATAAATATACTGGACATCCTTTTCGGCTGCCATTTTCTTTTTTGAATTCGTTATTTTCTTTTTTCTTTTTTTTTTGGGAGTTTTTACTCTTTTTTTGAACAGTATAGAGTTTTAAGATAATTATGTACAGCCTCGGCGATCGTCGACGTTGCACTGAGAAATGCATGACTCTGCACGTTTGCATGATGGGACTCTCTATGTATCTATGCGTGTTCGCAGGCTTTGTCGCCGTTTGTTGAGCTTATGCGCATCGCTGACTCTTCTTTCGAGAGTCTGGAAAGTTGGATTGAAGTTGAAGGACTTTTTAAACAAGTTCTGCTTTGCTAAGTAAGCTATTTTTAACATTTTTTGGGACAGAAACGAGAGGAGAATTTGCTTTTTGATATTGCAGTTTGTAAGCAGCAGCTATTTATAATAATTACGTTATTGTATATTGTTGTTAAATTCATATTTTTAGGCTATTTTGTACTAAAATTTGTTTTTTAAAGCAGATATAAGTTTCTGTGTAAAAGACAAATCAGCATGAAACTGTGAAAAATTGTGTAAAATTTGTCATTTATTGTAAAATATTGGCAAACCACGTATTTTGAGACAGTGTATATATACATAAATACACATTATCATAATTAAGATGTAATAAATCTTAATTCATCAAGCATTCAAGATAATAATTTACCTGTTGAACATAAAAAACGCACTTAGACCTTTATAATTAAAATTTTTTTAGCCAATTACGTTCAAAGCAGGCCCTTTTTAAAAATAGAATTAAAAAAAAAATTGGTATAATTCAAGAGAAATCTCTATTCTCTTTTCACGGAGTACGCTATAAATCTTGATATATTTAGTTGCTTCTATTTTAAAATAAACTGTACTCCTACAGGCTTTGCAAAGTGATTCATTATATAGGCAGCCTTAATCCTCGGGTGTGACTTTAAGTGGCCAACTCTCCTTTTAAAGTGATTGAAAAGATAATTCGCAGTCTTAACATAAAAAGTAACTTTCAATCGCGTGAAATGAAAACCAATCAGCAATTTAACGGTCGTTCGAGAGCCTCCCCCGCTTAATCTTCTCCCCCGGCGCGCGGATCCGCTTCAAAAGGCGCATGCACGAGCATTCGCGCGTATAAAACTTTAAAGCCCTCCGTCGAAGCACGTCTCCTCTAAAAGCGTTAAACCGCCTCGTCCGCGCTCTCACCTGGCCGCTCGCGAGGCGCGCTCGCCGGGCCCGCCGGTGCAGGCAGGTTAAGAAGGCGAGATAGCCCCGGCCTCCGTCTCGCCTCGGGCTCCCCGCCCACACGTGTACTCGGGTCGCCGCTCGGCGCATGAATTATTGAAAGCACCGTGGCCCGCAGACGCGAGGCGACGCCAAATCCTTGCTTATACGTGCGAGGAAAGAGAGAGAGAGAGAGAGAGAGAGAGAGAGGAAGGAAAATGCATAATCGCGCTCTCGCGGCTCCTGCATTATTCAGGTCGCAGTGTCCTGCAGCCGGGGCTGCAATATGTATAGAGAGCCGGGGCGCCGCCGCTCTCGCAGTGGGGTACATACGGGAGAGGCGCCCGAGCGCCGTATTTAGATGCGCGTGCATACAGATCGCCCGGTGTATAATTGAAAAAGCGAGGCGGGCAAGTTAACGTTCCGACGGGGAGGCTACGTATCCTGAGGAAACGCCCGCGGAGATGCGCCGGATACGGGAATTCGGGAGAACGGTGGCGAATCGCGCGCCGCCTGTCCCCTTTGCACCGCGACGGACTGATGGACCATCTTGCGGCAATTGTCGCTTTGAAAATATTAACTTGTTGTCGATCGGCAAAAATGTTTGCCCGACTGCCTCGAAAGAAAGTGGTATTGCCAAATTTTACAAGCGTCGTAGTGCCGCATGCCCTTCCCTCAGTAGTGCATCCACCTCCCCGTCCTCTCCCAACTAGACAACACGTTTGAAAAGCAAAAAGAGAAAAATAAAAAACTACGAACAAAGCAAAGTTTAATTTCGCCAAGCAAACCCTAGTAGATAAGTTGGTAAGCCCCGCTGGAAAGTTGCAAGCTAACCTGGGGACGTCGTCCCCCCTCCTCTCTCTTGCGAACTGTGTCTCGGCCTCCGTGAAACCGGGCTGTGGACGCAGTTGTGTTTGCAGCTGGCTCCGATCGGTGTTCCGCCGTCGATCGTCCCGCTCAACCGGAGAGGCCACCGCCCCCGCTTCCCCCGCCACGCTTTCCGAACAGCGCTGTCTGACACTGGGGAACTCATCCTCTTAATGTCATCGCGAGCGGCCGCCGACTCGTCCGGGCCCTCGAGGCCCGACTGGCCCGGCTGCTGGCTGAGCGCGCCCGGGCCTGCGCCGACTTCTTCCGGGACGAGGAGGAGGACGACTGCGACGACCGCCGCGGCCATCGCCTCGCCGCCGCCTCGCGCTCAAGGAGAAACTGATGGGAGAGAGGGGACTGGAGGGAAGAGGCCTGATGTTTCCTTCGACCGGTGTGGTTCTCGTATGGTGGCTGACGATCGTGGCGCAACGTACACCTTCGCCGTGGCGTTTTAACTGTATTGTAGCCGGTGCACGCGCGCACTAATCGTCGTTTTTTCAATGTCAATATCGTTATGCGGCGCGAGCCGCGCCAGTTGTACTTTTTGTTGAATTCGATCGAAATTTACGCGATGTTGTTGACCGGGGGATAGGGGGCGCTTTGATCGAGGTGTTGAAAATGTAAGTAGTCATCATTATTGTCTGTCAAAGTTTTATTGACTGTTTCTTATTTGGTTAAGTAACTGTAAATATACGTGCAAGGAAAGAATTTTCTACTAAATTCAACGATTCGAACTTTCAGTATCAAGTATGAGATTATTTCAAAGTTTCAATTATAATGAATCGTACGATCGTGAAGGCGAATGAAACAGCAAGCGTGTACCTTCTTTTTCGAGTGCTCTCTTAAAAAGAAACACCCGACGGGGGAACTCGACGTGAATGATCGATCCTCCGAGCGAGAAAATGGTAAGACGGGGGGGGGGTTAAAAAAAAAGCTCTAGTTGATCAGTGCCTACGGTGCCCAATTATTAGAATAAACTGTAAGGTCTATTTCGTACGCTGGATAATTGGCGGTTTTGAAAAGAACGCCGCCCGCAAGGACCTTGAATAACAATAAAAGGCGAAGATCGCAAACGAGGAAGAGAAAATGAAGCGGGAGGCGACGACGCCGATTCTCAGAGGCGCGTCGCTTTCGGCGAACGCTTATAATTAAAAATTATATATACGACTCGAGAACGGACGACTTTTGTAAATCAGTATTATAGCGCAACGATCTCATGTGATTCGCGCATTATTATTATAATGTAACGTAGCTAGTTGTGAACTCGAACGATCCAAAGTGAGTAATAATTATAAAAAAAAAGTGAGAGAGAAAAGGGAGAATATGGAGCGAATTGTGGGTGTAACGGAAGGTTTCCGACCCTTATTTCCGTTCAGTCTTAGGTTTTCTTTCACCGTATTGCGCAAAATAAACCAGTAAAGCGGAACAAAAATAACAAGCCAAACGTTTATCCTTGAGATTTTTTTAGCGTACTGCCAAAAATTTAGGTACATCATATCTGGACGATCGAGAAAGATCCTAGCATTTCGTAAAAGTGGTTTTAAATAACTGCCAAAATAAGAGAATAAATGATACTTTGCAACTAACGGATGAATCAGCCCGTAATAGCGAAATGTGAAAAAAAAACACCGTAAACCTGCCTAAAATCGATACATATTATAGCATCTAGGATTTTTGAAAGGCGGAGGAAGACTTAAATGCCTTATGTTATATCTAGAAAATCCTAAACGAGGATTCGCAGAAGCGTTTTTAAAAAAATTTAGCCTTGTTTTACTTTCAGCGGATTAACTTTTATACATTTTCTATTGATTTACGTATGACCTTTGTTTTTATAAAGATATGGTTGTGCCTTCGATTAAAAGTAAAATTTCATGGTTAAGGCCACTCTTTTTAAAAGTATAAAAATTCAAGCAATGTCTTAATACAAGATTTTTTTTGTTGTCTAACAAACGTTGAACGTGATTTAACAATTTCTACGTTTTTAAAGGATTTATAATAAAATTGAAAGAACATTCAAAATCTTCTCGTAATTAATAATAATAAAAAAAAAAAAAAAAACGTGATAAAAAGCGTTAATAACATTAATTTTTTACTGATAGCGAAGAATTTTTTAACATTTTCACATAGTTTAATAAGACTTATCAAAACAATTAATTATACTTTTTATTGGGACGAAATTAATAGCACGAAATTGATGTCCTCATATTTTAGATCGAACACTGCATAGCTGTCAGTTTCAACAAAAGCAAAGCAATGCAATATAATAGGACACGGTAGAATCGACCCGATTCAATTCAGACAAATTTTGAATCGCGTCCCAAGAGAGAATGAGTTTTTAATTAATTTTTTCAAAAGCTCGTAGTTTCTCGGGAAACCTTCCCTTATATGTACATACTTGTGTATATATTTCTAAGTCCTTAATCCCAACGTATATAATAACGTTGTCGTTGAGACTCGACGGTCCGTGTATCATTACGAACATTTTTACTGATTTATTAAGCCATAAATTACGTTCTCGTTTCAAGATTAAAATTAGAGTATACTACCTTTATTATCGAATGCATTTAATTTACTTCCCTGCTGAAAAAATCTTACGAAACCTTTTTGAGGTCTGATTGATTTTGGTGCAAGTACACATACTAAATCCTATATAAAATAAGTTTTACAAGGATTTTACACTATTCTCGTGAAAATATCGTTCAGTATCCTATAAAATCTTATTAATTCCGGTGCAAATACACATCATAATAAATCCTATAAAGAGAGTTTAATAAGATTTTTTCAGTGGGGTCGGTTCGACATACTTTTACCGATAAATATTTTTGCAAGCTCTTTTTTATGAGAAAAATTTATCGGTCAAGTTTCATTGGACACTTAAATTAATTAACGTAAGGCTAATTAATAAAGTACAGACGTAAAGAAGCAGATATAAAATTTCAATAAAATATTTATATAATAAAAAGTTTAACTATCAACAGAAAAAATGTCCTGCACCGCGCACAATTTTTTTTTCTTTTCATTCGCACAACACATCGTGGAATTCGATAAAAAAAAAACCTTTAGCAGCATAATATCATCGAAGCTCTCGAAATTTAAACTCATATATATATATATATATATACAGAATTAAAAACTAAAGCATCAATAATGTAAAAAGATTCGCTCTTCACAACGTGAGAAATTAATATGACGTACGTATTAATAATGCCAGATTTTATAATAAAAAAGAGGCTTTCACGAACAGCTATCTCTTTCAAAAACGTGTAAAAGTAATCTAATATTTAAAATGAGACCGACTAAACTCAGCATAAACTATTTGAAAATCTTACTTCAGATGTCGCTAAGCTCATAAAAGTCTTAAAATCTGGAATAAAGAGGCCTAATTAAAAAATCTATCAAGTTTTGCATCGAACTAGCAAGCTCTGAGAAAAAAAGCTTTACCGACCTCCGATTCATTGAATTATTTTTCAAGCAAATAAACTAGAAAACTCCCCCTCCTCCCTCGAAACGTCTTCGAAAGATGGAAACTTCGTAAATTCGCGAATCGGATCCGGGTAAAGAGCTTCTTCTCAGCGCGAAAAGAATCGTGAAATGAAAAGACGACCCAGTATCGAAGGCGAACGATGACAAAAATCACACACGAGAGCAGGGAGAGAAAGGCAATAACGAGATTACGCGTCGGTTTGAAGAAAATAAAATAAAAAAAAACGTCTCGATTAGGAGATACTTAAAAAATACTTCCAATACATCGTGGTTATTATAATTATCGAACTTTGCGATACCTATTTATTAAGCGAAAAAATACCTAGGCTAGTGACACTCTAGGCTACTAGTGATGAGAAAAAAAGTAGTAGCTTGCGACGGGGGGGGGGGCGAAATCCAAGACTCTCTACACTCACACCACTTCACGCATCTAATACACACACCGACACGCAGGCACGGAGAAACGAGAGAGGCGAGGAGACACAAAGACGTGGGAGAAGAAAGAATGCGCGAGAGAAAAGGGGACAGAGCCGAGCGGGGAAAGAATGCTCGTTCCTCGTTCGCGTAATGGCTGTACAATGATCGCGTATACCTGTGCACGTGTAATCCGGGACGGAGGAAAGATGCGCGCGCCGATGGCATATCCCTCTCTTTTAAATTAATATTCTGAGCTCTCTCTCTCTCTCTCTCTCTCCCTCTGCCGGACAGCGTAGACAAGGATCAAATCCAGATGTAATACTCGACAAAACTCGTATTTAAATCTTAAGTAAAAGAAGAGAGCAGCGCCGCGGTAGTAATTGTTAAATTGCCAAAGCTGATGGCGGATATAAGATTAAAACAAGAAAAACAAAAAAAAACAAAACAAAAAAAAAAACGTAACACTGTGTAATAAACACTGTCTCCTCCTATGATCTTTCTACGATGATGAAGCGCGCGACGTGTCGTCTCTCTCTCACTTTCACTCTGTCTCTCCTCTCTTTATGAAGCGCGCGCGCCGATACATTTCCACTGGTATATCCTTCATCGCGCGCGGCGCGATTTATCTTACGTCGCGATATATTAAAAGAAAAGGGGCCGCGGATAGTGGGGCGTTTCTTTTTTCCTTCCTATTCCCACTTTCTCTCGTTTAACAATTCTGACGATAAGCGACGAACAATTTTCGAATGTGGATGTAGTGATGGTGTCATCGGCAATATCGGACGAACTACTTTTTCGTACTAAGATACATATAGAAGGAAATGATATATATATTATAATTGCGACGAGTGCGATTTCCGAGTACGACTTCGCTTTTTAACTGCTCAAGTGATGTTTATCGATTGTGAAATATTACGTTAATAATAAATTCTTAAGAATAATCATTTGCCATGCCTTTTTAATATTAAGTTGGTTCGCTTTTTCTTTTCGAATTTTTAGAGATAGAACCTTTTTACAAAACCCTTGCCTTTTTAGTAATTCGTACGTAATGGTAAATTTTCACTGGACAAAAATATCTCTTTAACTCTGCGATGCCAATAATTAAGAATCGCGAGCAGTGTCAAAGCGAAGTATCAACGAAGGAGCAGGTAACAAAAAGAAAAAAAAAAACAGTCAGAGCCTCTTTTGAAATTCAGACGAGTTCAGCGGATCGGGCGATCACAATAACGATTTCTACGATAAGTTCACTGCCACTAAAGCGACTTTCGAACGCGCAGTATTCCGAAAAAAAAGTGTAACAAAACGAAAAAAACGAAAGAAAAATTAAAAAAAGAAAAAAAAAAGAAAAGATACGCGAATGTGTACAGCTGTGTAATACTTATCGTACAGCATAACGACTATATATAGACGTGATAAGAGACACGAAATAAATGGCAAGCAGCACAGGTCGAAGAGGAAGAACCACGGCATAACAAAACAAACTAATTAGGTTTAATCTTAAAGAAACGCTAACAGTTAGGCACTGTATCGATATGACAAAATGAATATATTATATATATACATGCATATACATATATACATAAACGAGAGAAAAATACATAGGTTTTCAGAGAGGACGGAGAGTAATAAAACAAATGGACCTGCGGAGGTCTGTCTGTAATATAAAGCAGCCTATGTGTGCGGTAACTTGATTGTTTCGAGAAAGATTATTCGCTCACGATATAAGAAAACGACGCTGACCGGTAAAAAGTCGAGGGGGAGAAATTGAGGTGAAATGATGAAACCTCCCCCCGACTTTCGGGCCCGAAGCATACAAAATTCTCGAGTGCATTATCTTTCTTTTCCGACGAGGTGGAGGGCCACTTTTAAACGTGAGAATTATGATTACACCGGTACTATTATTACTATCCATTACTATCATTACGAAAGGAGGGCAGCTGCGATATATTTTAACCGCGACGAGATATTGCGCTAATCCAGGAGCGGGAGCAGAAGGAACCTATAAGAATTATTATTACGATTAAAATAGATTCGAAGAGTGAGCCGCGTACGTTTTCACTCCGACGTATAAGATTCTGACCGATTTGCGAATATAAATACATTATACACAGTAACACACACTCGCACGCGCGGTGCGGCGGAAGAACGAGCGAGGAAGCAAAAAGGAAACGAGCAAAAAAAAACAGTAATGGAAACTAGTAGCAATCGATCGTCGATGTATTAACGGGAAAAAAGGAGCTGAGCAGAATAAAGAATTACTTATAAACCAGTCGAATAAGGAAACTTGATAGAATCAATTATGTACAGTGCATATATAATTACGAATTCGTATATATTGATAAGGTTTCAGAGGATTTTCACGCGCGTTTCTTATTAGGCTTGCGAATCACTGCGAATCCCTCGGGCCGTGTGGCGCCGATTTTCCTCGCGCTTTGCCGTAATGCAGCCGAACGATTCGAGAGGTAGACTGCCTGTTTATTGTGAGATCTCCTGTGTAAGATATATAAGCAAGTTGTATTGCGTCGTTGGCATAATAAAATTATAAGTACCATTATTATAAACTATATTGACTCATCCCTTCTTTCATTTTTCCGTCCTATAAATGTAGCGTTCGTAAGAGATATGTTGTGTTTGAATTTAAAATTTATGGTTGAATCGTCTTTTGAACGGTAATTGCGAAGCTATAGTTTATAGAGTAGTTGAGCCTGCTGCAACTTACAGCTCCTAAAAATACGTTACAGTACCTTCGAGATTTTAGAAAGCTATTGTAGATTAACGAATGCAATCAAATTTCATAGAAATCAAAATTCGTTTGATGCCATCGGCAATCGTTCGATGAATTACGGCAGTCGCCGAGGTCCCATATTCCCGAACGGCCCCACCGCAAACCGAGCGGAGAGCAAAG
>JAWWEM010000001.1:14652316-14685701 GCA_035582935.1 Ormyrus thymus
TTCTGACATTCTTACCAGTTTCCGACAGGTATGTGTCGAAAACCTCAGAATTATGTCATTTACCCATCACTGGTTACGTCACATTCGAGTCATCCGATCCGAGATGCCGAGATCCGACAGTACAGTCTTCTGACCGTAATGTTTAAAAACTCGAACAAATATGAATCAAGGAAAAGGAATATCATAAATAGTAGTAAACTCAAAATATTATTTCAAAATTTTAAAATTAAGAAAAATGAATAAAACAATTTACTTTTTTTGAAACTAACGAAATATTTTTGTTTTACTTTTTGTAAAAGTTATTAAAATTTAGAATTCAAAAAATTTAAGAAAAATACTTATAAATAAAAAGAATGTAAAAGATTTAACAAACCTTCTGGATTTCAAAAAGTTTATTTAACAATTTTCTTATAATGTTTCGTAGATTACTAGGTAATACCTATATACTGGTGGTGGACCTCTATAACCCAGGCTTATGTTCAGCATATCGTTCTTTATTTAAATCTTGACACAATTGAATTTTAGAATAAAGATTATCTACACATTATGTATAGATATTAAAATCTTGACAGCGGTAAACGCAAAAGAGCAGACGGAATAGTACAACAGTGAGTTTCATTGGTTTTTTTAGCAATTTTTTCATGTAGACAGAGAAATATTTTAGTCAGGAAAAGATACCACGTAAACAGACCTCAAGTTACAGTTCATTTTTAGCCACTGACAATATGTGATTAATATTGGTTTTATAAAATGTTATCATCTACTTAATTATTAGAATATATTTTTTTATATTGTCAGTTACTATAAATTATGAATAAGGTCATTCGGTACTACATATTTCATTTATAATTATTTTGAAAAATGTACTTTGACATTTTGCACTTTCCAAACTGCATATATGCATATATATTTGCAAAATTCAAATTACCAGCTTGAAAATCAACTCACTGATTTTATATAATAGATTTAACGTGAAATTCTACTTTTTATATATAATTAGTATTGAAATTCGCATTATAAATATGAAACAGATTAAATAATAATTAAAATATTTATCTTTATCGAGATAAATTTAATTGAAGAAATAGTATTTAAAGTACATATTAGTAAAAATCTATGATAAACTCGAAATATAACTAATATTTGAATAAAAATGTAAAAAACCAAATATAGATGCAATAAACTCTGATGCTGTCAGATTAAAAAAAGCTGTTATAACTTTGTAAAAAGTTTACAATTTTATAAGTAAACACTTCGATGCAACTTCTTATTCAAAGAAACACGCTAAAATAAATAAATAATAAATGCTCTATGTTAACAGAAAGGGTAAAATATTACATGAATTCAAAGAGAGAACGTATGAAAAATGATTTTGCTAATTTTTTAGTATTAAATAGCTTCTTACAATTTAAAAAAAGTGAAACGCAAAAAGTGAGACAATGATTCGTAACAAATAACATACACTTGGGTCCCTAACTCTGACGTTACTTTTTAATACGATAATTGTTGCTATAAAATTTTCACTTTTCTTTTTATCGCTACACACAAACTAGCCTACCCATTTTTCTGGTAATTCTCAACGTTTTGTGATATTTCCTTTTTGTGATTGAAAAAAAATAAGTTCTTTCAGTTCTGTTTCTCGCTATTCCATTGAGTATGTTTCTTGTAAACGTGTAAAAGCCGATGTTATTTAAACCTGTGTATACACTGGAAACAGCTCCACTGAATTTCACGAGTAAAAGTTTAGCAATATAAAAAGTTGAAAAAGTACAATTAAAGGCTTCAAATTTGAATGCGCATTTAAGAGTATTGTACATCGTATTTATTTCTTGTAATTTTTACGTATGACTTATATTTTTTTTTTGAATTACCTTCATTTTTTTATTAGGTCCTTATTATGAAATTCAATGGATTTTTCCATCAACAAATATTCTATTTTGACAATCGGAATCTAATTTCTTTCTTATAGTTACCTACATCATATTTGTACAATGTGCACTAATGAATTCATGATTACAAATAGCAACCGTATATAGTTTAGTTGGTTCCTCATGTACATTTCCCTAATTTAATGTCTTATTACCGAAGAAAGTCACATCTTTAACAAGTTAGACATAAAAATGTATACTTAATCTGAAAATATAAGTGTATAAGTAAGCATCCCGATTATCAAAATCAAAATAATTTTAATATTCAAATGGAAAACTTTAATAATATTTGACATTAATCCCTTTAATCGATATAATGATCAGGAAAAAATTTAATTCATTCTTTAGTTAATTTTTTTAGATTTTTTTTCTTTATTAAAAGAATATTCTAAAAACTTAGAACTCAAATAATTTTTTTAAATATAATGATATTTTTATCTTAGATTAATATTTTCAAAAACGAGCGTTACGTTTACTGTTACAATTCTGTCACGGGATTCGCAAAAAAAAATTACTAGAAAGGCAATAATGGTTAAAAAAAAATCTTGATTAATCAATTCAATTTTTGTTTGTTCGTTACGTAAAAGTAACAGCTGATCCAGCTATTTCATTAAGTTCTTAATTATAACACGATTCGTTGAAAAAATTGAAACATATATTGTTGATGCACAATAAGACTTGGTAAAGTACATTCGCAGTGAAACATTGATTCGAATTGCACCTTTACTCGACAGAGCTCTCAAAATATGACATTCCATATTTATACAAATAAATTGATTCCATGATTTTTCTAGCTGTAAAAAGTGCCCCTTTAACGAAGGATAAACGCAGTATTGCGTGCACAATTATAACAAGGATCGATCGCATATACAGAAATACATTTTACAATGAGACAGTCTCGTGGGGGTAGGAAGGTACAAGAGTTTTGCAAAGGACAGATAGTAAACTCGCATGCTATCTTAACCCTTGTATTCATTCATTTTCTTATTTTCTTTCAATTATGTACAATTCATGTGTCTCCGCTGATCTACTCATTTCTATGTATTCACATCACAACCAATGGAATACACTGCTTGAAGGTTACATCCCTATTAGTATGCTTCCTTTAATTTTAAAAAGTCTATCATAGTAAATCGTCGACGTACGTATTTATTATGCTGTCTATTATGCTGTCTATTATGCCTCTCCAATAGAATGAAAGCTTAACATTTGCCCCCCCATATCTGTTATCTTTCTTCCCAAGTTTTGTGTTGAATTATTAAAGAACAATTTAACGACCAATGCCAAATTCCTTGGCATCATCTTCAGTAATATCACCATATTGCCAGATATTACGATGGTTGTCTCTTGCTTCTTTTTCAGCTTTTCTGTACTCCTCGCGCTGTAAATAAGTAATAACTTGGTTAAAGATATTTTTAGTATTTAGTCAATTTAGAACAAGAAAAAAAAATGTAATTATTAGAGATATAAATCTAATTTTATTTATGAAAATAATATTGTTTATAGTGTAAAAATTGTTATATCTGTACTGTAAATTTTTAAAGATTCTTCTAAAACATATTTTATAAGAAATCATTTTTTTAAATTAATTTGTTAAAGAGAAGATAATTATTTACCAAGTCTTTTAGTCTTCGATCTCTTCCTGAAGTACAAATCAGGAATCCGTCAGCTACAAGAGCTTTAACGATATCTTCCTTGCTTGTTGGGTCAACCAATGTTATAGCTGGAACCCCGCTAACCCTGTATTCAATATTAAGCAATAAAGTCTTGCCAGCAGTATCTTCTCTCAAGGCGTGGATAGAAGTTTTCCTGTCATCCTCCTAAAGAAAAGAAAATGTGGAATAAACGTAATTAGAACGATTATAAATAGTTTTAAAAATGTTACTTTTTATACAAACAGATAAGATAGTTGTAATGTGTTAATAGCAACAAAATTCAACTCCAAAAATTAACAAATTAACAGCTTTTAAAGAAATAACACTTACGTCTTTTGGAGGAGATACAAGAGCCAGGACATTTTCTATAGCGAATGGCTTCTCAGAGTTAAATCCAGCTGGTAAAGCTGCCACCCTCGTCACGTTGATAACTTCTCGGTTTCCGTAGTCAATATAGAATACGGAAATGTTAGGGCCAGCAACCTTCTCGATCTTCACGCGATACCATTCATCATCTTCCGTGAACTTAGCAATGGCTAATTCACCCTTTTTCGGCGTATAAGCACCCGCTAGAGGAGGATTAGTAGCGACTTCTTGGCGCAATCGCGACAAGAGACTCTCCAGAGCACCCTTTTGTTCTACTTTTTGGGTGTAGATATGCAAATCATCCGTGACTTCAGAAACAACTACTTCTTGGTAGTCGATCTTGCGTTCGGCTGGAGCACGTTCGTGTTCTTCGCGTTCCTTTTCTGGTTCGACTTCAATTTCAACACGATCTTTCCAGATCTATAAAAAAAGAATCAATGAAAAATCAATTCATCTAATTTAAAAACTTGTTTAAATTTACACATTATTATAATTTTAATAATGATCAATGAATAATTAAAGCACGTATCCAATGCAAGTATTAAGGCAATAAGTGTATTCAAAGTACAATTTGTAATCTTTAAAAATAATTTCCTCTCATTATCCTACAGCGTTTTACTGTAAAACTTAAATATTATAATTTTCCGACTTTCTCGCTTATACATACTTGTTTACGCATGCACGTTTTGCCGTAAAATAGTAGTTTTACAAGTTGTCATTTCTAGTTTACAAGCAGTAATTTGAAAAAAAAAAGAAAAAAAAAAGAAGCAGTAACTTATGATTACTCTAACTTTAAAAGGGGTATTTAGAGGAAAAGAGAACAGTTGTTAAACTACTTTCAGTAGAAAATGAACTAGAATAAACTTAAAAACATCACTTACGTTCAATTTCTTGGCTTTAGCTCGTTCTTCAGCAGCCTTAAGAGTCTTCAGGTGTTCACCTTGTTCAATGAAGTTTGATACTTCAGCAAGACCTTCTTCAACTAGAGCAACAGACAGATTGACTCCATCAATGAACAGCCAGCCGATAAATCCACTGCCCTTTGATTCCATGTTCTCCACCTGAACGTCAACGTCCTTCTGGAAGCAGAACTTCCTGGTGAACGCCAGAGCATCCTCGCCATAAGGCTCAGCCTCCATGCCGCCGGTTCCTGGTGTAATACGTGCAGCACGTGGACACTTTACACCGGCGAGTAGGAAGGTGATCAAACAATATTCCTTGGGTACGAAGAGCTTGAGACGCGAGCCACTCGTTACAAACTCAACGACGGCTTTCATTTGAGCCCTTTTGAGGGATTGCAGATGAGACTTAGCGGCTGCCGGGTCGGTTGAAACGTCACGGATTCTCTGCAGTGGCACATCTTTTTTGGCATGCAGGCCATTTCCAGATTTCTCGGCCTTGCTTTCGGCAACGAGGAGGTCGTTGTAAAACAATGAGCGCTGGTCATCGTTTTGACGGTAGCGAACGACTGTGGCATAACCCTTAGCTACCATTGCTTCGGCGATGTTGCTGTAAGAAATAATTTATTAATTACACGATTATGATATTTTGTTCGAATATTTTGCGATGAATGAAATGAGTATGTAGCACAGATTCTTTTAGACTAATTAAATTAATCTTTGCTTTTGAATGGTAATTATTCGAAATCATAAAAATTGTGCTAAAAAATTGAAACATTTAATTAAAATGTTTGAGTAATTGCGAATGTTTATTAGTGATATGGTTTATTTATGTCACCGATTATGAATTTAAAACTTCACTTATCTATTTCACAACACTTGATATGGTAACAAGTAAAAAATATGTAGTTGTTCAGTTTTTAAATTTTTCTGAAAATTTAGTTTTGATATTGTGTATAACCGTTTTTATATAGATTATATACAAATTTTAAAATACATTTTAAGATGAAAGTATAACGTACAAGTCTTTCTTTAAAGTTTTTATTTTGAATTCGCATTACCTCGGTTAAAAATTAATATAATCTTTCGACATTAAATATGTTTTATACTCTACAATATTACAAAATCTATTGATATTATAATACTTTTTAATACAAATATTAAATGGAAATGATATTTTAAAGGAAGAAGTTATAAGATCAAGAACAGTTTCATTTAAATTGAGTCGATATTTTATATCGATTGCGTCAAGCGGATACGTTTATCACGACTTTTAAAATGCAACAGAAACGAAGGAAAAATAAATTTTATCAAGTTTTACTTACGTCTTGCCGACAGTGATGGTGCAGCAGGTCTTTTCAGGGAAGTTATCCCTGGCGGGTTGCACGTAGTCAACAACAACCTTGACCTGTTTTCCAATCAACTTCTTCCTAAGGAACTCCCTAGCCTCGAACATCCACGGGATATCGTACAGGGGACGGAAGTCCTTTGCCCTGGGGGCAGGCTTGCCATCATCACCAACAGCTCTCTTTTCACGCGGTGGTGGTCGAATGCTGCTCAAAAAGACCTTCTTCGTTTCTCCGTTAGCCATGCGCACAACAATAGCGTCGGCGCTGGCGATCTCAATCACGGTACCAGTAAGCTCTTCAGAGGGACGAGCAGGTACGTAGTCCTTCCAGAGGTGAAGACGCTTGTCCTTGGCAGCCTTTTCAGCCAAGTAAAGCTTATGCTTGTCGGTCTTGATGTGGTTCATCGACCAGTCGACGCATCGCGCGAATCCTTCGTTCAACAAAGCTTCCGCGATGTTACCTGCAAAAAGTCAATGAATGAAATGTTAGTAATGTTTAAAGTTGTTATTGAGCTGCAAATGTGATAGCTAAAAATAAGTTAATTGACGTCTACTTTGATTAGATTAAAGCGAAGTGAAAATTTAATTTAAAATCTTCTGATTTTACTTTGCTTTTTTATTCTGTTTTTAATTCTACCGAATGCATTTACTATTATTGTACAGTCAAATATTTCAGTGATAAGTTTTTATGATATTGGCAAGTACTGATAACGAGTGCTAAGTAGTAACGTAGTATCTTTGAGATTAAAGCAACTAAAAAGTTATTCTAATGATTAAAAATACTTTAATTTTTCAATAAAAAAACTGACGATTGAAAAAAAAATTATGTTACAAACCTTTAGGATGTAAAATACTGCCGACAAACTGCGTGTTCTGGGCAGACTCAAGTATTACTTCAATGTCCCTCTGGAGCAGACGACACTCAACAAAGTACTTGGCTTGATCCGCAAAAGGTTCGGGTCCCTCCTGCTTGAATCCAGGACATCGGATGCCAGAAATTGCCAGGGTGATGTGGTAGAAGTCGGGTAAGAGCAGAGCCTTGACCGTTGATCCATCTCGGACGTGCTCAATGATGGCCTTGATAGGCTTGCCACCGTACTTGTCAACGAGACTCATGGAATACTCAACCGTGTACTTGATATCTCGCACATGTTGGGACGACGGGGTGGCAGTCGACCATTTTCCCTTACCGGCGGCTTTTGCGGCATCTTCGAGTTCTTGTAGTTTCGTCAACTCCGGCGAGGAAATGCGTGTGTCTCGCTTGACAGTCACAAGGCCTTCCGAGACCAACAGCTCCGTCACATTCGGTCCGGTTTGATCTAAAAAGTAGTCATTAGCACAGGGATGATTATACTATCGATCTAAGTAAAACGAAGGTTGTAAACAACACGTGCAAGAGGTAAAGCTTGAATGGAAAATTTTTTAAAACCTCACGCTCTCGCTCGATCATGGATACTGAGTATTTCTCTTTTGGAAAGACATAAGTATTAATCTGTGAATTTCATTATTAATATTTGAAAAATATTTTTGTTAATTTATTGTATTAAGTGAAGAAAGTATTAAATTTAAAAAATGTGTAAGATACGCGTCGAAAACCATTTTACGGCACTTGCCACGTGGACGCCACGTGTTTAAAAATTTTGACAGATTTTTTAAATTTGTTCAAATCTGAAGTAAATATTTATTGATATTCACTTATATTAACTCTTAACTCGTTATGGTAATCTTGATTATTCAGTTTTAAAAATTAGTTATAAGTATGGAATTTTTCTTTATACATTATTTTATGTCATTCAGATAATTTTAACTAAGAAAATTAATAAATAAAGACTTTTATACATCAATATGTAAACTATTATTGCTGAAATAACTATAATATTGATGATATGCTAAGTCATTTCCAAGTATTGATGAAGAATTCATTACAGTAGGGATTGTAATGTATTACTAAGACATTTTATAGTGCATTTTTTACATCCCATCTTAATATTGCTTACATTTTTCTGCATTTTACATAAATTTTATACTTAATTAAATAAGATTATAATTACTTTGTCTTACATTATTTGAAAATACAAATGAATAACAGTTTAAAATTTTCTATTTTTAGTAAAAATTTATGTGAATCACTATAGTTCAAGGTTAGAACATGAATTAGTATCTGAATATCAAATTAGAATAGATACCTTTGCCAAGCCACACACGTCCATATATTCTATTGTTGTTAGGAGACTTTTCTTCAATGAAAGTAACTTCCTGACCAATTAACTTCTTTCTCAAAAATTCTCTTGCTTCCCATGCATATGGTTCATCTTTGGTCTCCACACTATAAAAAATATATTAAGAGATTAATATTTGGTATTTGTTTAAAACTCATAGAAATTAATCATGTATAAAATAATTACTTTGTGTTGACTGTCCGGCGACCCAATTTAGGAGCAATAACGTTAGAAAGAATTAAAGTTTTTTCTGGTGGGGGACCTCCTTTTGGTTGTCCTCGAATAGTGATGGAATCTCCAGAGTTAATCTGCAAAAAGAATTTAAATTAAATTTAAGTAAGCTAAAATATTAAAATCTTTTAAGATGTACTTGATTCGTAATTAAATTGATACAAATGGACCAGTTTTAAGGGATAAAGTTATTTTTGTCAAGAGATCCACAAGTATGTATAACAAATGTTTAAATATAAATCTTAAAAGCTTGTATTTGGAACAAATATCGCATAAAAAAGTTTAGATTCAGCAAATTCTTTTAAAAGAAAAAACAAGTTCCAAACATGTGTTGCAAGAATGGTGCAAGAGTGGCACATGCCACTCGTAGATGTTATTTTAAAATAAAAATTTCAAATTCTTCACACAAAATGCTACTTTAATCTCAAGAATTCAACTCAAATAAAATCCTCTCATCCCCTCCTAAATCATTCCCCCATCAGTCGCTGGCTGGATAAGCCAGGAATGCTGTAACCCAAGGGTTCAAAATTTCCCATCGAAATAACAGAAAAACTATAAAAACAGCTACCAAATTCCATCGAACATCTCAAACTTATCAGAAAAATCATTTTCAGAAAATAAATGGAAACCCTGACGGGAAATGTGCGAGGACCATATGTTTGCGGCCGACGAGCATGCTTCCATCTGCGTGCCACCTCGAACTCGGCCAGCGTGAAAAACGCCCCGACAACGGGCGATTGTGCGTAAAAAAAAGCGGAGTGTTACCTCCTGGCGACATGTAGATAAAAAGCAAAGACAGACCGAGCGCCACATATAAGGCTCGAGCCGCGTGCTCGGTCTCTTGCTCGTCCACGTCGCGCGTGTCTCACCTGCTTGACGATGCCGTAGCATGGCTTCGGGGGTGGCTGCTGGGACGCTTGCTGTTGCTGCTGCTGCTCTTGCTTTGGTTGACTCATGTTGATTCAGATTTTTTAACTTGAAATACACGACAACACGATGATGATTTCCACGACTTCCTGCGCGCGCGTACTTAGGCTACCTACGCGTGCGTTCGTTCTTCCTCCTCTCGCTTGTCTCTTCCCAGGTGCGTGCTAATAATTCTCGTTGGCCAAAAGGGGTTGGTGGTTGTTTAGTAATTGAGTGACATATTGGGGTAGAATGCTCAGGACTGCTGTTGCTCACACACGAACGACAACGGAGAGCGCACACGACACGACGGAACGGCGCGACGACGGAACACGAAAAGAGAAGAGAAGAAACTTAGCTAAAGCCGACGGCGGACGTGTGAGTCGCGCACCGCGTGTGTGTAAGTGCAAGTTGATGTGCGCCGCTGGAGAGAAAGAGGGAGAAAGCCACGCTCGGCAATGCTCAGCCGGGAGAAAGAGAAAGAGAGCTGTGTGCACGCAGACAAGCTCGCGAGTTTTGACCACGTAACTACCGCTTTCTCCCAGGGATATATAGCCGAAACTCAGTGGCGACGCGTCGACACAACGGCACGTTGCACGAAGAGGGAGTAATCCAAGGTACAGTCACTGTACACACCGACACAGCTTCAGGCGGCGCAGAGGAGGGCACAAGTTTTCTTGCTTGCGTCTCTTCTATCTTTCCCTCTCTGCCTCCTACTCGCGAGTACGCGCTTATGGATGAACTGCACGCTTCTCGATGATGGGTGCATCGACGATTTGCACTGCTTTCCCACCAAAGGAGTTCGGGAACTACATACAGCTATAGGTGTAACAGCTGCCGGCGACTTGGTGAATTCTCTGAACGTTCAAGGACGATGCCCTTGCGGTCCAATGAGATTTAATTCTTGATCTTCTGTTTGACCAAGATACGTTATAAGAGATTTTTCTAAGGGCTTCTTAGCTGTAAGTTATTGCGTAACGTTAGGATTTTGTTTGTAAATTTGTTTTTATAAACATACCTAGGATAAAATAATGCCTTTCTAATGACCTCATTAAAAATGCATTTAGAGATTGTTGAAATCCAGAAAACGGGAAGAAGTCAATGATGTGACATAGCAGAAGATGTCAATTTTGAAAGAAGTAAGAAATTTACCACTTTTTTAATTACAAAGATTATTTTTTTTTTTTAAGTAAAAAGAAAATCATTTTAAAAGAAATATTTTTAAATATTAAAGTAATAAGTTTAATTTAAAAAAAAACTGTTTATGGTTTTAGTATATTCATTCTTGAATTGATGGAAATTATACAAGAAAATCTTTCATCATTCCCTTGATGTTTATATAAAAGCCATGTAATGCAATTTAATTACATTTGTACAAAAAAGGCCTTAGTACTTTTTTATGTTTTAATAAAGATATGTGTATCTTTATTAAATGCCGTCTTTATATTACAACTATACAAATACCATTAAACATTTAAGATATTTAAAAAGTTTTGATTCAATAATAGTTATAATTTTCATCCATTTTTATATAGATCAAACTGCCGTTAATGATGTGGATATAACGGAAAAACAATTATTGACTCCAGACATTTAAACGGTATTATTAATCCTGTAAAATAGCTATCTTCATAAAAGTTCAAGATGTTAAAACAAAAAACCCCATGCTCTCAAGCCTTGGCGATCGCGATCGAATTTCTCGAATACCCGCATCATAAATAAATCGTGCTTCAACAAAACTACATAGCCTGTTGGCAATTTCAATCGGCAATCGCGCGCAGCGCCTTGCGCTCAAGACCAGTTACGCGATTCTCCCGGATTTTTAAATCCGGATCGAACACATGCTAACTCAAGCCTGCACCGCATCGCACGTACATAGGCGACCACGTGGAATGCGCAGGGATTACGCGATTCTCCTCCGGCCTGTAAGAATATAATACACAAGTATCGAACCGGATCGGCGGCTTCGCCGGCCGCGCCCTCTACGGCCAGCCGCAAAGTGCAGCAGCGCCGGATGCGCGACTCCGATTCGCGCTTTCTGCACTTGCGGTGTAAGAAGCATACGAGCCGCACAGCCGCAGGTAGGCAGATGATAGAGATACTTACGCACGGCAACGACATCGCTTCGCGCTCACGTTGTTGCCGGGCACGCTGACGTAGCAATTAGGACGGAAGAGTCAAGGGTTCGAGCTTCGAGGCTGCCTCGTCATCATCCGCGCTGACGAGGTGGAGCCATGTTGATAGGCTGACCAATCGGACGGAGCTTGATAATTTTGAATCGGGGAAACTTTTCGGTTTTTGATTTAGCCCTGTGCGTTTAGAGTCGTGAAATTTTATCCTACGTTTATCTCCGGGTGATAAGATAAAATGCAAGATCTCTTGACTTAATGCAAATGAAAGTACTATTATAGCACCGTCGGTGTACTAAGCGTTCTAAATTTATTTTATGGCTAAGAATATTATAAAAATATAATATTTAACATTATTTTTAAAGAACTGCTACCAATTCATTGATACATAAAATCATTATTTCAGAATATATTATTATTAAATCTTTCGACTCGATTGCAATTCAAATTTAAACTTTCGCGCTTTTTTCAAAGGCGACCAATTTGAAGCAGTTTTAAAATGCTTTACTTTTCATGAGGCCATCACTTTTTATAAGAGAGTAATCAATTTGATCAATATGAATGTCAATTTGAACAATAAAAATTTTTCCATACTTCCATTTTGTTATTCATTAAATTAAGACTTAATTCTGCCGAGAAAGTGTCCTTGTAATTTAACAAAAATAAATACTAGTTTCAAATAATATGTACTTTTTAATAGATAAATTTTAAAATAGAAAAAAAAAAAAAAATTCCACAATTATCAATATTGATTGTATCAAATTTCTGGTCTAAATGTTTTGCTTAACCCATATCGGGCGACCGAAAATGTTTTTCATTATCGGTTACAGATACAAATCTATATCAGGTGTAATGCGTCGTACGAACATGCATCTCGCTTTCAATTATTCATTTGCGTTTTGCAACTGATCAATCGAAATATCGTTCAGAAAATTATTTAGGAACAAATTGAAAGTATTAAAAGGTACCTGTAATTGGATGTTATTTTCACCCGAATACTGAAACCAACTGCAAGCAAATCTAGTATCAAAATAAGAATTTTCTAGTGATACATAATCCTATTATATTAATTAAAACTCGTCAATCTTGCAATTAGTTTCCATAGCCGCCGCAGTATCTAATTACGCGTCCGCAACCGGCTTAACCGGCAAACGTTTGCTCGCCGTTCGCCTGAACCTGCTGGCTTTTTCCGTTCCATCTCCGTTTCGATCCCCTCTTCCTTTTCGTATTTCGCAGCTCCTCTTCGTTCGGTCGCGTTATTTTGATGATGTGGCAATCGTTCGCAGATATGATACACGATCGAGTGCACATCTGACACGCGGCAGCAGCTTCTTGTCCCGGCCGAGTGTCTGGAAGAAAATACAAGAGCGATGGTGTACCGATCGGCCGGTGGCGCTGCTCGCAAGGGGAGGAAACTCACGTGGACACTCGCCTTGGCGCTTGAGATTATGACTGCGCCAGATTCGATATAAGTAGTAGGGGGTTTTTAAGTATAGTGAGACGATTAATTCTGAAAAGATTTATTTCCTAAAAGTATTTATAGCTGCAGTTCCAAATTCTTTATTAAATAACAATATGATGCATAAATTATAATGCCCACTTTAATGTCTTTTTATGTTTAATTTTTTTTTTATCAAAATAAAAAATTGTTGAAATAATACTTGATTTATTCGTGGAATATTTAATATGCCGCCTCTGCCGGTAGAAAACTCAACGTTTCCCCCTGGTGTTTGAAGAATCTGCCGAGTGCCGAAGCTCCGGCGAATGAGTAAAATGAATTTTTAAAATAAATAAGTTGCTATGCGCGTCGAGGTCGAGCGAAAGCCGCAGAGCCGCGTCGGTAGTTCAGGTATCTAGTTGTTAAGACTTCGTTCAAGTACCAGTAGATGTCACACTGGTGCAGCTCTCTCCGTGCAAGATTTTACTCTGAGAAATTCAGCTATAAGTATTTTCTTTATGGGAACTGAAATTAGGAAGTTTTCTGTGTTTTCACTTATCGATACAGTAGAATTATTATAAAAAATGTACACACATGACTGTAATCCTATAAACTAATATTTCTTTAATTTATTAATTAAATTCAAGGGTTTATTATTAAATTGTCCAAACTCAATCTTTATTAAAACAATAAATTGCGCTTTTAACTTATGGAAATTTACGTGTTACTAAGTTTAAATTAATACGTAACGCCTCTTGCACAATATCATAAGTATATGATGTCCATCAGCCTCCAAATTCGGTACTTAAATCCTTTCAAACCATTTAATGGATAAAAAACATCCTATACAACAACTGCTTAAACGGCATTGATTCTCTCTCCGTGCAATCGCACTCTAGTTACAAAAAATAACTTTCGCAACACTGTAACCACACACCTAATAGCGAATGCACAATGAATCTCCACAGATTCGATTGGCACTTACCGACGACCTCTCGGAACCACAATTCGATCATTCAAAACACACAGACCCAATCGCGCGCGGCTTACATAAAAAAAAAAGTACACAAGGAACTCTTGTAAAAGGAGCCGCGTCGCCTATTATACTCACATGCCCATCCAGCGATTATTGCAACAGATTTTTTTTTTCACGGAACCATAAAACGTCCGCAGCGGACGGCGCGCGTCCCGGCTCTTTACGAGCGTCGCGCGCATCGGCTCATCACGCGCGCGCACTTTTCAGCCGCGTCTTTGGATTCGTTAGCTGCATTTATCTTGATGATCGTTAGCTCGTAAGCGCGGAGCTGCGCTCGCAAAAGTGCCGAGCGTCCAGTTACGACAGGCGAAGTTGAACCCGTTCGCGCGGCGTGTTTGCGCGCCGTTAGTTAAACGGTGAAATTTAGACTCGTAATAAGCTGGATGGATTTTCTTTATTAGCCGCGGATATAATTTGCGTATCCTGATTGCGCCTGCCGAACGGCGGGAGGACTTAGTTGGATGTGGAGCCGTAATTTGTGGGAATAAAATGGAATGAGGAGGAGGCGAGATTTTGAGTTACATCGGCTTTTACGATGTATTTTACGATGCGTATTATCAGGAGCATTTTAAAAATTTTCAGATTACTTATTTTTATGCAAAACTTTTTGGTTGCAAAGTATATTTTAAGTAGTGCAGAGCGAATTAATCAATTAAAATGAATTTGCACTATGTTTTTCACTTTCGTTTGTTTTATTGAATACTGCATAGAAAATTTATTTACAAATTAAGTATAAGAACTGCGAAAAAATGAATTCTTGTTTGAAAAGATTATAGAAAACGCTTGACGTTTTATAAGCTACTATTAATAATACTTAATACTTTCTCAAAGGATAATTGCGTGTCTTAAAGTTTAACGCGAAGCTCATTATTTTTAGACCTCCAGCTACATATATGCATATGAGCTTTAATTTCTACATTTTCAAAAGTATTTAATAAAAATAAAATAATTAATTATTAAATTTTGAGTAATAGCACAAACGGGAAGTTGCCTCTTCAACCGCAATAAAGCAATTAAATTTCCAAGCGCTCCTCGCGTCAGTTTCATTAAAAATACAAACGTACATAATTATAGAAAAAAATGACGAAAATCAAACGTTCCCTATGCAAATACGCGTCGAAATTGAACTCTCGAGCGCTGCCCCGACCGCACGCGCATCTCGAGGCGCAGGACGTGCGACGAGGAGGCGGACGCTCTCGAGTGCGGGAGAGCCCGAGAAACAGACCGAGAGAGCGAGAGAAAGGACGCGCGCGACGAGGAGGGACGCAGCCGGTAGCCGCGGGTGCGAGATGATTTCCCCGATAATTCGAGGCAAATAAGCTCTAATTGACGGACGACGATCGTCCGAGGAGGCTGCCGGCGCTTCCGCGGAAGAAAGCGCGCGGAGACAAGAAGAAACTCGCACGTAACAGTTGGCGCTTAGTCGCCAGAAAAAATCACGCCCGATACTTCGCGCGGCTCGCTCGCCTCTCGGCGGCGATTATCTTCTTCCGGCTTCCTCCTCGCCGTTTTCATCTCGAGAGATTCGGGCGAGTCGTGCGCGAGGCTGCGCGCGAGCTTGCGGGCGGCGCGCCTGGAGCTTGCGATCCCGAGCTCCTCGAGCTTCTGATGGGAAATAAAAGCGTACGTGCGCGAGAAAGTTGATGTATTTGAGGTTGGGGGGGGGAAAAAAATGAAAAACTTTCTACGGCGAAGAGTGAGCTGGAGAAGACAATTAGATCTTTCGAGTTATTGCTTTATTTAATTTAGGTTTTTTTGTGCGCATTTTAGAGGACTTTCTTTTGCATGTGATAAGGGAACGAGATTGTTAAATGAGTTATGAGGCACAATTAATTAAAAGGTTTTTTATTTCATGATCGCCTCCTTAGATATTCAAATTTAACGTTACGATTACATTGTTGGCAAACATCAAATTAGAGCTTTTAAAATTATATAAAAATTTCGTTTTCATATTACTTTAATTTGTATAAACTACGGACAGACCACATCTACCTAAAATATTTATAAGTTCAAAATTTCCTCAGACTGTCAAAGTAATACATATAGGTAAAAAATTCTTAAAATTTTTTACTTCTAAAGTTGCATAAAAAGAATTAACCATTGATAGAAATTTTTGATTGAAATTTCATAACTCCTTGTATCGTTTAGTGTCGTAATCCAATAGTGATTTTTTCGTTGCAGCAACGACGAAATATTTTTCCTTATAGTTAGATAAACCTTCCTTCTTTGTTGATTTCAATTTAAAGCTGTCACCTGACGACCCTAAAAAACTTCTGCAGATGTTTCGAAGCGATATGCAGTTATAATTGAATATGTAATTGCAGAAGAAGGACACATTATTTTGTTAGAACCAAAGCAAATTGAACTGTTCGGATGTAACAATCTTTTTTCTTCGTTGTATCTTCGGGGCTAAGCCGCCGGGCTCAGAGATATCTATATGTTATTACTAACATCGATTACACCGAGTTTAATGACATAGTTGCAAAAGTAGAAGAATTATAATTTTTCATAATGTTTTATCGCGCCGTTATCGCAGTTTTAATACCATTGAATACATAATCGATGACGAAATTTTTCATTCGGCTTTCGAAAAGAACTGTACACTTTGAGCGCACTGCGGAAGATTCACGCCACTTGTTAAGAAAATAATGAATCATATAAAGTGATTGATTTCAAATAAAAGAATACTTCCAACGTAATCGATAGAGCATTTTTATAAAATATTTATTTTTAGATTCACGAATACTTGCGATAAACAGCTTATTTAAATTATTTATACTCTCATTAAAACAGTATCAAACTTTATCAGCAGTGGAAAGGCTGTTAAAAATTAACAAGATATTATCCTAGGACTCTTAAGCCTCTTACGAATGGTAATGTAGTGCGTAATAAGGAAACGAAGATGTAGCTGTTAAAAGAAGTGCTAAATACTAAGATTATACAGAAGATGCAACTATGTATTTCTCGTTAATCGGAAGTGTCACATAGAGAAAACAGAAAATGTTAATTATGCATTGTCTTTGTACAATAAAGTTCGATTTATGTTCCTCTGTGTATATTTAACTTTTAAATACTTTGAGCCTTAAATTTGAGTAATAGTTTGAGTAGTGATAGTTTGATTTTATTCAAAATAAAAATAATAAAATTTTAATTTTTTTATTTATTTAATTTCTACGGGCAGGTTATAATCAAGTAAAAATAACATTTTTGAATAAAACTCTTTACTACATTTGTACGTATTTGATGAATCCGATTTATAAATTTATTACTAATTATTTTATAAAGAAGAATACTTAAAAATAATTGAAAAAGATTTAGGAGTGGTCGAAAAATAACTTTTAAAATATTTTTTGAAATTCTTATAAAAAATACAGTATTATATAAATTCATTAATTAAGCTTTACATACCATAAATTTACCGATATATTTTAGCATGAACTTTACGTCTGCAAAAATAGTATGACTTATTGAGTTATATTGAGTTATATTGAGCTTAACTCCAATAAGTCTTAAACAAAAATATCTCGCTAACAACAGCATCAAAGCAAACAGTAAACTCTCATCTTTATACTTACAAGTGAGAGTAGAAAAGGTGTAAAGAGGTACGTGTCGAATGTAAGTTTTTAAGTAAGCAATGACAGCGCAAAGTATTCGCTGGAAAAGGTACTTAACAAAGCAAAAAATATGAAGTATTACGCCACCAAAGGTGATTAATTGTTACTAAATTTTCTACAATTTCTTTTTATTACACAGTTAAAATTAGACTTTGATAAATATTAAAATTCTATTAAAAGGATTAAAATAGTTCATATGGGCGATTCGTATCGAGTATTATGCAATTCCGTCGGTCCATTAAAGTATCTCGTTTGAAATGAAATTAATTTCAATATAATAATTCGACCCCTCATTTGCAACAAGGAAAGTTTACAGTTTATTGATTTATGATAATCATATTTTTTATAATCTCACGCGACTGTCATAAACTTTGACAGTTCCCTGATCGAATACACTGATTTCCCTGCTAATTCACCTTTCTATTATGCGCGATACCAGATAAAAAAAGAAGGAATTGCAATGCATTTAGAATACAATCAGTCCATGGCCAGAATTTAAGTTTATTTCTTATACAAATGTTTTTTTGCTTCAATTGGGTAATACATCCACCTTGAATTCAAAAGAAGCCTCACAAAGGACGTATCTTTATTAACCAAGTAAATAATTCTTTAGAAATAAATGTTAAATAACGAATTAATTAACTTTGTCTTAATACTATAAAACTATATATATCTGACGCTTTATTATGATTGTTATTACGTTGTGGAAGATTGTTTGTAATATTAACAACTGCCCAAACGGTAAAGAAAAGTGAGAATATTGCGGCCTGAAATCTATATAGGGTTAAACAGATGCGAAGTAGAAGCGTGCGGTGTAGTTTGCACCGGAATTATCAGATAATATCAAATTGGGCATGTACCTAACGTACCCCGGTAGGTTTGACAAAAGAATTAAATCGCGTGAAGCTTACACGATATTATACTGCTTAAGGAGATTATTCAAATTCTCATTTTGCTGGATTTATAAATTTCAAATTTCGTGAATCAGAAAGTGGTAATTTAATTTAGCATAATAGTATTTCGCTTTCACTTTGGGAAAGCATTGTTTTGTACAGTGAGAAGATTGCAAGGTCCTAGGGATGGCACGTGCGTTAAAAAAAATCATTATCCGCCTTACATCCATTGAAAAATTCACCAAATACCAATTTCATCTTCCCCGAAAAGTAAAAGTGCCGTAAACGTTTCAAATTTAAAAGAAAACTTGTCACCTGTTTAAAAAAATCATCATCATTTTCCTCTCCGCGGATCCGAAAATTTCCCAGGCAGCGCAGCCGCGCCGCAAGGGCTGAGACCGAAGCACCGAAGCACCGGCATCCGGACCCGGACGCCAGGCCAGGTGGTGGAGCTCTCTCTCTCTCTCTCTCTCTCCGGAGCAGAGGGAGAGAGTGACGGAAATCGAGAGTGAGCGAGAGGGCAGGGGAGAAAGGTGGGGAAGAGTAGGAAGGAGTCAGGGAGATAGTAAAAGACGGCGGAAAAGACAGCCCGTGGTGGTCCCCTCGCCAATTTCTCTCTCTCTCTCACCGACTTGGTCTACGCGGCGGCGGCGGCGGCGGCGGCGGCGCCGGCGGCGCGGGTAAGGGGACACACAATGCCTATATAAAGCTTGAATGGTGAAGATGCTCCCAGCAATTCGCTCTCGAGACTTTCTCAGTTGAAGCGCGCGCGCAAAGCGGGCCCTCCACTCACGCGGGCTCACGCACCATCGTCCTCACCTCGCTTATCCAGGCGCTCAGGCGCACAGTCCCCGCAGACGCAGCCTCGCGCGAGTTCCTGACAGGCGTCCTTCCCGGGTCGCCGCGTTGCTGCCCCGCCGAGACGGCCTGGAGCAGCTGCCGTCGCTCTCGCACCGCGGCTCGCGTCAAGCGCGAGCTCGACCGTCGGGGAGTCCTCGAAGGGGCGATTCTTCGGCTGGTGAGTTTCTTTTTTTCTTTTTCTCTCTGCTTTTCGTTTCGGCCGGGAGTTGGAGGATTCTTCGCGTCGGGGCGGCGGGGGAGATTTGATTTGGATGCGGGATGGTGGGACGAAGTCGGGAGCTTCTTCCTGGTTGGCAGGCTGCGCGGGAGAGAATGCGTAGATTTCTATAATTGCGCATTGTTTCCCCGGGCTGATTGTTTTATAAGCTGATGGCTCGTTGCGGGAAGGATAAATAAGTGAATTTTTAATTTGGCTGGTAAACTGCGGATTAATTAATTTTTTAATGTACCGCGTGTACTTTTGCGTGACTGATACTTTGTTTATGTCAAGTGGACAGGTTTAATGCCGTCGTTAAATTTAGCATTCGGCTTATGTAACGTAATATTCTTCGCACATTGTTCCGAATTGTAATTATTCAAAGGCTATTAAATAAAATTCAATTTGCCAAAAGGAGGCTGTATTTTATAGTTTAATTTGCTTGTTGTATGAAAATTATGAGAAAAATGTATAAAGTGTTGTAAAGTGTATGAACAATGAATTTGATTTATTGTACATAAGCATTTCATTTTTCATTTTTTTTTCTCAATCCTTAATTTCTGCACAAGCAATTTCGAGGAAATTTGGTGACACTAAATAATATTTAAACAATAGTACCATCCAAATTTATTTATACGTACATTTACTTCGGAATTGCACGGCAATTGTAATATTGAAATTGCCTCTAAGACATCACGCTTTCATATTGAAATCTGCAGCGTCGTGTTAGAAATCTCAATAATTGCAACGAATAATTTCAGACAATTCCGCCTCTCCCGAGGTTCGCGCACAAAGTCTTGTTCCCCGGGTACAAACGGAAGAAAGTATTATCGAACGAAATAAAAGTTGAACGTACATTGGCGAGGTTTACTGGCTTTCTTAATGAATGGACGAGTAATGCCGATTGTAACTATTTAGGTTAGTAGCGTCGACGAACGTTACGTAAAATTTACTTTTATTGCTTGTCGATTCAGAGCCAATTGTAAAATAAAATTAGTTTAATTAATCGTATCCCTCTCAATTTCCCGCTCGATGGGGGCAGATAGCAGATCTTCCTTCCTTCATTAGTTAACGGTAGTTTACTTTTTTTAAATAATTACACCCCAGAAGTGTAAGTGCTTTCTTCTGCGCCGTAAGCAGCGTTCGATAAAATTACTTTTGCGCTTCCCCGCAAAATAAATTTAGCGAAAACTTTCTAATCCCAGGAGACGACTGCGATTAAGATATTTATCAAAAGTCGTTCGGCGAAAACAGTCAAAAATACACTAAAACAGGACGTCGGCTCGAATTCAATTAACCGTAAAAACGAAACCGAGTCTCAAATCAATTAAAGGCGGCGCTTCGGTTATTTCCCAAGAGGCCGCGGAGCAGCGCGCGGCGCGCCGTAATGGTGTGCTTAAAAAACTTGCAAAACCACCCACTTAGAAGCTGGAGGCGCGCGCGCGCGCGAGGATAAAGGCGAAAATTAAATTGTAATTCGAAGATCCGACACACGCCATTGAGATCGCGGGCCCGAGCGATTGCGCAACCGGCTCGCAAATTTTCAACATAACCCCAGTCTAGGAGAGATATATATACGTGTATACGGACGGAGGCTCGGTCACGCTCCGCTCCGAGCGGCGCTCTAGAAATCCGCTCTCGGAGCAGATCGCCATCGGCTGCGCGATCTCTACAGAGAAAAAGAGAGAGAGAGAGAGGCAAGGGCTGCGCGCGGAAAACGAATACAGATCGAAAGGCGCGCGTCGATCTTCGCGGAAGCAGCGGCGCGACACGTCGCGAGAAAGTGACGCGCCGCGAGAGAGGCGAATTGGACTACCCGCGTTCGTACCCGCGGCGCGTCATGAGCGTCACGGAGCGCAGATGGAAATCGGACGGGGTATAAATTAGCGGCTGTGCGCAGCCTCCTTTTTCGTCCTTTTTTTTCTTCTTCTCGGAGAGCGACGACTCTCGAGCCACGCGGCCGGTTAATTGAATCGACGGGGAGAAAATTCGCTAATGAGTAGCGCCGAGCGAGGGAGATTCGGCACGATCTACGAGAGATCATTTTTATTTTGGCCTGGTTTCCGTGTGCTTAGGCCTAAGCTCGTTGCCGATGTGCTTTAACGGCACTGCTTCGCGCGAGATGGAAAGAGTCTGATTTAGCGGGTGAAAATGCTTTCAAAATGAAGAAATAAACAAAACTCAATAACACAAGCTGATCCGCTCCGAGGGGCCATTAAAATTGACTTATTCTTCGAGAAGATGCTCCATTCGAAAGTAGCAGCTCGGTAAATCGATCCCAGATAGAAAGTGCCCTCGCAATCCCAAACAACGGATCGGCAAAAGACCAAAATAAAGCATTCATCTTCCAGCAATCCAAAATCTAAACGATATAACCCCCCCGTCGGAGTAATTTTCAAAAGCGACACGGCAGTCGGCTCCGTCTCTCGAAAGCGGATCTCTCCGCCAGGACCCTCCTGATCGCCGGGGGAAGGAAGAACTGGAACGAAAGCGAGATCGGGTTGGCAACTTGTCGAAGACGTCCGGAGGGGGAGAAGATTCATTGGATCTCGGGGGGCTCGCCTCGTTATCGCGCAATTAACGGTAGCGAATCACGTGCGAGAGGCCGATTTCTCGCGCGCCGGAACGGGGGGGGGCTGCTTTTACGATTGTCGCGTTTTCGCGAGCGAGTCGTTTGGGAGCCGGTGGGTATAAAGCTGCGCGAATTCCTCGGGAAGCGGAAGATTTACGTCGCCTCCGCGGAGCGGAAGATGGATTGGACGGGACGGGGAAACTGAGATCGAGGAGGAGTTTTACGGCGCGGCGCGATGCATTATTCGATGATAAACTTTTTAAAACTTTTAGATAAATCAGCGAGGAGATTGAAGGATTAGATAATGATATGAATGTGTTAGTCCAAATTTATTAATATTAAAGCGCGGCTACTTTTACTGTTTTGAGTGAGATACGTGTTCTGCGGAAGTTAGAAAGTGAATGTAGTACCGCATTAAAGGTTCATTAATTATTTTGTCGATAAGCGGAATGTGTGCTTCCAATTATTTTACGGAAAAATTAGTTGTCATTAGTTGGAATATTATTTTTTCAAATGTATTGAAATTGTAAATGTGGTTTTATTAGCAGCGACTTGTTGTGCATTTATAAAGTTTCTTGGTTTGGAATTTACACAAGTAGAAATGTCTCTACTTGGTAAGACAAAACGTTTCAATTGTCTCATGATTTATGTAGTTATGAAAGTCCATTTATCTAAAAAAAAACCTGCATTTTCTAAACTTTCGCCGTATAAATAAAATATTACAGTCCTTTAATCACAAATAATAAAATCATCTCAAATTTTAATTCAAGTTTTCTTTAAGTAAATTTGATAATAAACCTAAATTCAAAGTTATGAAATTCGTTTCTAACGCTTTCAATGCAAAAAAAAAATGCTTAAAATTAATAAATTAAAAGCACTTACAAAACAAATTAGCACAAGACGAAGCTCGAATGAATATTCATAAACTACAAATTATTCCAAAAAAAAAAGAAAAAAATCCAACTTGCCCAATGCTCGCAATCACCAAGCAGCTTGAATTAAAAAGTAATTAAAAAAAGAGCCGCCAGAACAATATACATCCCCGGGGCAAAAAAAAGTGAGGCGAAGCGCCGGGTGAGGAAAGACTACGAAAAAAAAACCACAGTCCTCGAGCCGCGCGCAGTTGACGCTCATATGCGCCTAGCGAGCCTCCGAGAGAAAGAGAGAGCTCCCCGCGTGCGGGCTCTTCTTTCGCAGGAGCTCTTACGTTAATCATACACTTAGCGCTCCCGAGCGCCGCTCGCGAGGCTCCTGGTTATCCAATCAGAATCAGCATACAATGCCGACTGATGAGAGAAGAAATCGAGACTCGCGCGCGTGTTTACGGAGGCGGCGGCGCGCGCGAGCCTGCGCTTCGTTGCCGCGGCCGCGACTCCGACGTTCGTTCTGCCGTTTTTTTCTGCGCAGCGCTCTGATTTTTGGCTGCGAACGCCGGCGTTTCGAGGCCTGCTCGCTCGGCGTGTAATGTGGGCGTTGTGCGCTGTCGAGAGATTTCCCGGACTGCGACGGAAGCGCCTCGTGTGCATCGCGACTGTCGTAAACGGCGTACGAGCGCGCGATTAAGTGATTTATAGCGAATGGCAAATTGGCATTTGGGCGTAAATACCCGCTGGATTTTTACTTTGATGAGATTAGCGTAAAAAGCGTAATTGTTGGGTTAAGCAAGAGGGTTCTGCGGCGGCGCTCTGCTTGAAAATTGTGAAAATCATTTTTTACGGTTAAAAGCCTCAAGTGGAGCGATTAAATCGCTTTTAAGCGCGTGTGCCGCGTTGCTTAAAGCGTATAAAGCAAACTGTATTATAATAATAAACGTAAATTTTGATGCAGTCTAATAAATTTTTTGGGAGTTTTATAGAAGCTGCGTTCTTGCGAATTCCTTCGAGTAATTGATACAACCGTATAACAGACGTAATCTTCAGCGAATAATTTATTCGTACAATTTTGTTTTTTTTTTAAATCTAAAAAATAGTATTGAGTATAAAAGTACGAGAGAAAAAGCAGACAAATTCAGCGTACATAGCTTGCATAATATTTTTTAGCACATCAGGTATAAAATCTCCTTTTTTGCCCGCTACCTTTTATCGTGCATCACACCATATAAATACTCTTTTCCACGTAAAGAAGCCTGTAATAATAACCGAACTTTCAGAATTTCTTCCCAAGTAATTTCAGCGGAAGTAACTTAAATCACTAAAAAGCATAAAATCATCAAACACGTAAACACTCCTTCATTATCCATTATTAACTCCACATTGAATCTCCCGCAAATTGCCAACCTTCGTCAGCCTTCGACAAAAGCACCCGTCCCCTAAAAACAAACCTCCACTTAGCCCGGATAAAAAGCCCCGCAGTAAAACGGATTCCCAAAGGGGGAAGCACCGTTAGCTCGAAGCCTTAAAAGAAAACCAAAAAAAAAATAATAATAATCAACAAGGATCGCAAGTCTCTATGCAAAAAGGCGATTCCGGTCGTGCCTCGGCCATCATCATAATTCGCGCCCGGCGCCGTTCTTACGTAAGATCGCGGAGGATCGTCGGACGGCTCGCCGCCGGCTAGGAGGAACTTACGCCCCGACGGGGAAGAGGGATATATAATAACGAAGCGTCACCGGCGGCCGTCGGGCGAATCTCTCGAGGAGCTTACGATAACTTTCTCCCGTAATATATCTCGCGGACGCGCGGCGCGCGGGCAGAGAGACGGACGGAGAGGAGAAAAAAGCAGCGCGCGGCCGATAGTCGGGAGATAATGACGATCGTTTGCCCGAGCGAGGCGTCGACTCGGCACAATACCTAAGCCGGACAATTGTAATCTCTCGCGCGCGTAATCAATCAGTGCTTAGTTTCGTCATCCCGAGGATCGCGCCCGCGACGAGGAGCCGAATGAAAGGACGCCGTTTATGGTTATCGCCGTTGCCCGATTGTCGCTCGAGAGAAAACGGGGATGCTTTAAGGATCATGCGTTGTCCTGGGCGACGAGCATCGAGAGTCGCGGCGTGATTTAAATTGCGGTAGGAGATTAGATTTACAAAGGATCCGCGAGATCGAGCGAGGACCGACGACGATAATTGCTGTAGAAACCTGATTGGAGTTTTTGCGGAGGAGATCGTTAATCTTTATTTACACGCGGAATTAATTTGATTCTTAGCGGGTTGGAAAGTCAAAAGTGTTCGCACTTCATTAAGGCGTAGAAACTTTTATTACGGTCACTGACGTTTACGTTCTAAATGAGAAGATTAAAACGAGCCATCAGGAACATAAGCAAGCTAAATTATTTATCGTTCTGTATCTCCCACAGGCCTTTGCTCGAGTTCACTGTGAACTTGTCAATCATTTTAGCATCACAAAAAAAAAAAAAAAAACGAAATTAATCTTGTAATTCAAAGGTAAAGCGTTCCCCCCACAACAAAATGTAAATTACGGGACCGAAAAGCTTCGGCGCTCAAAGGAGAGCGCAATTGCGCAAGCGCAGTCCACGGAGAGCGTATATTCCCCTCGAGAGACACAGTTTTACATTCATAATCCGTGCCGGTAAACGTTTTCGTATTTTCGAACGAGAGGAAGAGATCTGTAAACAAATGGAGGATTGCCTGGGAATCGGAGAAACTTTGCGTAACGGCCAATTTGCATGAGAAAAAAGTCTCAATTTTTAGGCGATGACACGATGATCACCGTGACATTACGTACAGCAGGTACCTTTCGAATCGTAATTAGTATTCAGCGCTTTGCACGTCGCCACGACTTCGGTTTGAATGAAAAGTATTGGGCGAGTTCCTTAATCATCCGGTCGTTTCTCTTTATTAAGTTTTAATCGACGATTTGAATTGCGACACAAGTGTAATTTCACACTTTTTTCCCGTAATAGTTTTTGCCTGGAAATTACAGCCTGACTTTATCTTTAAATTACTTTTATTTTTTTAGGATAAAAAATAATCGTTCAACTAATAAGCTCTGCCGAACGATTATTATTCATAAAGAAGTTTGTTTACTTTTTAAAATTTGAAAATATAAATAGCGTTATCTTTTCAGCATCAAAATCATTTAATTTTAATTGAAAAAATCATGATAGGTAATTGCAATAATGAATCAACATTGTTTTTGTGTTGTATGGCACCTCAAAATATGATTTCCTGTACCGGCCATTAATAGGCACAACCAATTGTAATTCTAGATCGTTAACTGCTATTTATGTATTTTGAACTCGTGAAAGTAACAAAGGTAATTTCCATTACAATTATATATCTCCCCATTTACAAATCTGAAACTCACCGATATTAAGCATTAATTTATTTTTACCTCTCCATTCCGCTTGGAATCGAATCGCGTCTTCAAATAATTAAATGAAAATCATCGTTATTATTTGATTCTTCGCGGCCCAAATTGTCTGATAATTTTACAACGTCATTAGTATACATTAAAAAAAGACCCTTATAAGCTCAAATGAAAACCTACTACTCGCACAGAGTAACGTCGGCTCGATTGACGAATCACCGCTCGCGAACAAAGCCCCGAACAATTTGTTAACGACCGCGGAGAAATAAAGACGTCGGCTTTTCCAAGAAACAATAAAACTCGGGCCAGGTGCACGATCTAACTGAAGCGAAAAGAGGCGCCCGGCGCGCATCGCCGACTCGCATCTCTCCCGCGCGGATGGCAAAGTAAAACGAGCGATCGCGAGCGAGTTTCCTCGACCTTTCACCCGGCGGAATGCCGTCGCGTTAAAGCGACGTCGCGACCCGAAATCCTCGCGATCCTCGAGATCCCCTCGCTTCGTGCGCGCGATTTCAAAAGTTCTTTTTTTCCAGGAAAGCGCGCGGACGTGATTTTGCAGTCCGCGCGCGCGGGGAAAAATCTTGGAAGCAGGTTTCTATTTGAGAAGAGCAATATCGAAGCTAATATGGTTATGATCGCATTGAGCTCGAGGAATTAATAGAAATCGGTATTCTTTTGGCGGCGTTCGTTGGGATGGGAGCTATTTTACTTTCTACTAATTTTCCGCGGAATACAATTAATCTCGGTTTACCTGCGGGATGCAAATGATCATTTTTAAGATTTTAAGACATTACTTTCGCGCTTTTGCGTATTTTAGTATTATATCACATGTAAAATCCTGTTATTTACGTTAAAAAGAGACGTAATTGAAAAAATTACAAACACCTTATTTTTAATTTTCAATTTAGCCTCGACTTAAAATGTTTCCAGTAATAATTCTTGCTTCGCGCAATAAACATCGGATTAAATTCAATCGCAATTTTTCCTCTTTCGAAACTTAACAAAAAAAAAACATCTCCCCCCCTGGCAATAATCAAACATCACTACATTATTGTGACATTACCTTTCAGATGAATTTCACATCGAGCATAATAGCTCCTCCCAACTGCGCGAACGTCATTCCCTTTAACGACTTAAAACAAAAGCCGCAATAAAAATTAATTAACCATAAAGAAGATTCTAAAAAAAAATTTATCAATCCCCATCACCGCAGATCCGCGCAAAACTCGCTCCTCACCCCCCGCACAAAAGACCTTAATCCAAGCCCGAAATACAAAAGGCGCGAAGAGCGACGCGACGATCCGGAGGCGCAAATTTATCGCCGACGCGCAATCCGCGCGTTGGCTCATAATGACGATCTCGCCGCGACGCGCGATTTTTGCGGCTCGAGCGGCCACATCGCCACATATCAAGCCGTGCCCTCGGGGGGCGACGGGACTCTCTTCTTCGCCGGGTTGCGCAACGCGAAATTGTCGTTCGCGCGCGAGGTCCGCCGGGAGGGAAGGGCATTAGAATCTCGCTGGATCATCGTCGGCGGTGGTATTAGGCGCTGGACGATCGTTAATAATCGCTGACCCGTGCAAACATCGGACTGCGCGCGGATGGGAAATAAATATTGCGCGAGGCGCGTTCGCGGGCGTTTGGCGGTGGCGAAACGGCCTCGGTGTTCGGTTGATGACGGGTCGGTTCAGGTCGCGCCGGGAAATGAACGATGATGTAGGATTTAATCCAATTTTGCGCGTCGTCGATGAAAGTTTCGGTTATTTTCAGGCGAAGGAACTTACTGCACGAGTTACGAAAAATTTATATGCAATGCTGCGCGTTTAGCAAGTTGCGGAATAAGTGTGACTGGTGAGCTCTGCTTTTTTGTCAGTTTTGGTATTTTCTTAAGAATTAAGAAATCAAGTAGATCGTTAGCGATTATTTGATTGATGGTGTTTGGAATTTGATGTAATCGTATATACTGACAAATTGAAAATCAAATTTAAGAGATTAATGTACTAAGCCTTTTTTGTGGTAGTATTTAAATTCAATTTTAGTATTAACATATACTGGTAATATTGCTTGCAAAAGATTCAAGTTTACTTGACAAATTTTTTGCCTTTTGACTAAATGAAAAACAACTTTCTTTCACAAGCACTGGAAAATATCTTGCGTTTCAAATCGATGTCAACAGTATTTCATGTTTGGTTTTCGTAAATTTTATTTTTCTCAAGCTTCCTAAGCTCTTTTTACTTAAATAATTTAAGTTTTCGATTTCAAATTCTATCTGCAAAAAAGAGCAGTAGCCGAAAAATATTGACAGGTTCTATTCAGTCCCAATACGCTGCAGTTGTACAAATGCAACATATCTCAGATCTGATAGGATCTAAAGTGAACCTTTACATATTTGAATGGACTTTGGGTAGATATTGACATTTTATTTTAGATTACTTTGATCTTATGCAGAAACTAATACGTCGATTTAATTAAAGATGAATTCTAGTTAATTAATGAAATTTGAACGTGACTTGGATGCAAAAAAGCACTGACCTCCTTGAGCCGAGTGAAAGTTGAAGAAAAGTGCATTTAGAATTTATGAAATACAATAGTGTAATACATTTGAATGCCATATAGATCTCCGTGATCTATTACATATCTATTGCATTTGCACATAAACCGATTCGAGCTGCCTCTCTATATGCCTTATGAATAAATGATTCTCAAAATCATTGTCTTTGCAAGAACATCTGTTCTGACAAAGGTTGGAGGGTTATCTTCCGTACCCTGACGTTTTTCAGTCCAAATCGCTTGTTAAACGTACTATTTGTAGTCTCGAAACTTTTCCGTTTCTACGGAAATTGGTCAATTATTTTAAGTCCTCGCAAGTTGTAGCTTGACCTCTTCAGTTCCGTTGCCTTTTTAAATCAATACTTTAAGTATATATAAGCGCACTCTAACGAGTTCGTTTTAAAGGATAATATTTTACCGCGCTAAAGCGAAATCCGTAAACGTCAATTTTCGAGAAAATGAGTTGTGTAAAATTCAAATCATTTGCATAAAAAAAAGTCTCTCACCTCCGAAGCCTATCTCTACCCGTAATTTACATCCAAATCAACTAAAAATCACCTCGTTAATCCCACTATTTCATCTGGAAATCCACCAGCCGTCGCGCTCATCAAGACATTAAACCTCCGAGTACAACGTAATGTTTATGCGCGATATAACTCAGTGCACCTCGGGGGAAAGAAAAAAAACTTGCTCAAAACCAAATCGAAATCTCCCCAACGGTAAAGCCCCGCAAATCCGCGAGTTACCCATTCACTTTCTGCCCCGATAAAAATGAGCTTCGTACATACGAGCGCCGTCTGCGATCGGCGCTTTATACGCTCACCTACACGCGCGATCCCGCGCGCGCGCGCCTCGTCGGCCCGAGAAGGAAATCCCAATGTCCCCGTGACCCAGACCTCGCAGATCGGCGATCGTTTTTGCGGAGAAATCTGCGCGCTCGCCGTCCCCGATCGGAATTTCGCATAACTTACGCGGCGGATCTCGCGCGCGAGGCAGCGTGCGCCAAAGGAGTGCATATGCAGGGTAATGCGAAAGTCGGAGCTTAACAAGGCCGAGTGATTTACATTATCCGCCGGCGCTGCGCCGCTCGACGAGGGTAGCGGGAGAGCGTCGCCGCGCGAGGAAGCGAGGAGGAGGACGAGCGCTGATAATGAATACATTATTTTTCCTGCCCGACGATTAGCGGCTCGCGACGTGCGTGCGAGGGAAAATGATCGCGAGGAGCCTGCTGCCGCCGGCGAGGGAAAGTTATTGGGAGGGAAAGTCGTAAAAATCGAGTAATGGCGTTTCTTTTGACGAGGATCGGCTGCTCGGCTTGGGATGAGACGGTTTTTCGGACGTTTTTAGGACTCGTTATTTATAACTCGCGAGGTATTTATTACGCGAAACGAGCCATTAGATGCTGCTTCCAAATATCGGAAACGTCGCGTGTAGTGAAATGTTTTACGAGACACGCAAAAACTGTACACTGCTAAAAGTAATTAATTACGTTTATTACTTGCACTGGACTTGTAAAGATTCTACTTTTTTCCTGAATAATAATCAAAGCTAGTGTGATTTTCTGCAATTCCAATTAGGATTTGTATTTGTATATAACACCTTATAAGTCAATTACTATCTTGCCCGGCTATCAATTTACAACTGTAAATGGGCAACAATAACTTACATGCGCACTCAAGAATAATAATGTTAATTACACTTGCTATTTTCGGTCTGGAATTGTAACCAAACAGTATCGGAAACTAAAATTAATAACCGCACTAAAACTAACTTTGCGTAATTGTCAAAAATTCGATGCACCGAGTGATAATCTTCTAACCTCCTGGAACATATTAACAATTAAATTTACGTCCGAACCGCGAGCTTTCGTATCCGCAAGTATTAAATAACGAGCAATGAATCAATATAAAAATGACTTTATTACGAAATCGCGCTTAAGCCCAACGAGTATAACTTTCTCGTAAAATTTTCAAAGCGCGGGCAAACAAGCCGCGCAAACTCATTAACGTTTCTGACGCGACGGCCCGCTAAAGTGCGACGTAAAACTCCCCGATAAATCGCGGACGCTCGATTGAGACGTAATTCGGCGAAGGCGGCCGTAAACGGTAATCACAGCCATTTGCCGCGTTTATTCGGAGGCGCGCATCTGTGTAAAGGGGACGGCGATTACGGCGCGCGGAAAGAGCGAGGCGGAAAACGAGTCGGGAGGCCCCGCGAACTTGCGGCAATGTCGTCGGCGCGTGCCGGGAGCCCCGCTATCCCGTAATGATATCGTTGCGAAACTCGACTAATGAAGGATCTATCATTAAAGCTCCGCGCTTTGGAAATTGGGAGTCGAGAGAGAGAGAGAGAGAAAAGGGAGACGATGCGGGAGAGGGCGGAGAAACCGCACGCCGTCGTCAAGTGCAGCGTGCCGCTGCACTTGCCACATCGCGCGCCGCTCGGGGGAGGGACAGTCGAGACCGCAGAGGAGTCGCGAATTTCGCACGATAATTATACAACGCGAGCAAGACCCGGCAATGATATATATATATATATATATATGCGCTTATTGCGTTTGACGATCCCACGGGAACGAATTTTTAAGAATTTCGGAGATGCGACGGGGGGATGCTTTCTTTTATCGGTCGGGGGATTTTTGGGTTACTCGACGACGAGTTGCGGATATTGTTTGAAGTTATGCATTCATAGCTGTTATTACTTGGTAGTGATTATTATTTGGGTGTATTTTTAAGTCTCGACTTAGAAACGGAATAGTTATATAAACTTAAAAGGATGTGATTGCCTTGTCTCCGTTATGAGTAAATAAATTATTGAAAAATTTGGTATTTAATAGTTCTTTTCTAAAGTTTAAAATTTCTAACGACTTAAGGTTTAATTTTTAGTAAAAAAAAATGTGGTTTTTAAATAAAATAAATATTTAAAATTAATACATCCTAAGTGGGTACTTAAATATTTGTTAACCACCATTATAATCTTATACAACTGGTTTTTAGATGATTACTCAATTTGCTTAGCTTAAACGGAGTCGCGCGTTTAAACACAAGACTTGAGAGCAGCTATTCATTCAAGAAACTTACAGTAAAGAATTAAAATTTTTGTTTAATTTTCTGTATTTATTCAACTACCTCTAATAATTTTTAGCGATTCTTTCTGGATCGTATCAATGTATATGGTTTGTAAAATAATTGGTTTAAAAATCGGTTTACAAATAGTTAACTAAAAGAATGTTTAAGCTCCTTTAATTTATGTAGATCACCAATAAAAATTAAAATGTTGTATAAAACTTTTTTAGTAAATGTTAATTTGATGGATTTTTAAACACTAAATAGTTCCTAGACGAATCGATTATAATAATTATTTTAAGGAAACTAAAACTTTAGAAAGCAAGGAGCTTTATTGAAATACATAGGTGGGAAAGTCAATTATCTAGTAAACAAGCTGTAATTTTCAGGTAAAAAACTAAAAAAAATTAGTTTCGGTGTAATTGATCATTAAAATATTATTACATTATTGAATTAAAGTTTTCGTTTTAATCAAAAAAGTATCACAATATTTCCTAAATTTAATTAATTGTGTTATTACGTGCAGAAGATATTTAGGAAACTATAATTATTCATCAAAAATTGTAATAAATTTTTGAAATAACAATTACAGCACATTTTCAAACTAGGATTGCGTTTATTGAAAAAGTTTGAAATTCTCGGTCTTTTATCTCGATCTTCTATTTCTTAACGATTGTACAAAATTACATTACTTTTAATCTGAATTCCGACATTTTTTAGGGTATCATCAGTGACTGTTTCGAAAGATTTTAGGAAAATGTGTGAAAAAAGGCTTCCTAATTGCTGTTATTTTTATTGAATGTAGTAAGAGTTGATTTTCGCCAGTCTTGACGTAATAAATCTTTAATTATAATAAAGAATTTGCGTTATACGCGAGAAATCTTCACGTGCACCTTGCACCTTAACCTCCAAGGTTCGGCATCTTATTTCTTTATAAATTCATGTATTAATTATGCATTTAATTACGAAGTTAATTAAATACGCATGAAATTTTACGAAAATTGATTTATTTGAACTTAATATTTTACCAGGTTTATTCCGTCACTTAAGTACACCTATAATCGAATAGGAAACTACTTGGCAAGAACTTTTTTTGTGAAAGTTGACAAGTTTGAATTTGGAAAATGTGTGAGTTTGTTATTTGTGAATAATTAATTATTTGTGACAAATTAATTATTTAGAGAATCACGCTGCGTTTAATAATTACTATA
>JAWWEM010000001.1:14685801-14706871 GCA_035582935.1 Ormyrus thymus
AAAAATTATTAGAAGATGCGTGTGTCCCACGAGTGCTATTAAGATAGTAATTTTTCAAAAAAATTTTTCTCAGTGTACGCTATCTTTGGCGATAATCGATGACGGACTGATTTTTATCTTGGAGAATAGGTTAGCTTTTGTTATAGCTACTGGTATGACTCACTTTTTTCGGAGATTTTATTATATCAATTTCAAATTTAATAGTAGTCTTGAAGAATAAGTTAGTTACCGGTGTGACTCACTTTTTTCGGAGATTTTATTATATCAAGTTCAAATTTATTAGTTATATAATTTACTTTGGTAAATGAGGTTCGAGTTTTTCAAGAAAAAAACTAGCCTATTTAAAAAATTAATTATGATTCCGTTGTAGTAATTGTAGTAAAGCTTTGCGTCATTATCACTTTTTGCAGCTATTATTATTGAAATTGAAATTAATTTTCATGAGGATTATTATTTATTTCATGCTCTTAACAATAATAATTATCATAAAGTGGAAATTTTCTTTATAATATTTCAGATAAGACGTTTAAACAAACAAATAATCATTTAATTAATTTACATTATTGATTAGTAATTCTCAAATTTTCATTATCATTCATTAACTTAAAATACAAAAATATTCATCATCCATACCAATAACAAGCAGTCCGTCGATACCGTCAGTTTTCCTATTCATCAATTGTAGCCCCAGTAAACTATTCTATTATTCGCGAAGATTACCTACACTCGTAGAAAATAAAGCGTTGAAGCATAACCCGACCATCGTAACCGTTATATCTGCAATTACAAAACGTTCCCCCGAGCTTGCAAGCCTCGGTCATTATTGTGCGGTCACTTTGATGAAGATAAAAGAATCGATGCGATTGCTGAAGTATTTATCTGTTAGAAAACCCGGGCGATTAAAATAGAATGTATCGAATGTCAAGGTAATTCGACGAGCACGCGTAAATACTGTTTCTGGTAATCGGAGCGGCACCTGCATTCGTTATGGTGAATCGCTGTACTTAAATTGCAATATTTAATCAATATTCGCCGTTGGTTTTGCTCGATCTCTTCGTGCCGAGGTGTGATATAATAAAAAATAAAAAAAAAGAAATTATTTTTTGGTAATTATACACCTTTTGATTTTTATTTATTTCACCACACCTTGACTTGGGGAGAGGAAAAACACCAGCATCGAATATACGCCGATAATTATAATCGGTGAAAAATGAATTTACTCTCTGTTACCCTAGTAGAAATCAAACCATTTTTAATGCTTTGAGATTAAATTTTACCATTTATTGGCCAATTATGGAGTATTTTTTGGCCATTTATGAAAAACTGGCCAAAAAATGCTCTGAAAATGTTTTCAATTTCTACCAGGGTATTTAATCAAATTTTTTGGCGCACTTTTAACCTATTTAAAAAATAATAACGAGAGCTACTAATGACTGTGAGTATTCACTTAAAATTCTAATACTCCAAGTGTACCGTAAGCGCACAAGCTTATGAATTATAACATTTTGAAATATATAAACTGAAAGAGCCCTCGAAATTGATTTATTATATAACATATTCAGATTAAGCAATATATTAAAAAAAAAATCTGTTACTAAAATAGTCACGAATTTTAGATTGGAAAGTAATTATTGGCGCTTATCAAAACAAGAAAGCGTTTAAGTGTATGTAATATTAATTTTTACATAAAAAATGTTTTCATGATATGTCTACTAAAAATTCTGATTGAATTTATTAATAAATTAACAAAAGAATAAAAATGTCATGTAAAATAATAAGATTTAATAATAAAGTTAGTTAGATATTGCATTTGATTAATTATACATACATTTAAGTAATTACATTTTATTGAAAAAAAATTGTAATTCAAAATTTATTTTGCATGACTAATTTTATTATTGACAGAAATTGTATTACTTTTTGAAATATACTCTTACTTACGTCCATTCTTGCGTAACTAGAAAAACAATAATATTTACTCCTTACTCAGTGCAGTTTTAAATATAAATCTTCAAACTACGTATTTATTCGAGTAATAAGCAAACGCAATAGTTAAGTAACTTTTGTGAGAAAAATAATGGTATCTAATAATCTTACTTGCACTTCAAAGTACGTATACTATGTATATTAATTTACACACATACGCGTCAAAGCTGTGTATCAAGTTCTTATTTCTGACATCATCGATCAGTATTCACTTGATGAATGTTGAATTTGGTTTATGATAGATGAATGCATTTATTTTTAACTTTACTGAATGCCATGGAGAATTCGCATTAATAAATACTAAAAATAAACGTCGCTAATTACTCAAAAATCGAGGTGCTAATGATTCTAGTACTAAAACTGTTGAAAACTGAAATATTAAATAAGCAGAAATCAAAATCACAGCCTGGTTTCAGTCAAGATTTAATAAAATAGACCAAACACGTGGTAGATGAGAATCAATCTCAAGATTAGAAAAAAAAATCGTCACAGCTAATTAACGAGCAGACGCTTATTCATCCGATGAAAATAAACAAGAAAACAAGCTAGCAGAATTTTGAATGTCATATAGCCCGCATATGACGTAACCGATCGCACAACCCATCAGTAAATCCACACTACGCAAGCAAAATAGTGTCCGTGCGCAAATACACATAATGCGGCTCCTCAAGATAGTCGTGGCTCGTGGCTCGTGGCTCTTTCCTTACGGGATAACAGGCAGCGCTTTGCGAAGTACGCACATGCGAATGTAACGTTCGACGGCGTAGTAGTAGTTGTTTCACTATAGCAATCGCAGCTGCATCGCTGCACATTTGCGCTCGGCGATTGGCCACCTCGTGGAGGCTCGTTAATAGAGCAACGCGAGATAGAAAGAGCGAGAGCTTAGGCACGAATCGTCCCGTCATCATTGCGCTTGAAAATAAAATTCGGCCGGCTGTAGTGCACTGTAATTGCTCGGCGGAGTTGCTATGGGGTGAAGGAGTAACCGCGCTGATGCAACTGTGTTCGGAAAAAGGAATGACGCGACGCCTCCTGAGGGAACTAGCAGTGACGATCGACTGTCGCTACCAGGATTCAAGTTCACGGGGAAAGTGCCAGTGAATAAAGGGAGAGAGAAACCGCAACAACGAAGAAAAAGTGCGCGCTCGAGCGAATCTAACCTCAAAGTGCGCAGCGCGCCAGTGGCTGTCGCTGTATAGGCGGTTACTACTTGGGGTATCGGCTGCTTTTTGTACTTGGAAGCTATTTTCGTATGCCGGCCGACGTACTTGGCGAGAATTTTACGTATTCCCTTGCGACATCGCTCTATATATAACCCGGTGCGCTCGTCTGCTGCTCCCAGCGAGGAAGGTGACTGATTTTCCTCTTTTTCGTCTTCTTTCTTCCTTCTAGCTTGGTCTTCGTTTGTTGCGCATTGACCGTTGCAGTAAACAGCTTTTGCGAAGCTCAGCATCGGTCAACAATTGCTTAATCGACGTGTTCTTCTGTTCTTTGGCACTTGTTTATCACTGTTTGCCAGTGTTGTCAAATTCTGCAAGGTGACAAGAAGCCACTGCTAGAGAAATGCAATAGTTTTGAATGCTTGGAATGATTCGCTTTGACTAGCCGAGTTACATTGTGCAGCTTGCAATTGAAAATCTGTTATCAAATTGCCATTGTATGACAAAATTACCTTTGATAATACTGCTTTGGTTAAATATTTGTGATGCACAGTATCAGTGAAATGATTCAGATAAATTGCGTAACACTAAGAATAATCGTAAGCTTCTTCAGATTGGTACTTTTTGTTTACTCATTAAATGTTATTTGAAGATTCATGAATATTTTTGACAAACATTTATAAATACTTGTAAAATTGTCCATTGTCCTTAGGATATATACAATTAATGCTTTCAACAAAGATGATTTTTATCAATAGCATTCCATTTATTGCAATTTATCTTTATGTATACTGTTTTTAATAAAGATAACATCACTAATATATTATAATTTTATCAAGTCCTTGAAAAGCATTATCTAACTTTGATAACTTTTAATTTTATCTCAAAATTCTTGTCAATGAGAAGAAATTAGAATATAAAAAATGTACTTTTCACAGAGTATTTTTACATCTTTATTAAAGTAATACAAAAATATCGATTGCTTATAATAAAAGTTAAAAATTATCTTATACATTGTTTAGGAAAAAGAAGAGATTTTATTAAATCGCGATGTTAACGTAGCAGTATCAAGGTGAGATGTCACGTAGCCTGCCAGATAGAGTGGCAGGGCTCTATTATGCCCATGGCCTGTTTTGTTCTTCTCATCCAGTAGCTGTTATTTCATTAGCAATTTCTATTGTATTATTATGTTGGTGAGTATTGTATAAATTATTATATGTATTAAAATTCCTAATTTTAAAGATGAAAATCATTTACAAGATGTTTTTAAATCATGTTTTTGTATATTTAACATTTTGTTCAAATTTTAGTTATCCTTTGGTGAATCTTCCCATGCCAGGGGTAGCCCCAAAAGTTATTGTAAACAACTCCATGGGACCAATAAATGGATCAGAAAGCCCTGCTTTGTATGTCCAACAAGTGGTTCTTCGAACAGCAGTAGTGCCATGGGCAGAAGATCTGTCACTATCCGATGCTTTCAGAGGACCACTCTTCGAAATTTTCAATTTATTAGAAATTATACAAAATTACGAGGATTCCGAGAGGTAAGGCACAAATTATATTTTTTCAACTTTGTATATACAAAATTTTTTATTTACAGTTTTTAAATGTCTTTCTTATCTTTCAGCTTAAAAACTTTAGGACAAGTTTGTTTACATATCGAAGCTGTAAAAAAAAGAAATGTTAAAAAACCTGAAGTTTTACCTGAATATAATTGCTTAGTGCTATCACCAGCAAATCTTTGGCAACGAAGCATTGAGTCGTTTAATCAAGATACAAATCTTATTGGCACTATTTTTTCTTACCAGGTAAATTCAACATTAACAATTAATATTGAAAACTAATGTTTATAAAGCAACACCCTATCTCTTTTTATAGAATCTTCAAAAAGGAAAAATTAGTACTGCTGAGATGTTATTTGGAATGAGTCTCAAAGAAACAGGGGTAAAACGGTATCCATTAAGAGTACGCCAAAGAATAATACAATATGCAGTGACAATATTTTTAAAAGAACATGATCCAGTGTACGTTTTTAAATAAATATTATAATTATTAATAACATTCAAATACAAATTAATTTTGAAAAATGATTTATAGGTATATAAAAGGATTAAAACAGCGCTTGACCATGTATTACCCATTGCACCAATCTCAGGATAACAATGGATCGTACACAGTTCCTACTGATCAAACTTTACATATATTTTATCCTGGTGAATTCAATTACAGTGATTTTTTTCCATTGACTATGACATTTGTTGCCTTGTTTGTTTATGTATATTTTTCAGTTAGAAAAATCGAATTAATAAAATCAAAAGTGGGAATGGCTTTTAGTGCAACTGTTACAGTGATTGCATCATTATCAATGAGTGTAGGATTGTGTTTCTTTTTTGGATTAACTCTAAGTTTAAGTGGCAAAGAAGTGTTTCCTTATCTTGTGGTTATTGTTGGCTTAGAAAACGTCTTAGTGCTTACAAAAAGTGTAGTGAGTTCTCCTGCACATTTAGATGTAAAAATTCGTGTAGCCCAAGGATTGTCAAAAGAAGGCTGGTCCATTACAAAAAATTTATTGACAGAAGTAACAATCCTTACAATTGGTCTATTTACATTTGTTCCAGCTATTCAAGAATTTTGTATATTTGCAATTGTTGGGCTATTAAATGATTTCTTTCTACAAATGGTTTTATTTTCTACGACTCTTGCAATTGACATTACAAGAAAAGAAATGTCAACCCAAAATTCAAAGTTTCATTTACAAAATATTCCATCATTAAGAAAGCAACAATTTACAACAACTATTTCAAATAAAAAACCAAATATTTTTCGATCAAAATCTCATCCAAGGCTAAATGGGATGGCTCCAACAAATGGTCCAACTAATGTTATTGCTCCTAATAACCAAAATACACTTACTTTAGTAAAGATTCCTAAAAGACTAAGACTAGTTCATTTTTGGGCAAGAACTAGAATCTTTCAGAGAGCTTTTATGGTTTGGATGGTTGTTTGGATCAGTATGATAATATATAATTCTGGAATCATTGAACATGTTATTCATCTTGGGGAAACTTTAAAACCTGAAACAGATATGGAAGGCTACACAATTGAAAGATCACAATCGATGGATAGATACATCAGAATGAATACCATGAAGCCTATTGTAGTAACTCCAGCTACATCACCTTCAAAACACCTACCTGAACAAGTAAGAATAACAAGCTTTTACTTTCTTTTTGTTTTATTTCTTTAGTTTTTAGAAAATTATAGTTGTTTAAATTTTTTTTTACATTTGATCAGAAATTATATTGATAGATTTCTATATTGTATCAATGAAAAATTTTATTTTTTATTTACAGAATTCAACACCAAATAATTTGACAGAAGAACTGAATAAATTAAGGCCTGTTGATTTTCCGCCCTGGAACCGTTTATCTTTATACCACTGGTCCACATTATTATCATCGTATAATATTTCCATGGCCGGCGAGCGCATAACAATTCTTCCAAGCATCAAACTTGCTCACGCTATAAGCCCTCAAAATGTTAGACAAATTAGTAACCCAAACGACGTTCAACAGTTTCAATGGCAAAGCTTTGCAACTGCAGCTCTTGATCCTTTAGATTTTTCAGGTTTGTAAAAGACGCCGTTAGATTTATAGTAATTTTATACTTAAGTTTCATAAAACTGCTGTGAAATTTTAATTTAATGAAATTATTTTTCGGTAGCCTTATATTTTGTGCCCACTGTGGCATACCTTCGCTTTTAACTAAATTTTTTTGTAGATATGGAAGTGCCAATAAGAACCGAAGGTCGCGGTTTTAACACAGACACACCTTTCATACCTTCAAGTCCAATGGAAATCTTCTTGGCTGCGGTTCTGTGCCTCATCAGCGTTGTTGTAGTGTCTTATACAATGGTTGTTCTTTATCGATGTATTTGCTCGCGAAACTATGCAGAATGGAGAGCTAGTTGGTCAAGTTCTCAAGAGAAAAATAGTCACGACTCGGCAACGCAGTTAGTTCTCGAAGCAGTACCACTTGTTCTCGAAGGACATGTACAGGAAGTCGAATGTATTGCTACGGATGGAAATACCGTAGCAAGTTCAGATTTCGCTGGTCACATACGTGTCTGGGATTCGTTTTCCGGTGAACAATTAGTGCACATTGATAGAAAGCAATTCTTCAGCAATCAGCAAAATGAAGTAGTTCAAGCTACTAAAGATCAGGTAAGAATAATACAAAGTGTTCTACTTGTTTAAATTATACACTTTAAATAAGCCAACAAACTATCTATCTTTTCCAATTTTTAGGATGAGTTAATGTCCGATTATGAAAGTGGCTCTCCCCCATCTCGAGGTGAAATGGAGAACTCCAGTTCTATGGGCATGTACTCAAGCATTCCGAGCGTGCAACACCGTAAATCATCTCCACCAGGACCTCCGAATATGTCCATCAATCGTATCAATGACACAGTTAACACGATTCCTCTGAACAAACGCTACTCTGTTGGTAGTAATAGTCTACCTAATGACTATGACTATCAGATTCGTGAAACAGCTGATAGGCGTCGGTTGATACGTCGTAGCTTAGACCAGACCTTTGATTTTCCCGACTTACGGCCTAATATCAAAACTAACTTTACTTCTGGCAAGTTTACCTCAAATGTTGCTCGTCAACAGAATTATGAAAGCGGATTTGACTTTGGCGAGCACTACAAACAGCTGTTCGAGGAGCACCGTATATCAGCAATTGTTAATGATGACATTCACAGATCATGTAGTATCGATCAATTGATCAGTAGTCCACCTAGATTATCTGTAATGAAAGATTTAACAGACAGCATGAATTCATTAAGTACCGAAAAAACGCTGCAATCATCGTACGATGTTTCGTGCATTTGGTGTATGGACTATCAAGAAAATTTGATAGTAATTGGTTGTGCAAATGGCAGTCTAGAATTTTGGGAGGGCACAACCGGAAAGTTCAAGGTACTTAAAAAATTATATATTTCATTAACAAGTAGAAATAAGTAAATTACGTACAAAAAAATATATACTTAAAATATATTTTAGTGTTTATTCGACGATGGATCTGGACTTGGAATTTCCGCTGTCAAATTCGTTGGTAATAGAGTCGTAGTAGCGAAACTAAATGGTTCTGTAGATTTTCTGCAGCTCGAAAGTTATAGTGAAGGCCAACAAATTGATTGGGGATTCACTTCCTACCGAAGAAGTTAGTATCAAAACTTGAGTAATAAAATAATTATTTTTGTTTATAAAATCTTATATTTTTGGGATTGTAGCTCATGTAAGAACTGGCAGTGCTGGATCGCCAATGGATTTCAACAGTGCAATGCAGTCTGAAGAAGATTTGCGATGTATGAAAATTGGATCACACAGAGCACATCAACAAGCTATCACTGTTTTAGATAGTGAAGGTGGTCGTGTTCTGACAGGTAGTCAGGACCACACTCTCAAAGTGTACAGGTGCGTGTACTAAAATTATTACCTTGAAAATTGCATACTAAAACATTCTTTCAAATTCTGCATTTTATACCGTAAAATATTTTTACAGACTAGAAGATCAATTACCTCTATACACATTACATGGTCATTGTGGACCTATCACTTGCCTCTTCATTGATAGAGTGAGTCCAATGACTTCTGGTAGTGGATCTCAAGATGGTCTTTTATGTGTATGGGATTTATCTACAGGTTAGTAAGAACATCAATTTGACGAAAGCTAAATATTAAACAGATCAAAAATATTTTTTTTCAAAATTTTAATTCAAAATTTTAATTGCAGGAACGTGCATGTATAGCATACAAGCACACGACGGTGCCGTAGCAGCAATTACTTGCTCAGCGTCATACGTAATAAGTATCGGCGCTGACGAAAAACTGTGCGTCTGGGAACGTTTTCAGGGACATTTACTACATGCCCTTCCTGCACATAGAGCAGCATACAGTTTGCAGTTAGCGATGCTTACACATCACCTGCTCATTACTAGTAATCAAGTTAGTATCTTTTTATTAGATTTTTATTAGATTAAAACTTCAGAGAAATTTACTTTAAACAAATGTAAAGACTCGTATTACTAATAAGTAATTAATTTTAGGGATCACTAATCGTTTGGGACGTAAGAACTGGTGAGCCGATTCGAGAAGTAAGACTGGGACACAAGGATAGTTGTATCTTTGTGAAACAGATGTTGCCTTTACGCGATAGCATCGTATGTGACTTTGGAAGGCAGCTGAGGATAGTAAGATTCCCATTGATATCGGACAAAATGGATTAAAGTAAAGTGATTCTCTTGATGTAAATATCAAAGTTATATTTTTGAAAGTGTGTTATAAAGAGAAAGACAATATTGTGCAAGAATAATCAGTGATTTTTCTTCGCAAGTTTTTATGAATTTTCAAAGATAGTGAAATATCGTGTACAGATTACTAAGTAGAAACTTTTTGTAAAAACAGGAAGCATGTGAGCGTGTTATTGACCTATGCAAAATTACATAGAAGAATGCAAATATTATTTGCAAAATAAATTTTATTTTTGAAAGTGTATATGTAAATGTAGTTAAATTTTATAAAACTTTTAATTTTTTTGTTAAAAAGAAATAATATTTTCAAACATAGCTTTATAAAACTTAACTTATTAATAGCAATAATGCTAAATGATGCAGCTTTCAATACAGAGCATTTTAAGAATATATTCTTCGATCTAGACCTTTATTGGTCGTATGTATTTACCAGTTATCTCGAAAAGGATGGCTGTGCAACAACTCAATCGTTAAGGCACGTTTCCTCAGGTTATAAGCATTACGAGGCATTACTAGAGAAAAATGTTTAAAGAATATGTTATTTCTTCTCGTTTTCTGTTATCAGTCATGGGAGAGTGTCTTGTTACACGCGTATAAAATATGTGCACATGTACACAAAATACCTTTCTCAAATGTTTATAAGGTTGAAACTTGAAACAGATGCATATAATGTGAATATATTCAAAAGCGTGCAAATTAGAAAAAACAAAGCAAATAAAATACTTTTATACAATATTTAATTACAGTATGAATTTTTATTGTGAATCTTTTTATTAAAATATTGAGTTAACTAGATTCTTAGTCTTCTTATGTGTTAACTTCTTTTTGTAAGATACTCACTTTACCCATGACTGATTCTCATACTTCTCACCAGTTATGCATGTCGTATTAAAATATCAAATCAATTAATGACAATTCTAATGTATTTAGTTCTATAATAAATTTTTATTATAAAGCTTGGCTTTTGCGAAAAATAAAACTATTTTTAAGAGAGAAATGATCGTACTATAATGAAATTTACATTATTGCTAAATCTAATCTTTGGATCGATAACATTTCTGTCGATGTTGTAAACGGTAAAGTAGAGTGCCTTCATCGGAGTCGTTGAAAAAGTCTAGTTGAAATAAGTGAAGAGTATGTTTTTTAAATTCGATCTCATGCATTTTCAAAGTCTATAAAAACATGTTTCAAAGAAATTTATATTGTAATATATGTAAAACTTATATCGTTCATTAGGTTTATAATCTTTCTTAGACAGAAAGCAGATTATTTAATTCCGTACGAAAATTTTATTATTAATTTTACGTATCCACCACAAATTTGTAAATTATACATGTTAGCTGACTAGCGTTAAAAAACTTAATAAGCCTTGATTATGCAAAAAAGTAATGTTAAAGCTGTGTAATGATGCGAATTATAAATGTTTTTTTATTTCCAAGATATTTAAATTAAATATTTATTTTACATTAGAATTTTTATTTATCCCATACCAAAGTTCTACAAATAAATTTAAAAGATTTTAATTTATTTGATTTTTGAAATATTCTTTTTAAAGTTAAATTTAAATGTAATTTAAAATTATTCATTTTAATTAATTTAAATATAGGCACCGAAAAATACATTTTTTCTGTATTTTCTTTTGGAATATCATTGTTAATATTTTAATTAAAAGTATTTTTATTTTTTGTAATAAATGTAAACTTATAAATTTAATTGAAATTAGAGAGACTATCATTATAAATAAAGTATATTATTACTTTAAATACGAATTGCGCATTTATTATATTTTTGTTTTCACAAGACCCATTACATCATGACACAATCACATCTTGAAAGTGAGAAAAGTTCTCAGGCGATCATAGTTATTAGCCAACGACAATTGCTGTCTAATTGACTTGTAATTGAGTCACTTCAGTCAGTGAAATCAGATCTTTATAGACAATGAAGACACTTTAAATGCGTAAAGATGACAATTTTAACTTATAAGAAATTTATTTCCAGTAGCAGTTGTCTTATTTCAAAAGAATGCAAAGAAAGATAAATAAACAGAAACGAAATTTAAAATAAAAATAATACAAATTTAATAATATTATACTTATTTAACGGCTAAAAATTAACTGTATAAAATGGATGACGATACTTTCTGGAAAATAAATTGGGGCATTTATAATGAAAAGAGTTTTCAAATAATTTACATACAGATTTATTCCTACAATTATAAAATATTTATTATACATTTATCATTACCTTTACATCGTGTATGTATTACTGCGATGTACAAAATTGTCAATCGATGCAACACGAAGCTCCGCGTACCCGATCACGCTTTATAACAGAAGCTTTCGTTACACAAAATTTGAACTACACTATAATACAATCAATAAAAAAAGGTATTTTTAACACTTTTTATAATTCTGAATATTAAAGAAGTATAAATTTGCTGTACTTGTACAACACGGTAACTTTAATATCTTTATCGCCATATCATTAAAAATTTTATTTAAAAAAATAATTATGTGGTCGTTAACCTAGCTATAAAGTTATTTATGTCACCTTAGTTAAGATGTTAAAATAATCGTCTTGATTACTTACTTAATTACTCTTGCGTTCAACGCGTACTTAAAAATTTTTCTGTTTTTATGCATAATATATTTATAGTTTTATAATATATTTTGGATATATTAAAAACTCTCATGTTAAAAATATGTAAAGTTTAAAAAATTATTTACAAAAAGTTACTCGATTTTAATTTGCTCATCATTTTTATCAGCGAACATTGTACAAAATTTAATAGAGCTTTTAATTTTGATGGGAAGCCGTAAATTTTTGTAATACTAAGCTAATAATAAGCATAAGAAATTTTTTATAAAAGCTCTAATAATTATGAATTCAATATAAAAAAATGACGTAAAAGTTTAATACTAAATTAGCATTTCAGTAAATTTTCATCTACTGTAATATCAAAAGAAGACAAATTGAAAAAGGTTAAAAAATTCTTAAAAAAAAGCTTAAATCTCAAGAAATTTTAACCGTAATTTCTCGCGCAAATTTTACATATCCTAATCCACTATTGATCACCGACTGCACATGCATGCACGTGTCAAATCTTCCGCCCAATTATTTTTTCGACTCTGCACCCCTCGCTTCGCCCAAAGATTTTAGAAACTGACACCTTAAATTTAAAAATCTCAAAGCGCCGTAAGGCTTCCTTCTCTCCCGCGTAAAGTATTAACGAAAAATCTCAAAACGGCTCAGTCGGCGAATCAGCGTCGATGTAAGCCCGACGTCCCGATAGACCCCAGCCACCCCTCGGTCTGCGTTCACGAGGCTCTGGGCAGATCGTGGCCCTTCTCGTACCGGACTCGCTGCAGCTTGACGTAGAGCATCGCGGCGCTGAGGCTGCTGAACGCCAGGGCGACGAGGATCGTCGCGAAGGCCGTGTAGAAGCCGGCGTAGCTCAGGCAGAGGGCCGTCGCCTCGGCGGCGAGCAGCTCCGGCTGGCCGTCGCTCGGCTCGTCCTCGAAGGGCGCCAGGGCCACCGCCGTCGGCAGATCGTCGGGCATGACGACGCGGAAGCCTCGGCCGATGCGCACCGCCTCCGCGCCCTGCTCGCGCGTCCAGTTCAGAGAGCCCGGGTAGGTGATCGAGCGACGGCGACGGCCCGGCTCGATTTGCTGGAATTCGGAGATGGTTAGATTTCATTCGAGAGGCGAGCAGTCGAAATGGTGCTTGGGTTTTGGAGAGGAAAGTAATTAATTCATTTTACATTGCGGCTTCGTATACTAAAAATCGGCAAGATGATCGGTTCAGTGCTACTTTGCAGAAAGTCACTTGAATAATTCGGCTAATACATTCCGCTTAGCAGGTTTCGCTGCGTAAATTTTATTATTGAAGTTAACGATAGCCGTCTACGGGAGCAATAAATATTCCCTGAGAAATGTCCAACTTTCTAAATCCGGTGCTAATTAAATTCAACATTTGACGCAGTGCATTTAAGGAACAATATCTGCCCGCGAAAATCTATTCCCATACATGCCAAACGCGCTAGTCCCAATTTTTTTTATTTTCCACCTCTTTCGAATCGTTCCTTTTATTACCCGGTTCTCAAAGTCCTACCTGATTTGCCTCCGGGCAAGGCTCGCAGTTCGTCTTGCACAGCTCGACGTTGCACTCGATGAACAGGTCCATGACGTCGGGGAACTTGAAGGCTTGGAAGAAGGCGTAGGCGATGATGGAGGCGCCGGTGTTGCCGGTGTCGTTCGTCTTCTGGAAGGCCCCGAAGAGCTTCGGCTTCAGGATGCAGCCGCGCTCGTCGGTCAGCATGTACACGTTGGTCGACGACTCGTCCCGGGCGATGCAGTCGCGCACCTGAAAGCATGTCGTTTCTTTATTTATGAACTGCTTCGTTCTCGAGGCTGGCTTGCATCCCCTTTTCACATCGATACTTTTCATGCTGCACCGGTCTAAATTTATCTGCAAGCGGATCAGCCGGAATAAGAAAGCGAGGCTCATTGTTCGAACAGATATTAATTGTTCTCCGTCTGGGAGGCAAAAAGAAAGAAAAATCATATTCCCCCTTCGGTCCGCTCTGTCCCGTGCGCTTTAACCTTGCACTCCACTTTCACATCGAGTCTAATTACCGGCGATGCTCATGCATACGGCTAATCGCATTGTAATTCACGGCAACTTTCACGTCCCCCTCGACAAGCTCAGTCGAGCTCTTGTCCATTCAAAGGCCCGGCCGACGTCGCGGAGAAGCCCGCTTAAATCGCAGCCGCGATCTTATCTACGTTGTAGGAGCATCCTCCCACCCGTGGCGTTACAGCCGAACAAAGAGAGACAGGGCGACGCGTACCTGGAGATCGAAGGCGGGATCCCCCTCGACGGAGACGACGAGGGTCATCGTGTCGCCGATCTTGACGAGGCCGTTGGCCGCCGGGGCGAACGGACCCTTGCCGACTTGGATGTCGAGCTTGGCGGTGGCCGTGTCGCCGCTGAACGTCACGATCTCCTGGTTGAGCATGTCCACGGAGAGGCTCACCGTCAGGGCCTTGTTGATGTTGCCCTCCCACAGGCAGCGCACCGTGCGCACCGTGTCCCAGACCTCCTGGATGCCCGGCTCGTTCTGAGGGCGTACGTTTTGTCGTTTAGCTCGCGTCGGGATTTTTTACTTACGGCGGCAGAGGTTTTTGGGAAAATTTACTCACTTGCAGAACTAAAACGTTCTCCAAGTAGGCTTGACCGGCTTCGCCCTCGAAATCGTTAATGAACTGCGTGCCGCAGGAGTCGAGGTTCACTGTGAAGGAGTACATGGTTTGTCCAGAGTTTTGCTCGACGTAACGACATTGTGGCATCATGAAGAATCCCTGGGGAAAAAAATTTCGTGTTACGTCGAGCCTTCTTTCTAGTTTAAGTACACTTCTTACCTTAGAATAAATAACACCGTCGAAGGCACGGTTGAATTCAATATTAATAGTCATCATCGTTTTACTGCATTGCACATCTAAGCTATGAATATGTGGAGGGTGTTTTAGATCGTCGTCCTCGGGTCCTTAAGTAAAACAAAACATCAATGTCGAGCAACTTATGATTATATAAGCCTATCATTTCATTAACAAGAACTACACTTATATCAAGCGAACGAGGGCTTGTTATCTTTTTACCTGGTGCGGGTCCAGGCCCGGGAGCTGGGCCGGGTCCGGGTGCAGGTCCAGGTCCCGGAGCAGGGCCTGGTGCTGGTCCAGGACCTAGACAAATTGCGTTATACAAGTCTTACTTTCAAATAAATTAAGGTAAGTATATAAACAGTAAGAAAGAAAATCATGTCATGAGCGCAATATGAATGACGTGCAATTTTTTTAAAATCTAATCGCTAAGTTTTTCTAAGGAAGACCCACCAGGAGCAGGTCCTGGGGCAGGACCAGGTGCCGGTCCAGGGGCTGGTCCTGGCGCTGGGCCTGGCGCTGGGCCTGTCGGAGGTACTACAATCATTATCATTGCATGATATTAGCGTACGTAATCCTAGGTCACAAAATTGCAACATGGACTAATTGGAGTTGACCTTCAAGGTAAGTACTGTACGATCAAACGAAACTATTACGTAGAAAAAAAATGAATAATAAATCACAAACTCTCTTTCTATAACTATCCCTACCCAAAAAAAGAAATTCTGCAATGATTGACGTTTATGGCTGATCGATGGTACAACGTGCATCGGAAACTCAGAATCGCGGACTTCGGCGAAACTTACCAGGTCTCGTTCCGGGAGTAGGTTGCGGTCTGGGACCGGGACCGGGAGCGGGTCCAGTGGGTCTGGGAGTCGGCCGGGGCCCGGGTCCGGGGGTGGGGAAGCCCGGAGTGGGTCGGTTTCCAGGGGAGGGGTAGGGATAGCCGGGTCCGACGGTGGGCGGCTGGCTGGGCGGCAGGTACGTCGTGCTGGTGGAGGGGTAGCCGCTGTAGCCCGGCGACTGGGGGTACTTGTATCCGGTGCTGCCGCCGCTGGTCGGACTGTAGTTGGGCTGGCTGGTCGGCGTGTAGGCCGGGGACGACTGACCCCCGTAGTCGGGGTAGCTGCCCGAGGGCACCTCGTTCTGGGTCGGATTGGAGAAGGAGGGAGGCTGCTGCGTCGGGGCTGGCTGGAATGGCCGCGGCTTCTCGGGAGGACGCTGCGTGCTGTACGGCGGCAGGTAGGCGTTGCTGTCGGACTGCTGGCGTGCTGGGGAACGGAATATTTCGTTATTGTACGAGCCACGAGAAAGTTGGGCACTGTGGAACCAAACGAAAATTAATCGATGAGAACTAAGATGCGAACTCACTTTTTCTTACACCTTGGCGGTAGATCCCTTGAATCCAGTCAAGAATATTCCTTGCCATAACATCGGCTGGTGTATCGTCGGCCGCGGCGACGTTCACCAGCAGAAGCGCGGCTAATGCCAGCGCGAGAAGCCTCATCTTTGTTTCTGAAAGGATGGATACTTTTTACAATTTTATTCGTTGCATGGAGTTGATAGGTTTTGAATGTTTTTAAATTAAATAAATTTGTTTTAAATTATAGCTATTTTAATTAACATAACTGAACGTGCTTATTGTAATTAAATATGAAATATATGGTGACTTGCTGGAGGTTTAAAACTTTTGCATATTACATAAAAAGGAAAATATCGGTAGTTTAGTACATAAAATATTTAAATTTATTTAAATTTAAATTTACCATTAACTCGAAGTTTTTGAAATTTCAAGTTATTCACTTCATACAAAGTCGACGTAAATTAAGTTCATTTAACTTACACTAAAGCCCGAAATTCCTAGACTGACAGTAGCAAGAAGAAAGGAATCTTCAAAAAAGTTTTCAATCCTTAGCAGTCGATACCGCTTAAAGAAGACTTTCCTTCCAACGCATGTAAAGTCGTGAGTCTATCCACAATGGGAATTCAACTCATTTAACCCCCCCTCATTTCCCCGCTGCAAGACGCCTCCAGCAATAAAGGATCGCTTTCAGCCGCGGCTAAAAATCCTCCGGCCGCTCTTTCGAAATTCGAGTCCCGCGTAAGCGCGGCGCAGTCCCGCGCAGCTTCCGCGCGCCGGAGTCGAATGGGCATCCGTCGTCAATCATAGGACCTCCGACGGGGCGCGGAGCGAGACCGACGCGGCCGCCGCGGAGAAGTTCAAAGCACGTACTCGACGGGTGAAAACGCGCGGCGCGGCGACGGACGCGCGTCGCGTCACCAGCTTCTCGCGAGTCCGCTTCTGCGCGCAGGCGCAGCGGCGCTTTCTCTATATTTCTCTCTGTCGCCGGGTAGGCCACGCATGTTTAAGGTGCTCCTTTATTGTACAGGAACAATTTCTCCATTCCGAGCACATCGCTCGAGACTCTTTCGCGGGGAGCTGGTTGAAGAGATTTTTTTGGCAGGGGTTGCGCAATTTTCGGTTACGGAAAGAAATTCTTGGGATAATATTGCTCGCGCGGATCGATTTCAGAGTGTTTAGTTTATATTATTTGCGCTAAAATTTTTTATTGAACTCGGGTAGAAATACTATTAGCGGACGATAGAAAGTTAATTAAGACATCTTTAAATTTATTACTTGCCTTTTAAATTTTACTTTCTACGAAATTGATTACATTACTAGTCATCGTGCCAATTCAAGAAGGTCAAATTGAATTACTTACTATATAAAGATAAATGTAATTTGCATTTGCATATTCATTCATTACTGCAGACTATCAAATCTGACTGTGCATCAAAATTTCTTACCTTCAGCTTTAATTATCATGTGATTAATGGGACCAATACTTCTGTGCTGCGTTTTATTTTCTTTACGCAAAGCACCACAGTACATATAAAACGTAAACCTTGAACCCTTGAAAAATTGAAAAGATCCAGTTTATTTTTATTATAAAATAAATTTCAACAATTTTTTACTAGATAACTTAATGTAAAGCACCAATTCTCTACAGAGCCCCGTAACAGTGAATAACACCGAAAGATACGGACGCTCGAATCATGCAGTCTTACTCACTCGACTTGCGTCACGGCATGCCGCGGCATTAGAAACTGAAGCCCCTACACCTTATCGAAATCGTGACAAGGATTAAAATCCATTACTACATCGGGAGCACAATGCAAGCAAGTCGTTCGAGCACTCCATCCAGCAATCCATTCTTCGTCACTCCCGAGCCCCGGGCCGGAATTGAAAAGCCGAGAAGAGAAGCGCGGCGGCAAAGTCTCCGAGCGTCACGATCCACGACGCCCGCGACCAAAAGCAACCAAATTGGATAATCTCCGTCGGAATCGGCTCTATTACGTCACGCGGCTCCAGCGCACTCCGTCCGAAGGAAAGCCCTCCGCGACGCGGTCTTGCGCGCACGTGTCGCGCGCCTCGCAGTCCCGCATCCTTTGCGAGACGCGCGCCGTCCGCTCTCCCGCGGCGACCGCAGAGCCGTGCCTCGGCCCCGCGCGGAGAAAGCGCTCATTATGAAATTAAAGAGCGGCGATGTGCGCGGGTGATGTCAATTGCATTATATTTTCGCAGTCGTCTGCACGGCCACCTCGCGTGGGAAGTGCGCGCGATTTGGGAGACGCGCGCGGCGAAAGGGAAAGGGGCAGCGCGGCTCTTAGCGTCCTTTCTCCGCGCGTCGTCGTCGCCGCAGCCGCCGCCGAGCGACAGACAATGACATTAAGAAAGATGAAGCGGCTGTCGAATGCTGCGGCGACTTTTCCCGGGGCTCCGGGGAGAATCTATGATAATTTATGCGTCAATTGCGCCGGCTGCCGCAGGAAGTGCAGCTCTCGCTCTCGGCGAGGAGCCGAGGAAGATAGCCGCCGGAAATTAATTGCTCGCGACGTGGTTCCTGACTCGCGGCCGCCAGGAATGCCGCGGGATGGAAGTTTTAGGCGCGGAGGATTTTGCAAGGAAGTAAATTTAAGGTCTGGTTAGCGAACAAAGGTTATACGCTGCTTGTGTACAGTTTTGACAAGACGGCTCGTTCGTCGACGCCTTATGATTTTCTCAGTATTGTTAATGTCGAAGAATGGGAGGTCGTAGCTCCTGGTATAAATGAAGAGCCATTTTGAAATGGATGCAAGAGAACGATCTTGTAAAACATTTGAATTTTCTATTGTTTTTAGTTTCGAGAATGATTACCATCAAATTGAGATGCAACTGTGAATTGTACGAAGGTACTTTTAAACATGAATATTTCTTCTTTTGGTACACTATTTAAAAAAAAAATTATTAATTTATGTACAGCTCACTTACTTGAAATTTTTTATTAAGAATCTGAAAGATATTTTTAAAATTCCGTTTTTCTTAAAAAAGTATACAGTTAACCAAAGTTACTGTACGTAACCGAGACAAGTACTGTATCATATCAAACATCTTTTATGCCGAATCACTTCAACCAATACACACCTCGCTCAAAATTCCATTCACGCGAGAAAATTCCAGTAAAAAATTCCAACGATCAACTCGCGGATCTACATAAGCAACCACTCGAATCTCCGCGCCGCAGTAACCGAAGATCCATTTTAAAACAGCCGAGGCGCTAACCGCCCAAGCAGCTCCTCTCAAGGACCAACGTCACGTGTCGGCACAATAGACAAGGGGCATTAGCCAAAGCACACGGAGCGCCAAAATCTCCGCGAGCGAAGACAGCTTCCGCGGGGTCGAGGCACTCGCGAGAGTCTCTAATTTGAAGTTTCTATAAGCTAAGCTGGCTGATTTCGTAACGGACGTTAGGTAAAATCATTAGCCGAGGGTCGGCCGACTCTTCCTCCTCCGCACATTTTATGATAATGCTGGTCAAAGATTGCGAAGAACACTTTATCCTCGCAAATTCGAGGCGGTCAAGACAGGGTCGACGAGACATTCAAGAGGTGCTATCAATATTCCCGTTCGATAAGTTTGACGATTTACTCGGAGAGAGATGTCGCGCGGATTTATTGCCTTACAGCTGCTTACCAGGATCCCAGCACGCCGTGCCTTTGAATTTTTTCGAAAAAGAACTCCGTCGCTCACTGCAGCAGCATCACGTGCACTCAATTACATTCGACGGCGGGGGCGGCGCAATTAAGTCAAGCGAACTCCCCGGCAACGGCGGCAGCCCCTCCCGCGAGGGCAATAGGCGATATTGCCTTCTAATTCGATACTATTCGCCTCCCATGGAATGTCGCCCCCACCGTGCGGATTTGCAAAATTACACAATGCCGACCGGGCAGGGGGTCCCTTTTTTTTAGATAGGGCAGAAGTGGCTGGGTGATAAGTGCTGAGGGGGGGTATGACATTCCTGTGATTGGAAAACTAATGAATGATGGAATTTTTTGTGCAAAGTTTACATTACATAATTACATAGCCTTACGAAGGACGATTTTTCATCGGTGCGTCCACCACTTCTTCTAATTACGAAACTTCTGTTGCTATTATGTAATCAGAATTTAACTGCAAAAAACCCATAATTTTTTGAATTCTAATTATTAATAGATTTGGACGGTTTAATGTAAGATCGCAGTGTTCTATTTTGCATTTTATTGAACCATTATTAATCAATTTCATTGAGTACATTTGCAATATTTATTTTTTGACAAGTAAATTTTACAATTTTAAGCTAGAGCGAGTGGCTCACCGTCTGCCGTCCAAGCTTACAATGTTTCCGCACTAGACGTGACAATTATCTTTTTAGTTGTGGTCTGAGCTATCGAGCTTTTAGATCAACTGGCACCTCCGCTGAAGCCCTCGCTTATACTTTCGGAGTTGCTGCTGGTGCGGTTTCCTCCGAGGCCAGAGCTCGTGGATTTCGATCTTCTAGAACCACTGGCATCTCCGCTGACGCCTTGGCTATATCTTTCGGAGATGCTGCAGCCGCTGCTGCGTTCGCCACCGACGTCAGAGCTTGTAGAGTTGGATTTTCTAGATCTACGAGCACCACCACTATGTCTTTGCCGATATTTACGGAGCTGCTGCTGGTGCGGTTTCCTCCGAGGCCAGAGCTCGTGGAATTGGAACTTCTAGAACCACTACCATCTACGCTGACACCTTGGCTATATGTTTCGGAGCTGCTGTAGCTGCTGCTGCGTCCGCCGCCGTTGCCAGATCTCGTGGAATTGGATCT
>JAWWEM010000001.1:14706971-14726065 GCA_035582935.1 Ormyrus thymus
CAAGCATCAAAGAAGTAGGAAACACTTTGAATCGTCGGTCGAAAGATATTTTTAAAAATTAGCATTACTCGATTTAAACATAATCGCTGTTAGCTACTAGCTAGTGGTTTATTTAGTCATTTAACTTAATTTCCTCTGCAATTTCATCAGTAACCAACTCTGTACATAAAAAATCATTTCGTTGAAGTGGTTCATGCATTGTTCAGATCTGACAATAATATAATTGCCAAAATGTTACAAGTTACATAAATATTCAAATTGCAGTTTCAGATTACCTTTTTTCAAGCTCGTAGTTTCTCCGGACTGGAAAAAATAATAGCAAATTGCCGAGCGTGCCTGTGAATTTCGCTCGTCTAAATCGGTTGCGAAAAAATGTACTGCTTCCTGCGCATAAATTACACCATGCATACGTGCATAATGCAAGGTGCGCTTGTTACGAATATCTCATACGCATCGCAATGTAGTCCGCGATTATTTCACCGAGTATCGGATATCAATAGGTTATCAAGTCCAGTATGTATGTATACATATATATTTGCGTTCATGTAGCCGCATAAAAGATTGGCTCTATAGGTCGGAGTTACGACTAAAAGAAGAAAAAAATAGGAGCGAAACGAAGAGGTAACAAAAGAGCAAGCGCGGGCTGAAAAAAATGTTTCTTTCGGCTGAAAAAAGTTTCAATCGATAAATCGGTGAACGTTTTCTTTATTTACTTTGGGAATTGGTTGCCTGATTAACTATTCTTTAAAATGCAACGGATTAATTTTAATTGAAAAATGGTGCTTTGTTTTTTTCTTCTGTTTTACGATGTTTTATTTCACTAGAAATGATTTTCGACAATATTCGATTTACTCAGCGAAATGAATATTGTCTAGAAACGTCTGCCTGCAGCAAATCAATTACCGTCAAGTTTGCTCGCGCTTGGTCTATTCCAATTCTAGGCACTCTACATTGATCAATGGCAAAGTAAATTTAGCTCGGACTTTACGGAAAAGTCATGAATATAAAAATAAAGCGCCCAAGTAGACTTTCTTTTACAATGCCGCGCAAGAAACAAAAGTTCGCTGAAACTTTCGTTAAAAGTCCCGCAAAAAGTCTGCCGCCGAAATGCGTCAAGAGAAAATGTTTGCCCGAATAGGCCGTCTGCCGCCTGAAGCATCATCAAAGCGTTCCAGCTACATTACCTCAATAATTCAGCGATGCAACGTCGCCGAGCCGCGCAAAACTGCCGAGCGTTAATTATGCCGAGCACACAGAGATACACGAGGAGATGAAAAAAGCTCGAGAAGACTCCGAAAAAAACGGGCTCCGAAAGGGATTACAAAAATGGTACCCATGGTGAGATAACGAGCGGAGAATAAAAGTAGTCACGTTTAAAAAAAAAGGAGAAAGAAAAAAAGTGACGAGCAAGATCGATAAAGATGGGGGACACGTTGAGAGCTAAATGTGAAGTGAGAGAACTCGGAGGGAATATAGAAGAGAATGTAAAAGATAATAGAGCCGCTGCCAGACCGAGTCGAGTAGAATATGAACAAAAAAGCTGCGGAGGAAGCTGAGAAAAATAAAATAAAATTTAAAAACGGGGGAAAAACGTCTCTCCGACGAAGCGTACGATTTACGAACATTTGAACGACGAGCTTTAAAAGGTGCAAGGCGCACGTTCAATAAACAAGAGAGCAAAACTTGCGAATCAATAGGTAAAACAAGAACCACTTTCATTTTAATGTCCAGCATGGAAGCAAATTCTACTGCCCACAGACTTGCCCTCTGGCAATCGAAAATTTATTGTCAAACCTTAACAAATGAATTGAGAAGGTTTGCATATCGAATGAAATCTTTGTAATATAAGAAGAGCTTTAAAAATTACTTGCTGTAATAGGGTAGGGAAGGATAGCGTACCATAACCCATCTTGATGGTAAAATAAATTTTATAGCACGGTTATAGACAGTTCTTTTTATGGAAGGCTTTCATAATCTACGAATGAAAGAAGAAATGTAGCAGAAGGCACTAAACTTGAAATTTTATCCGGAATTGCAGAGCAATGTGCAAGCAATTAAAAAGTTTCAACGATTCACGTGGATATCAAGGTGAACTTTTCTTAAATATATACTTGCTACGGAAATTTTCGAAAACTGAAAATTTTTTCAAGAAGTTTAATATGCGAATGATTACGTAGTTGCGAACAATGAAGCAACGACTGGCTTCGTAATGTAGTACCGACATATTAGGTAATCGATTATGTAAGTAAATCCATTCTGTTTACTCTTCGAGCCACAAACGTACAGACTAGCACTCGCAATCTGGAATTATCAGTGTAAATAAACCTATTACCGAACTGATTCCCGTTGCGACAAATTCATATTCTAATGCCATCATCACACTGGCTTCCCGAAAAAGACTGAAAAAGCACTCGTCCACTCCTCGCCGGGAGAGCCGATCGCGAATACGCGGCAGTGACCCGAGCTAGATAAAGACAAGGGGATAATAATGGGTCAGCTCAAGCGGGAGAGCTCCATCTCCGCGCGGCCGTCGTCTCGGAAGTAACGACTTTAAAAGGCGAGGAAGGCGCGGCGGCGAGGGCGGAAAGCAGAGCTCCGGAGCGAGAAGACGGAAGCGAAGGAGGAGGAAGGAGGAACGGAGCTCGCGTGCTCGGGAGCTTTGCATTGATTTTGCCGGGCCGAAGACGGATCCGGTCTCGCTCCGAATTCCGGCGATCCGTTACGCCAGCTGCGGCTATTTTCGTCAGTAGCGCAGGAGCCCCCCCTCGCCCCGTCAATCGATAAGGACTTTCACCGCGAGAGCGCGAAAAAGACGGGGTCGGGGACACGGCGGGGGAAGTCCTGTTGCCAAGTTGTGCTCTTGTTTTTTTCCGCGATTTTTTCTGGCTTTAAACGCGGAGGATTTGCGAATAACATCTGCGAGTCGAAAGTACGGTTATTTTTGGATTAATAAAGCATCGAAACCGAAGGTGAAGGGATTGGGTTTACCTGAAATTGTACTTAGTAAAATAGGGCTTGAACATGTCGAATTTAATAAGCGCAGTGTTTTGAATTAAAAAATGAAAGTATTAGAACTGCAGTAAGATAATAAGCGAAGAAGATACCCGATAATCAAGCTTATAGCAGTATATTTAATTACGAAAATTTATTGCTTTTAATAGAGTTTCAGTAGTTATAACATAAAAAATTTCAGATTGATTATATTAAAATTACATTACGAAATCTACCGATAAAGGCCTTGTTTAAAGCTGCAAACAGGTTAAATCGATAAGTAATTTAAGATAGAAAGTATGCATCTCTGTATAGGAGAAATCGATTTTTTACGCGTTCGCGCAAATTTCCATGCAAATTTTTCTTCGAGAAAACCGTCAGTCTTAATTAACTGCCTTGAATGCCGATGCGAATTTAACCGTTTTGACGCGAGAGGAAACTTTGAATAGACATTAAAAACAAAAGCTCGCAAATTGCATTCAAGCATAAAATATAATATATTTACTAAAAAATAATTAAAAGCGTACATATAATAATATACTCAATGCTTTTTCACGTGGTTAAAAAACAGTTTGCACTTTATTGAATGTGTACATTGTTTTAACAAACCTATAGTATTTATAAGAATATGAACAATTAACGTTTAAACGTTTACGTTCAAGCTCACCATTTAATTTATTATTATCTTTTAACGTGACTTAAATCTCCTAAAGTGAAAGCTACGATAGAGATGATTTCTCTGCTTTTCGTTAGCAGAACAAACAACAGCAGCTGCACCCTTCATAATGCAGCCACGGTGCATTTTTTATTTTTAATCCATTTTTTACTTTTTTACCATTATACCCCCGCCCCCGCTGACCGTAAAATGAAATTTTTATATTTTCCCGGAATCTTTTTTTACACCAGTGAAAAAGCTCGTTGTGTTTCTGACCTAAACTATAATTAAGCAGCAGCGGATAAAAGCTCTCTCCACTCCGTCCCATCCGCCTTCTCATTCCAGCGGCTTCCTCCGCGATAAACAAAATCTCATTCAAAATTCACACCGCGCTAAAACGCCCCCTAAAAAAATCTGCCTAATGCTCCGTACTAAACGCCTCCTATCCGCGCAAACAGCCGCCCCGATTAAACGCTATTATACGCGAGCACATCCCGAATTAATCCACATTTACACCGACGGGCAAACCGCGCCGTTCGTCGCGCTCTCCCGACTCCGCCGAAAGCCTCGCCGGCGGCTGCGTTATTATAATACCTGCAAGCTCGCTTCGCGCGCATCGAAATGCTGCGAGGTCGCGTCGAGCTCGAGGGCGCGGGCCGACACTCCGCGCGGACGAGGATTTTTTTAGGAGGGTATGCTTCGTTTCTTTTTTTATTTTGCGACGCGCCGCGGATGTGTGGGGAGATGTAAATTTTACGAGATTCCCCCTGGCCGTTGTTGGCTGCGTTGTTGGTTCTATTGAACAGAGATTGGAGAAAGTGTGAAATAATGTTTTTGTTGGTCTCCTTCCTTTTCGCTCAAGATGGTTCAAGGTTTTAATTAACTTATAGGTGAACATTATACGGGATCATTAGTGTTACAATTTGCGAAGTTCAGTAATTAGAGTAGTAATTAGGTTTCTGTTGAAACTCCGATATCTGAAGCAGATTATGAGCACCTTTATTGTACGTATAAAATATTTTTACGCACCCCTAAACTAAGATCGTAAAGTATAGCGAATTATTATGCGGATCTAAAATGTGACATTGTTTGACATCATTCTGATATAGGTATTAAAATTCAATATTAAAACTAATATTGGATTCATTATTTTTTTTTTGACAGTTGACCATAGTGTGAGAGTTATTATCGATCGATTGCAGCATTTCCACTGGTTACAATTTTTTTTTTTGTAACTTCTGCAAATAGGAATCGTACTCAAAAAACTTATTATATTATAACGTACAATGTGCCTTATAAAATAAAAATCATTCGCGGTGTAAATGTCGTGGCTGTAATAAAAACAACGACTTTATCTCTTTCATATTATTTTACACAATTAAACAAATAACTTTATCTGACATATCAAATTTTCAAGTGCATCCATTAAGCAAAGCGAATTTAAAATTTTATATTGATTCCCTAATAGAACATCTGCTGTCGATAATCTTATCACGGGGATTCGGTGCCGTTCTACGCTGGCATTCCGATAAAAGTCTCCTACTTCGCCCGTAATGGAAAGCCGGGTAATTTTTCAATAATTTTATCGCCTTCAATATTTCCCGCCCGACAGTCTTCATTAATCGAGGCTGAAATCAGAGAAGCCAATAAAAGTCCACTTCCAACGAGATCAGTCAGGTAAAATTCATAGGATTCGCTATCGGATACATTACCGAACAAAAGCGCAGTGTCGGACTCCCCGTCGTTGCGCGAATTCTTTCGTCGTCATTCGAAAATCTCTCCCCCGATGCAGCTTCGTATACAAAAGCGCAAAAATACCAGTCGACCAGATAACGCGAGAGAGAGAGAGGCAATAATCCACCAGCAGATAAACGTTGCTCCAAACAATCCAGCGCTTAGCTCCCCCTGCGCAAGAATGCCCGAAACTCGTCCGAGCTCCAGCTCCGGGAGGGGGTGGCGAAAGAGCTCTCCCGCGAGTATCCTGGCGCGCACCTATGAATGACGCTCCCGTGGAACGGGGGAGCTGCGCGCGCAGCTCTTCTCGTAAGCGACGTGCACACGCGCTCGTTTCTGGCGAACCTATATTCTCGCGCACACCGACCGCCGCTGGCTGGCTGGCTGACGGTCGAGGCGAGGCGCGCGCGCCGCGCAAACGAGGATATAAAGTCAGGCTGAGATAGCGGCGAGGCATAAGGGGCAACGGCGGGGAGAATGTAATTATGGCGGAGCCGTTTTCGAGGATAACCTCGAGGCTTAAGGGCTGCTTCTCTGCCGCGAGCTGCTGACGTCGCGGATTCGCAAAGGATGCTTAATGAGATATGAAGTGCGCAGACCTACGGATATTTGTACAGTATCCGGGTTTCCGAGAAGCAACTGACATTCGAGACGGTTGTTAGCGCGAAATGTCGCGGAAAACTGCTCGGAGAGGTCGATGTCTTAATGCTGAAACGTAAATTGAATTACAACCGGAATTCAGGGTCAGGTGGCTTAAGTCAGATTTAGTGGCAGTCAATGTTAAGGTTTTCTCCGAGCCGATACAAAAGTTTGAATGGCTCGAATCAGATAGTGGAGGATTTGCAATTCAATATGTTTAATCGGCAATAACAGTAAATATGAGAATTACGTCATTTTCCAATTACGGCAGCGCGAATTAAAAATTATTTTTAAACGCTTACGAATAACTAAAAGTTACACTTCACAAAGTTCCTTCAACCGTAATTCTTCGATTTTATTAGCTCAACGCGAGCTCCCACGACTACTCTTCAATTAATTCCACCTGATTCTGAACGCCAAACAATACGGACAACCAGTCATTATCGGCGATACCCAGCTCAACCGGCTCCAAATCCCTGCTCCCCCGCGTCCGGCGGCTATGAATAATAACCAGGCCCTCGCGACGTGTCCCCCGCTTAAGATTCAGCCGACGACGGTGCTCTCCCGCGATAAAAGCTCCGCGCGGAGGGAAGGATAAGCAAAGAGATTGAACGCAATCGATAAAAGCGCCCCGGCGGCGTTCGGCAAAGCCCCGCGAGCTCCGCGCCAGGCTGCGTTACGACTTCGGCTGAGAGAGAGAGAGAGAGAGAGAGAGGATGTCAGATCGATATTCTTCGCCGGTTGCGCGCGCCCCCGGAGCCCGAAATGCGTTAAAAGCTCGGCAGCGGTGCACGCACTGCGCACGTGACCGTTCGCCGTGCAGTTGCGCTTGCGGTCGAGGCGCCAGGCTGTGCCGTCGCTTCCTCCTTGGAATTTCTTGCCGAGCGCAGCTGGAAACGCAGGGGATCGTTCGGGCGAGAGCCTTATTATATTCGGGATGAAGGATCGTAATGAGACGGTGGTGTGAGGCTTCGGACTCGTATTGTTTCTGCTGCGAGAAGTAACGGCAGTCGCGTTGATAAGTGGAAAAAGATACCACATTAATCAAGAACTTCTGCGCGCAAGGTTATGGAAATTGGGTGGAATTTTTGTAGCTGAAATATTAGTAGTTAAATGTGCAGCGATGTTTCGAAGAATATTTTAATGAAAATTGTTCAAATATATAATGTTATAGTCAATTAGAAACTACTTGGAAGTATTTAAAAATTAATATGCTGTAGATATAAAACGAAGTAATAATTATACTATACGAGGCGCTAAAATTATACTCCTTTATATAATATTTAGCTTAAAGTAATAACAGCGGGGGGTATTTGACTTTCTAATTTGTTCAGTAATCGATAACCAAAACTTGAGCGAAATCAATTACAGCACAGTTATTAAATTTACGATTATTTCTTGTCAAACCGGTGATCTGTTCGAAGTGCGCGACAAAATTTTAATTAAATCAGCAATACGAGCTCAGCGTCGGAACTGAGAAAACTTTATAAATTTTTCAAGTACAACGATCGCTCCCTCAAACATTGAATTTCATATACCCGATCGGCTGCGTACTGTTACAAAAGGCATTCCAGAAAAGCAGGCACTCCGCCTGCAGAAAATTCCGGCCAATGCGATCCTATGCTAATTAGAACGGAGCTCGGGCACGTAGCGAACGCCTCGCAACGCGGCGTTTTCTTTTTCCTTCCTCGCTATCCAGCGCGTAATACGTGCGCGCGCGTAAAGTGGCCTGTTACCTCGTGTTTGCCCAGGTGCAAATGTTGCAGCATCCTATTTTGATCGCCGGCCACGATCCATAAATTAAAGGGAATTCCGCACTGCACGCCGTGTGAATTTCCATTCGAAGAATACGAATTGCTTGCGATATTGCGGTCATTGTATTTGCCGATGAATAGACGAAATTTGAAGATTGTTGTTATTAAATAAGAATGTCGAAATGTTCCTACCGTTTTAAGGCAAACATTTTTTTCCATAAATAATAATAAGAAAATACTTGCAATTACCAACAGTATAAAAAACGGCAATTTACAATTTTTCTAAAAGATACACGGAGAAAAATGTTTAAGAAAAATTACTATACTCGTCAGTAAATCGAGGACAGTCTTTGAATTAGGGTAAAAAATTGCTATACTTTATATTAAAATTTACTATACGTTTAGTAATTTTTGCTAGACTTTCAACAAAAATTAATATAAAGTATAGTAATTTTTTACCCTAATTCGAAGACTGTCCTTTACTGACGAGTATAGTAATTTTTCTTAAAGCGTTTCTCTCCGTGTATAAAGATAGATTGATGTACATGCTTAAAAGGGCCATCACTGATTCAGGATTAAAGAAATATAAAATATTGAAATAAACGCTGTAAAACTAAAACTGTAAATTTGTAAAAAGCTTTGTAAAAATTGTATAAAAGTGCCGGGTATGTATTTGCACGTTATATAATATTGTAGAAATAAATTTTACTAAAAGCCAATGGACAGATTGTAAAGAATACTCGTGAATGAAGATTAGATTTCTTTCCTAAATTTCAAATCAACTGCAATAAAAATGATTAATTTTGCCAACTGTTTAAATAAAAAAGACACGGTAAAAACGCGAATTTATTAAGTTTAAGTTAAAAAATCTAAAATCTACAATAAATCATACAAATTTTTACATAATAAATTTATTAGATTACCCTCGGGATAAAAGTAAAAAAATTTATAGAATTACTTAATACACGATAAAAAAAAGTATTGCGACAAAGTTAGCTAGATCAAAGAGAGCCTTTACGTAAAAGCTTCACGCAAAAGTCTGCGCCGCGTAGAACTAAAAAAATTTTAACATTCGCATAAAATCATTGCCGCGAACAATTACACTTTTACAGCGGCGACTATTAAGCTAAACGCGCCCCAATTTTCAACCGGCCAGCCAGTCGAAAACTCCGTCGCGCTCTCAGCGCCGCCCGATAACTCGCTCTCCCGCACATACATTTCTCACTTCCACGTGCGTCCCGACGGAACTCAGTCGTCGCTTTTTTTTTTTTTATCGCCGACGAGTCTCAAGGATCCGCCGCGGCGCGCATTCGTCCATACGTGCTCGTAGGCGCAACGTCGACCGGCCGTGGTGGCGGAACGTTCCTCGGCTCTCTTTTCGCCACGTTGAGTGCCGCTTTATCCGCCGTCGCCGCCTCCCCCGCGTAGTCGTCGGGCCGCCGAAGAAGGACGGAAGAGCAGGCCGAGAGGAAGGCCCCCGAGTTTCCAGGGAGAGCAAGAGCGCCGGAGAGAGAGAGGGAGTCGGGATTATGTCGCGACCGACGAAGAATGCATCGAACGGACCGAGTTTTCCAGTAATGGCCTAATTAATCGGCTTTCTCGAGCCTCCTTCCGAGCGATTACCGGCCGAGAAAGAACGGCCGCCGCCGAGAGAGAGAGAGAGAGAGAGAGAGAGAGAGAAGGAGAAGGAATTATCGGAGGGCGAAGTGGGAGAGGAGGATCGTAAGATAAATCGGCCGGGGGGGCTGGCCAGTAGGAGGCTAACTGAGGGAGTCTACGGGATTTCATTAGGGGAGCAGCCCGTCTGGGATAAATCGATTTTAGACGCGGAATTGTAAAAGTGATTCGTTTAGACGCTCGTGCCGACCGGTGTGGATTTGTGCCTGCGCTCTTGACGGGCAGAGAAATCGGCTTGATAAGGAACGGCTCGCCTCTGCTGATATTGTGGCGTCAAACGTTGCTCGTGCTGCAATATGGGTGCCGTGGTGGTGTATTAATTTGGAAATTCGTGAACTGTGCCCGAGGCTATTTTTTGTTAGCGCCTGACTAGTTTTTTTTTTTTTTTAAGTTATTGATATATTTCGAGAAGTTTCAAAAGCTGGATGTATACGTGCGCGGAATCGGTAATTGATGCTTGAAGTTTGAAGATGTGTAAAGTCTCGAGTTTTATCATCATTGTGGCCTTATGAAAGTTCTATATTTAGTTGATAAGCTTATGCTGTACTTCTTAATTAGCAAAGCAAATTGATAAGTTTTTAATTAGCTTTCAAAGATTTTTCTTTTTATATAGAAATTTTTTAATATTGTTCAAGAAGTACGAAGAAAACGCAGGAAATTACATACAACTTTACAAGTTTTGTTTTCGACTGCAATTATTGTTGGAAAAATTTGTATTAATTATTATAAATTATTAAAAAAAACGCGAAATTTTTACGCGAATTTTCAGAACTAAATGTAAAAATTTCATTTTATCCATGCGTTAAATATGAATTGTTACAGCTTGGAGCTTTTTTTAACGCCTACTTGAACATTCTTTGTGCAAACAATAAAAATATTACGAAATACACTCACTCTCCTCGACATTCTTTAAATTTATTGCTCGATAGGAACATTTGCAAAACCTGTATTTTCATAAAATTCTTTTCAAACTTTAGCTCGCCACAAATGAGACAATTTTAACCCAGCGCCGGCGTTAAATCTTTCCATTCTACTTTCACGAATTCCCAAATAAAATACAATCAACGACACCGTCCGATCCTTACAACCGCGTGTGGCGTTACAAAAGAAAAGTGACAAAAAGAGAGAGAGAGGAGAAAGCCGAGAGAGTGCGACTCTGACGAAATGTCGAGGAGCAAAAGGGACTCGTTCTTCTTGCTCCGCACGCGGATGACACGCATGCTGTCGATCGTCGACATCACCACGCCAGTGCCAGCGAACCCGGTAGCGGAAACCACGCACTGCCGCCAAGTCGAAAATTAGCCTCCTTCCAGTTCCGCTTGCAATTGCGCCGCGCGATAAGCGATAAATACGGCGGCGCGAGCGCGTTATTTATGGCCGGCGGTTGTTTAGTGGCACACGTGTGTCTGCCTTTTTTTATTTCTGGAAATGGTGTTTAAATACTGCGCGCTCGCGCGAAACAATATGACGATAAGGTTTTGCATTTCTATGAGCTTTTGTGCTCGTTGCGTAATTTTGAAGTCATTTGCCGGCATTGTCGAGAATCCAGTTTTTTTTTTAAAGCGAATTCATGATCGATGAACTAATGGTGCAGGCAATTGTAAAAATATCGTTTGATTCTTTATAGAAAAGAGTATTATCAAAAATTTATCGTCTTTTGCTCATGTATGTTATGTAAAAGCTCTGCATTTAATAATGCTATTATTCATTCTCTGTTCGCTTCGCTGAAAAGTAACTTTTAGAAACCCTTTACATTTGAAAAGTTCCACCTTTATTCGTGGCACAATTGCATTACAATTGTATCTGAATAGTAGTTTTCCAAGACGCTCGGCAATCCTTCGGTATACTTAAAAAGGATGCCGTTAAATTTTATTACAAAAATAATGGAATTTATTGCGCAAACCAATGACTTACGCTCGAAAATCCATAAAAATAGTTTTGAATTAAACAGTGGGATAGCTGAAACGAGACCAATCTAATAATACCTTTCGCTTTCCAGATGGCGGGACAGGATCCAAAATGGCAGAAGGACGCGTCGGATCAAAACTTCGATTACATGTTCAAATTATTAATCATCGGTAACTCGTCGGTGGGCAAGACGTCCTTCCTCTTCCGTTACGCAGACGACTCTTTCACCTCAGCCTTCGTCTCGACCGTCGGGATTGACTTTAAAGTGAAGACAGTCTTTAGGAACGACAAGAGGGTCAAGCTCCAGATCTGGGTCAGTGTAACGTAAAAAAAGAAAGAAAAAACAGCAGCCTGCTATCCCCCAACATCTCCCCTATCGAAGGTCGCGACGAGTTGGCGTCGTCGCGGCGAGGGCGCGCCACTCATCGGACTTTCCCAACTTTTCCGTTTCACCGACTCTCCGTCTCTCTCTCTCTCTCTCTCTGTCTTTGCTCACCTATATTCCCATCGCGGTATATCTGGATATCCTTGACACGTGAGGCGCGCTCATGATACCCTGCGCGTCTTGGGATTGTCGCGTGTTATACGTATGTGATTTTAATGAAGTTTATGAAGACAATATCGCGTCCCCGGAATAATGTAGCTGTCGTAATTCGTTTTCTTTCTTTTAAAATTGATGTATTTTCGCCTTCGTTTTTTCGTTCGTTTAGCATTGCTTTTGTTGCTGTATTAGAATGTTAAATATTAAGTAGTTATAGAAAACTAAATATCGTAAGCCGAGAAATGATATCGTTATTTGTACATACAAGTAAAAAACAATAGACAATTAATGCCTTTAAAATTCTTAAATAATGTACAGCCCAATTCGAAACAGTCACTCACGCTAAAGTGTAATACTACGTGTTGGAGTCTAATTGAAAGTTCTTCTAATTAAATCTGATGAAACATTACAGCTACTTTTTATGGAAAAATTAATTTGAATCTTGATTTGTTGTACATTAAAGCCGACGTCACGTACAAAATAGTTTACCCCAATCCCAATAGTATTTTAAAGTATCAATTTCGTACGTAATAAAAAGAAGCATTAAAATAATATTGACTTGACGATGCAGGACACGGCAGGTCAGGAACGATACAGGACAATCACGACGGCCTACTACAGAGGAGCTATGGGCTTTATACTAATGTACGACATAACCAACGAAGAGTCCTTCAATTCGGTGCAAGACTGGCTGACGCAGATCAAAACGTACTCGTGGGACAACGCCCAGATCATTCTGGTGGGCAACAAGTGCGACATGGAGGACGAGAGAGTCATCAGTTTCGAAAGGGGTAAACAGCTGGCGGAGCACCTCAAAGTACAATTCTTTGAGACGTCAGCAAAAGAGAACACCAACGTTAAGGTAACGGATCGTCCTTTGTTAACAATGCCTATCGTGCTTGTCCATTTTCAAGGGATTTTAGGGAAATTGGACGTTGAAAAGTGTTTTAGTATAGATTGGAATGTCGTTAAGGCAGTCTAGTCTAGTTAGACCATTTAACAATCTAAAGAGCCTCGTTCGATTTTAACTCTGATTACTTTATAATTAAGGGGATTTCTCTAACTTATGTAATTTAATTAGTTAACTACGCTTGCAAATTCTGCTCGTACAAAGTTAAAGAAGTTTCTTGACATTGAGTCTACTTATCGTTGAACAAACCAATTAGATATATACGACTTTTCGTTCTGAGAATTCTCGACTCAAGCGCTTCCCCTTTTAACGGCAAGGCTCAAAGATTCAGAAAAACGTATTTCCAGCTCCTTTCCCAAAAGCACCTCGCGCGTTATTCCAAATGATACGGCCCTCTAACAAGTTCCCGTCGTTCCAGGCGGTATTCGAGACCCTGGTGGACATAATCTGCGACAAGATGAGCGAGTCCCTCGACAACGACCCGACCCTGATGGCGGGCGGAGGCGGACAGAACAAGGGCCAGCGACTGACCGACCAGCCGACCAATCCCACCGACACCAACTGCAACTGCTAAAAAGCCATAAGCCGTGCGCACGGACCTATAGATGAGGAGGAGGCGACACCTTCTCTCGACCGAGCTGGGCTCTCTAGCTAGTCCACCCTCTTCGTCGTTCCTTCGTTTCGTCGTTTATTTATTTCGGATGAATCGTTTCTGTCGTTTTGTCGAGAGAGAAAGAGAGAGAGAGAGTGAGAGAGAGAGAGAGAGAGAGAGCGAGCGAGAGACTAAGGGATGAGAACGACGAGCCTTCGCCCTCGACGGCTGCCCGAGCGCGGACCTGCTCTTTCCAAAGCGAAGGAGATCAAATATTGTATAAAACGACCTGGCAAAATTGTTCAGTGTTACAGCCACGCTTTTACTCGAGCGAGAAAGGGAGATGACTCGCTGGCCTGACGTTCATCCAGATTATAGCTTCGCCGCTGGCTCAGACAGAAACAACCTCTTCCAGATACTATACCGATAATGTTCAGATCTGCTGGCCGACGGCTGTAAAAGATTGATGGCCAGGCATTTAGTCAGAGCTCGAGAGCTCGAGGACGACATGTGTTCTTTATTCAGATGGGGGAGTCCACGTTTATTAGAACTGAATATTTTTGCCACTTGTCAAGAGTGGAGGGAAACGATTCCGCGTAAGAATTTACAATATTATTAGGTGTCTCTGGTAATGTAAGAATTGTATACCTTGTCATTTGATCGGCTCCCGTTTCGAGGATCTTCTAAAATTACCGATAACTTGTCGAAAGATGAATTTCTGTTTACTCAAAGAATCTATCTTCGTTCTTTTCTTCTTCAATATCGAGCTACCTTTATCAACGTGAGACTTTTGACTGACTCTAATTTTCTTTCGTTCCAAACTCCAACCCCGATACCTAGAAAGCTAATAAAAATTCTAACAAACAGCAACGAACGCAAAGATGTAAGCAAAAAAAAAAAAGAAAAAAATAAGCGCAAGGGTCGATCGGTTTTCGTTGCTGCGACAAAAGGCGTCTCGTCCGCAAGAACTCCGCGCAATCTCAAGTTCGACAGACAGCTAAAATTTTCCACAAGGCGCGACGCTTTCGCAATAACGAAAGTCGGCGCTTCGAAGACTTTTCCGCTGCACAATACGTACTCCGTGCGATTTTACGAGGCGCGGTAGAATCGTGTTGCCGCCAGCGCTCGGGCATCCGCGAGTGCCGTCAAAATAAAAATTACGTTACATTATGTGCTGGCTGAAGTAATAACGTCAACGCCGGAGACGGCGTCGGTATCGCGACATTGGATGTTTGACGAAATGCCTTTGCCGGAAATTCAGGAGCAAATATAGCCGTGGTACACGCTGATATATCCAGACCTTCTAGCTTTATTGACGAGGTTTTAGAGATGGCAGGGGACACTTAAGTGGCACTTGAACGTTCCGGATTTGAAGCTTCGCGCGAAAGGGGTGAATTTCGCCCGGTTTTGAGGGAAATTACGTTGGTTGTCCATTCGGATGCTCATATTTTGCATTGAAGTGAAAGGGAACTGTTGTTTTTCTCTTTTTTTAAGAGACAATGTTTGGTCTTCTGTTTAAGGATGATCGAATATTGTGACTTTAAAGGCGAAAATCTATCGGAAATCATCCTGTATTTCGTAGATTAAATGTATCAATAGTTGTAGGACATTTCAAATAGCAATTGTCAAGAAAAATCAACTCTTTAAGTATTAAAACATTCCAGTTGTAGTCTTAAAAAGTTCATTTTTACTGACAGTTCGAGTACCTTTTGCTCTTTGCAAAAGATGTTGAATTAGTACAGTTTCTGTTGACGAAACGCGCGTAAAGATACGATTTTGACGAATGCTAGGATTTCTGTGCGTTTCTCAGACCTTTCTTTAAAAAAAAAAAAATTAATCGAAGAAAATATAATGTATCCTCTATTAAAAACTCGATTCTCGCGCAAGTGCAGTATTCTAATAGAACAAAATCTTGTTTAAATGTAAAAGATATCTTTGATTGTTGATGTTTGGAGTATAAAGTTTGTAGTAATTTTAAATCGTTATATTAAATAAGAAGGAAAAGTCGTTATGCTAGACATGATAAAGGAAAGACTTTTTATCAAAGTCGATCGAGCCGCTAAGTTGCTCTATATTTTATCAAATGCAAAAGGAATCAGCAAATTATACTTCGGTCATTTTTTATGAGCACATCAGATATGAATTTTGTATTTACAAATTTCAAAATAATAATTAGGTAAACATTATTGTCCCACTTGCTTTTGATTGAAATTGTAAGATTTATTTTTGAAACAACTGCCAACGAACTTTTAAAATTATTTTTCTGCCAACTTTATTTATCGACTTACAGTTGGCTCGGTCGGTATTGTCATTCTCTACGTTAAAACAATTGTTTCATTATCAAATTTATTTCTATTTCGTTGTGAAATTAATTGTAATAATTAATTTCTGTACGTTAAAAGCCGTTAATTAATGAATATTTGAGACAAGTAGGCGATATATCGCGCGAGAATCACGTCAATTACGACGAAAGAGAAAACATCAAAGTGTGAGACAACGGCGCTGCATCGTGTCTACATTAGTACTTCAGCTACCACGACGTTATAATTAACTATTATAATCATACAGGCGAGCTGCCGACTGTACATATAAAAAAAAATATATATATATATACATATTATTGACTCTGTAATGAAATGTAATGTACGCATTACTCATTCGTGTGAATTATAAAGACAAAAAAAGAAAATAAATGGGGACCTATTCTACGTCTGCGGAATAGCAACCGACTTATAAAGAAAAAATATTTAATGAAAAAATGCAAATCACCTGCGCCAACTTTAAAAAAAAAAAAAACTGTATTTTGCTTATAATTTTTTGGCTTTCAGAACTTCGAGGAACGCTACAAATTTTAACATCGGAGTGCTATGCCTATAAATGTGCATTCTTTTGCGAACGTGCTTTCTTTGTACTGAAATAATAACGATAAAGTAACTCTTTGTGCTTTTTTTAGATAAAAATTACTAGAATATATATTAAGTTAAACATACAAATCTGTTATACGTTATTTGTACAATATCCTTAAAAAGTATTTTACTTCGTTGTATATATAATTGTTAAAACCACTAATTTTCGTTTGACCTCAACTGTACACAAAATATGAAGTAGTAATTTATTAATTTGTATTACTATTTGCTTTTATCTTTATTTGTACATTGTAACATGTTCTGTTGTGAAAGCGTAAATGAGTGAAATTCGCTATTGTCATGAAACTTTGGCTTTGACGAAAGTCGGTTATATCAAGACAGAATATTAGGTATATACAAACTACGTACCGCAAAAACTTTTCTTGGCGAGCGAGCACTTGTATGTATTGTATCGTATGTAACTAATATTATGCCTAAAGTTATGTATAACGTAAAATAATTATAAACCAATAACGCGTTGTAAGGAGAAGTTGTTGAGAGGGTGGGGGAAAAAAAGAGAGGCAAATACAAATATTGAACTAAAAAAAAGAATGGCGAACCGAAATTCGAAGGGGAAGGAAATTCTATAGTAGCATTCTAACGTCGAGCGTTTGTATGAGAGTAATTGTACAATGTAGCTACCAGTTACGACACCGAGTTCACGTTCTCAGCGATGTCATGTCTGCATATACATAATAGAGAAAACAAAAAAAATTATCAAACAAATCTAACATGTATAACAGAATTTACGTGTATACGCGGCGTTTCGAATATATATATATATAATAAATATTTAAAAAATGAGGAAAGCGAGTGGACATGTCGACGCTGATGTGCAATATTTGAGAATTGCACGAGACGTATTATTAACGGACAGGCGAGGGTCTACTGCTGAATTTAGCAATGTAAAAACAAAAAAAGCAGAAAAAATAAATGTAGTAGGCGGTGTGTTATGGTCATTACATGCGTGGTACGAAAAAAGTGGAGTAAAATTATAATTTACAAATTGTCTTCACAGTTCATTTACCGCACTTCGCTACAATGTCTCATTAAAGATTATTGTTTATTAATTTTCCCGTTTGCTTAGTTTTCTGATTCAAATCTTTATAATGTTATTTTCTGAGAAGAAATTTAACCTACTTCCAAAAATTATCATTTTCTTTTGTGTCTTTACCCCAAAATGTTGAATAATCAAAAATCTATTTTGTTTTTGATTTTAAGTAACACTTATTATTAAGCGCAAAAAACTCTTAAAATGTCGTTTTAATGCTTTAAAATTTCGTTCTGATAATTTTCCTATTATTGACATTAAAACTGAAAAATTATATAAAGTTATATTAAAAACAGTTATTGTTGAATTAATAGTTGATCATTGCCTAATACTTTAATTTTCCTTAAATTGCTTTATAGTTACTTAATTTCTTCAATATTCGTACTTTTTCTTTTCTAAATCTATTATTGTCTTGAGTTTTTACATGCTTCCAATCATCACTTTTTTATAAGAGTATACATATTAATTTGTAAGTTATGTCAAATAAATATAATCTAAATTAAGTTAAACAGACATTGTTTACTTGCTTCTGAAGGAGTGCCAGAAGAAACCGTCAAGTGTAAGTATATTTTTTCGAAAAGAAAAGTTATTACAATAATCTAATTGAAAATTTTTAATGCACAAAAAACAAGGTACAAATCTACCCCTGAAGAATTTTTGATTAAATTGTAAAACAATAAATTATATTCTACTTTATTTTAACATGCGCGAACTGTTTTATGGGCCATAAATGTTAATTTTTTTATTTTAGTCGATATAAACAAAATTTGAATGTATATAACGCCACTTTGAAGTATTGAAAAAATAGCTGATTTACTTAATTAAATAATGAATAAAACACTTTCTGTGGACCAAGATATTCTCAATGAAATTTTTATTTTTACCTTGCGTACTTATTGTAATACATGAGTTGCTAATATAATCTATTTTATCCAAGAGAATGATGTCTCAGTCCGAATTATTATTATAGGAGTACTTCAAGCATAACGCGCATTTTTTGTGATTACTTGCTTACATACTGAATTAGAGGTAGAGATTTATAATACGAATAGATAAAACAGTTTCTGCGGTAAAATAGGACTGTGGCTGTCTCGTTAAGGTTTTACCGTGCACACTTCTCTATACTACATATTTCCCTTCCCTGAATAATAACTATGACCTCTTTTGAAATCTAGACGATGTGTTGATTCAAGTATATTCGAAGGTCAGTCCATGTCTTCGCTTTCCCACTCATTTTAACGCACAGCCATTGCCACTACCCCTCAATATTATCCCCGCCCACTTTTCATTCTCTCTCGTTATTTCTTTCTCTTGTGTTTCCACCTTTTGCCCTTTAATCTCTTTTGTATTTAATCTTATTTTATCCGGAACAACCTTTTTCAACTTATTGAACAATACGAAACTTTATGAAAATGTTACTTTGATAATGCAAGTGTTTAAAAAATGATACATTTCAATGAAAACTTTAATTTAACGAGAAAATATCAGATACTTCAAAAATTTTTCAAACAGTTATTGTAAAAAATATTATTTGGTATTAAAATGTGATAGTCTTTACAATAAATTTTTTCAAGACTCAATGGTAAATTAATAAAAAACTTGTACAGCATTTTAACAGAAATTGAGTGATATTTAGGCAGAAAAGGTAGGATATGCAGGAATGGAAAAACAAATAAATTGTTGAATTACTATAAACGTACTTTATTTTTCTCAATACTCAAAGTACAATAAAATAA
>JAWWEM010000001.1:14726165-14736865 GCA_035582935.1 Ormyrus thymus
ACTTTAAGACTACTTCAAGTTTAGACATTAAAGACTACTTAAAGAGTTCTTTTTTTCGAAAAATGTGCTTATTGGGTGATCTCAAGTTTTCTCGGCTGGATTTGCGAGCGCTTCGTAACTCGCGGGGATCCTGGGAAGAGAGCGGTAAAAGAGCCTGGGTTTTAGGACGGCAGATATGTGGGAGAGAAATATTCGCAAATGGGGGAGATGTATGCGCTATTTTGGCTCGCTGAAATTAAGCGGATTAAAATGCGAGACCTTTGTCAACTATTTGACGTATGTAGTTTTTGACGGCGGGGAGAACAGGCTGACCTTTTTCGTTATATTTCTGTCAGGAGCAACGTAAAATAAATTGAGGGAACAACATTTTTCACGCGCAAAACGTATATTTCAGGCAACATCCGTTTCATATGCTAAAACATGCAATTGCTGCAGATGAAAATATTCAATACAGCCGACTTTCGAAGCTTTCAATTTATCGAGAACCAATAATAAAGTAACAAGTCAATTATACGTTTTTTGTTTATTTGCAGAGCCTGTATGTATTTATTTTTCTGATTCGACGCTTCGCCGTCAACGAAAACCCGTCATTTTTTTATTCTCCAAATGCTACCTTTTTCTAGTCCAACTGCTCGAATTTTCAGAAATATTAGTGCAAACTTTGTCCCGGTAAAACGGACAAAAAGAACGCGCGACTGTTCTGGAACGTTCTAGCTCTCGTGCCCGTTGATGACCGTTGAAGAGTTCACGACCTCCCTTTGCACGTGACGATTAACGCGCGACGTGCCTGCATTCGATTTGTTAAAGAAAACAAAATAGGAGAGCCAAAAATTGACTTTGAGTGAGTGATGTGGAAAGGAAGCAGGAAGGTTGACACTAAAATTGGCGCTGCTTCCTTTCGCGTCGAGAGCTTCAGCGCTGCGAAGCGAGACGAATAACCGAGCGTCGAATCCAGCGAATAATTCGCTTGGAATTTTACGTAATAAAATATTCGGTTTTTCGGAAGTTAAGAGATATCGTCGCAAAAATTTCGAGTACTTTCTAAAAATTGACAGAGACGAAATTTTGCACAGCGGACTTTGTTTCTAATGGCATCGAAACTTACAACTGCAGTGGACTTTGTTAAAATTTTTCACTCGCAAAAGCAAACGCACGAATTTCATGTAAAATTAAATAAATAAAACCTGCGGCGACAAGTGCCTTCGCGGTGGAAAAAAATTCCAAAATCAATATGCCGCAAGGATGGAAATGTACGAAAATAGATCGAAAATTGGAGCCAGCCCGCGAAAGAGGCGAGGGAAAACCCAAAAGAGAAAACATCGCGAGCGGAAATGTGCGGGGGAGGGAAATGTATTGATAACAAGGATAAACCTCACGGAAGGGGCAAAAACGTGGGAAATAGACGCGCCAGACAACCAGAGATTGAAAAGTAAACCGATGAAGCGTGAAAGCTTGATAATAAGAAAAAAAAGAAAGAAAGAAAGCGAAAAAGTCTGGAGATAAAGACAAGTGATGAGTAAAGGTCGGTAGGCTAAGGTAAACGAAACAGTACAAGGTTCGAATTGCGAGGGTTCGATGCACAGAAAGAAATTAGGTTATTTCGCTAAATGCGATTGCAAATATTGGATTTCGATATTCGAGCGCTTCCATTAATATTTCGTTTATAGGTCCGACGGAAAGCGCTCGAAGGCGATAAAAAACAGTCGCCCGAGTAACGTAAATATTTGTTTCTAGTCTGCGTACTTGTTAATGAAAAAAGTTAAAGCACGCCTCGCCGTCAAAATACCTGAGGCTGGGAATTCGTGGCGCTGGCTATTTTCCGGCGGTTATTTTTTGAGAAAATAATAAGTACGAGGAAGTATGATTGAAGAGTGAAGAATATTAAAAGATCGTATCTTCCCCGGTTCTCGAATTCAAATTCCGCAGGCGCAAAAGCGGCTAATAAAATACGATATCCTTCTCTTACGTCGCCTTTTATGAAATGAAAAAAATGTTACAATCGAAGTTCTCGCAGAACCTCGCGAGTGGAGAAAGAAAACAATCCAAAGTCATCGTTCTTCCGAAAGAGAGCTTTAAACTTCCAACCTAAACCTCCAAAAGAACGCCTTAATTTCGCTCGCCCTGCATTTTAATATCTCCCCCCGAATCCCTTCGGAGCCACTGCGAGACTCCTGCCCGGGAAACGAAAGCGGTGCAAATTTCATTGAAAATGAGATCCTCGAAACGTCTGAAATGGACGGGTGCGTCGCGCTTTCGCCCCGGCGACGTTGCCGCGCAAGACGGGCCGTTTCAATTTCGTTTGATCCCCCACCGCGGCGACCAAGGGGGGAGGGCTTGCTTCGCTCACGCGTATCCTCGAATCAAAGGGGGGCTCGGCGGCGGGACAAAGACGCCGACCCGCTCATAAAGCGGCAGGAACTCGTCGAATAAGTTGGACGTTGAATGGAAAATGAATGTACGAAGCCGCGAGTGGGACTCGACGCGGGAAAAGGCGTGCTTTGCGCGAGCTCTCGAATTTGGGCTCCTTCCAAAGTTTCGTCGTTGCTTAACTTGTCGATCCGTAAAATATACATTTGAGTTGAGTGCCACCCAAAAAGTGTGCTAACTGAATTACGCTCGACTTTTATAGTTTTCCGCGTTGTAAAAATAATGTATACGCGCATAAGTTGATTGATAAATCGGACGCATTGCCTTTCATGGATTTCTGTTTATCTTTGTATTCATAGAATATTTAGAAAATTTTTATTAGCAATTGAAAACTATTCAAATATAGCTATAAATATTTATAAATGTGTATAGATCTGTAAAATTTCGTTTATATTCGGAATAGTTACTGTTGAAATTTTTAACGCACAAGCAAATCAAAAGAACGATTCTTTTCTACAAATCTCTCTGTTTTTGCAGTCTTGAAACATTTTCAAATGACGCGAGCTTTATATAAATTGCTTAAAAAGTTAAGCAAACATGGTTAAGTAAACTTCACTCAGCTTTGTAAGTAAATTTTACCGAATCCAAGGCGCCATTTTTCCTCCTGTCCCTCTCGCGCCTGCGGTGGCCCACTTAATAAATCAGAATAAGTCAGAATCAGTATGTTTTACTCGTGCCTTTTAAGTCAATTGTCCCAGCAATTTTTCTCCGTGTAAATTTAACGATTGCAATATCGACGACGCGCAGCGTTCTTACTTTATTTTGCGAGTGAGAAAATATTCAATTACGAATTGTTTGATCGAAGCTTTAGCGGATTACCGAGGAGAATCCCTTCAATCTTTATAAAGGGATTAAAGTGCCAGAGCGCACATACGAATCAATTTGTGATTGAAATTTATTGATTTTTACACTCTGACATTTTTCACAGATTGAACAAATTAATAAGAAATTTGCAGTATCTTTTATAATTTTCGTTAACGCAATTAGACCTATCATTGAGCACTTACTGCTGCTTCTCTTTTTATTTAATCAATTAAAAAGTATCGTAATTTTTATGCAGCAGAGGCTATGGACTACTGAAACTTTTGACAAAGAACTTTTGCTGAAGAAGTAAGAAATGAATATTTACGACATTATTTAGGCCCCCGAGTAGGCGAGATTTCACGCATTCAAAACCTCCCTCGTAAAGCTTCTCGCGACAAAGCAAATCCAGAATAATAAACGCGAAAAATTAGCTCGCAAGCAAACTGATAAACGACGAGAATTTTCCGTGTCCGCGGAAGTAATGGTGAATTATCGAGCGAAAGCGGGAAAAGAGAGAAAATTAAAGAGGGAAAGGCCAAGAGGAGTCTCATAAAAGAGACTTACGACAATAGTCCGACCGCGTTGGCAGCAGCGGCGGCATCAACAGCGCAGGCACACTTATAATTGTCTTAGCCGAGAGGCGGCGGGAGCAGAATCGACGACTGCGCGGGAAGGGAAAAACGAGGAAAAATAGAGCTTCCAGCTCGGAATTCCTCGGAAAGTTCGCTCGGCGCCGCGCTCGATCGGAGCATATTCGCGCGCGAATTATCGGAGAGCTCCGCGCGAAAAGTATACGAACGGCCCGAGTGACGAGGAGCTAATTAGCCGCGCAATTATTCGCGCATTTTCCTCGCGACGCGTTTGTCGGCCGCTCGGACGCGAGAGGCGTGCCGGACGAATATAAAGCTCGCAGACGCCGAGAATTAATGATCCGAGAGCACAAAGAACGCCGAAATTGCGGATTAATGAGTGCGCGCTTGCTGAGTTTTCAAATTTTGTCGTTTCGTAAACAGAGGGATGAATTTTAAGCGAGCTGAATTTTAATGGGTTTGGGGGAATTGAAATATCTGGGTCAAAAGAATCAGGACTCGCCTCTCGATATTAACAATAGAATTATATATAATGATGTATATTTTATATTAATATCATATATTATTGCAAGTTTGATTTAAAAAAATCTGGTTGAATTTTAAACGAACGTTTTTTCACACATTAATCCATAAAAATAATTTACTTATTTAGCACTAAAGAAATAATTACTTGTACTTGCTTGCAGCTAAGATTTTATTGAATTTCTTAACAGAGTATCGTCTCATTACAAAGACTTATTGAAAATAATGAAACACGTCATTATCAGAGGAAAATCGGAAAATAAATTGAGAAATTAATTAAATTTCATTGTGCTACAAATGAAGCAGCTGCTCTTATAAGTCGATGCAAAATTAATGTCAATAATAGAGTTATATTGGTTCTGATTTATAACGGCTATAATAAATCTATCAGTCTTTTCATTGTGAAAGAGAACGGATGAAGTACAATAAAGAAGCAAATTCCATAAATACTTGGAAACGGAAGAAAAGTGAATAAAAAAAAATAACAAAAAAAAAAACTGATAGTCGAAGGCTCACGAAAAAAAGTTTATAAAACTTGTTTTGTTTGTTCAAATTGTTTTTTTTTTTTTTTTTGTTTGTGCAATATTACATTAATTTAACTTACAAATGAATATCTGTAGCAAGTTCATTTCAAGAAAATTGTAAAATGAGTTTAAAAAAAACTTTTAAAATAAAAAAGTTGTATTTAAAAAAGTTTTCTTTGCAAACAAATGATTTTTGAGCCAATAAAACGTCCTTTAAAACGAACATATTTGTAAAAAAATAAAAATAAAAGTTACAAATCAAAGGCTTGAAAATACCGAAAGGAACAATCAATAAAAAAGTAAATATGTTCGGTACCGAATGCTTTCAAGAAATCTCACAACAGAGCTGCACCGCAATTGTATAAAAGTAAAAATAGAATTACGATCACATAAAGCTTTTATATACGCGTTTTAAATAAAATCATGATAAATTCTGTATTGACACAAATAAATTTTTCTATATTTACAATAACTACTTATCAATATTTTTATTAAGATTGCATTAATAAAGTTTCACTCTTTTTTTTTTTAATGATTATAGAATTTAAAAAATTAGAATTAAAATAAACAGTTTAAGACACAAAATACCAAAGAGAGAAGATAGTAGCCATTATTTTACATAAGCAACCGTATCTTTCTCCATTCAACTAACTAAATACACTTTTAATTATCCACCCGTCAAACAAACATCTCCAATTGCAGTATTTCCCAAAGCCCCCCCCCCCCCCGCGCGACAGCCTCAAAGCTGCCCGAATCTCCATCCGTAAACAAGAAGAAACAAAACACCATTTGCCAAAACGGCCCTCGTCGCCGCCGCGTATTTTTCATCTCCCCGCGTTTCCGCGCGCGACCGCGTAATCTATTTATCTAGCCCGGTGCCGGCGGCGGCGGACGGGCCAGCGGCGTGTGCACGCATACTGGCCCGCCTCCAATTTCGCAGATGCGCCCGATCGCAGAGACGCGCCGCTGAAGAGGCGCCCCCCCCCCGCGTCGCTCCGTGTCTATACGTACTCGCTCTCGCTCTCTTGGCTCTGCTCTTTCGTCCGCTACACAAGTCCGTACTTTGCATTAATTACTTCCAGGTCGCGTCGAGAGGGGAAGAGAGGGAGGGGGAGGGAGATGAAAGAAGAGCGGAGCTTTTAAAGGGGGAGGAAAGAGGCGAACCGGATTAGAATGCTTTCGGAGTAAGCGTTTATTGAGTTGTCGTTTGATTGGCGGCGTTTTCGAGGAGTGGTAGTGAGTCGGTATTACCTTGGATAAATGAACTTGCGAGAAATGGAAGTTCTTAATTTGAATATTAAATTCAGCTGCGTAAGCTTGAGTACTGAGGTAAAAGCAGATAGTTAACACTTTATTTAAATCTTTGATAGGGGAATGAAACTTTGAGATATTCATCGAAAATATTTTAGGTGACTTAAGATTTAAAAGTGACTTAAAAATGTCACATACACAATTATTATTTTTGCTCCTGAATACTATTATAACAATTTCTTGTCAGAGATCTAAACTACTGACTTAAAAGATTAGCAAAGTTAAGTAGCGCTTCTAAGATTTGGTAGTTCAAACTTTCTGAGAACTCAACTATAAACTTAAGGCCTACGACTTTTTGTTGATAATTCATTGGAAATATATTTGCTTTCATTCAAGATTAACGTGACTTAGTAAACTACGCGCCTAAAATGTTTTACGCAATTGCCGAAAGAAAATAACTTGCATACAAAATTTAACATATTTTAAATTTGAATTAAATTTGTCTCTGCTTGTAAATTAATTTTTTTACCACGTAATTACTGTAATGATTAATGATCGTCATACGAAAACTGGAAACTGAAATAAATTAAATTGCGAAGATGCCACTAATTAATAAGAAAGAGAAAGATAAAATATTAAAGTCAAAGTTATACTCTCATATATGCCGCGCGCTAAAAATGTTTCGTTAAAAGAGCGTTAAAGATGTTACGGCCGAGTTTCACCTTTTCCCGAGAAAAGCAAATTTATTTAGAGCTTCTTTCTAGGTAAAGAATAACTTGTGCTGCAGCTTGCTTAGATTCTCCGCCTGCTGTTTGGTGCTTTTAAATGCAAAAGTATAGAGAAGCACCTTCGCGGCAGTAAAAAAAAAAACGTAGTCCTCGTTTGATGGCAAAAACGCAGGAGGGCATAATAGCAGTCTGGAGTGAAAGCTTTTAAATACATTAGAACTTCCTTGAAAATTTAAATATTCTTTTTGAGGAGGCGTTTTATAGTATTGGGCTTTATTTTTCTAGGATTAGCAAATAAACTTTTGTCATTAATGAAATTATACGTATTCATACTTTGAAACAGTATTTTAATAAAGATGACGACATATTATGACAAATTTCAGAAATTATAATTGAATTTCGAAATCGAGTTCAAAATATTATTCATGCAGTCATTCAACTGTAACTACGTTAATTCGGCTTACAGTTGAATCAGTACAAAATTTAACTCCAGTTTGAATTCTGACTAATAAATGTGAAGCAATAACAACGTTATACTACTATATGGAACGATTCATTTCTGTTCAATTTAATAAGCACAAACTTAAGCGAACAGATTCAAATATTTTTAAAATCATTGAACATCCAAATTGACGCTTGGATTTTAAAATTAAGAAACTCTTCTAAATTATAAATGTAATCTAACAGTTTCTAAAGAGTATTCACTTGTTTTTGTTAAACTTTTTAATTTTTTACTTTATAGGAAATAAACAACGAGTCGATGTATAAATAAAATTTAGTATTTGCATTATAATGAAGATAATTTAATGAATTCAATATTGAAGTACGAAGCATTAAAGTATAAAGTATAAAACAATTTCGAACTTTGGATGCCAAGAAGCAATTTAATACTAATAGCTCATTTAATAGAAAACTTTGTTACTGAAAATTCAATAACTTTGACACTGCGATAAACTTGTAATGTACCACTATAATGTACACTTTTATAACGTAAAAACCTATTGTTTATTATACTTTCAATGCAAGAGGGTAATTAAATAAAACTTTTAATTGTCCCACGAATTCTAATAAAGTAATTTTCGTTACACTGTTGATAAGCAATTTAATAATCACACAACTTATAATCAAAAGTATAGTCAAATTATTTCATAAATAAATATAAAATCAGATTGCTTTGCAATTTTTTTTAATTTATTTTAATAACTACTCTTCTAAAAAGCGTTTTGATCGCAGTATGAGATAATAGTAAAGTTTATATACGTAAAAAAATAAAATTCACAGCAAAACCTTTAAGGCAATAACGATTTCATGTCAGAAACGATGACTTTCAGAATTTTCATTCACGTGTTCTAGATTTCACTGTTAAAGGTTAATGGAGATTTATATAATATTTAAAATAATATGTAATACTTACCTACATAAAAATAATAAAATTATAATTATTAACTATTATAACGAACTCTTTAATCTGATTTAAAGTAATATCTATTAACACTTCGGCTAACTTACAGCCAGCTTGCTAAATTCCCCTCGAATATCACCGTTATGTACGCGAAACCGATAGCGAACCGTCAATTTCAATCATTTAAAATGCAAAATTATCTATTAAAACGAAGCCGAGCCGCGGCGGTACATTCCCCGGCACCCGCGGCAATATCGATAAAATCTGAATCCAAATACCCCCCCCCCCCGGCAAAAGGCCGCCGGGCCAATTTATTCGCGACCCCGTGACGCCGCGCGGAATAAAGAAAGACGGCTCGTCCCTCTCTCTCTCTCTCTCCCTCTCTCTCGTGCTTTTTGCGGCACTCCGGCCTGACAGTAATTTTCTCGGGGGCGAGATCGCATTCCCGCGGAGACGGCCGCCAACGCCGTCGGATGGGGGGAGGGGGGGGCTCTACACCCGATTCCCCGGCGCTCCGACTCCGGAGAACTGACAGACAGAAAATACGGGGGAGAGATAGATAGCCGGGAGCGGGAGAAATTGGGCGCTGCCGGACTAAATTGGAGGTGTTTTGCGGGCTTATCAGCCTTTTCGCCCGACAGCCTGCCGAGTTTTCCGGCCGAGAAACGCGAGGAAATCGCACGGCTGACGAAAGTATATTAATTGGCTGTTTTGATTGTGGAAAACGTTAAATATTCTATTTTGCACATGGACGGTTTCGCGTAGCTTAATAATTCGGTGGCTGTTAATAGGTTTCGCGCGCAGTCTCGTGTTTATATATACATCATAGGTGCGTTTTACGGCTTCCTCCAAACTTCTTAAGAGATTATTTGAGAAACAAAAATCTATAAAAGCTCGCCTAATTATTATTAGAATATTCTACAGAAATGATAATCAAATTAAGTTTCTAAAAGTAATCTTCCTACAAATACACCTTCTTCAAATTTTATTATTTAAACCCATAATTACACATTACGCTAATTAAGCATTTTTACCAATACCTCGTCCTGCAAATGATAACATTGTTATAAAAAAAACTTATACGAAAAATCAATTAACGAGATTAACCTCGAATTAAGCATTAAACATTTTAATCGTAACAATCTCGTCCCAGCCGTCGACGCACAAGAATTCAAAGTTCGCGAATCCACCGGCGCCTTCGGCAGATAAATTAGACAAGCCCGCGGGGAGGACGCGAAAAAAAGCAGACACAGCCGAGAGTCGAGGAGGGAGCTGGGACGGCGAGTCGATTGATGGGGGGGCCGGGAATTAATTTTTCTTCCCGACTTTCCTTTCGCGCGCGTCGACGTCCCGGCCTCGCTCGTCGCGGTGTCCTGTCTCCTTGTTCGCCCCCCGTCGCCGAAACCAGCTCGCGCGTGACGCAGGAGCAAAAGGACAGAAATGGCCGACGGGGATCAGAGGCGGCGGAGAGTTCGTTTCCGTGTAACGGAGTCGTCCGAGTAAAAAATTGACGACGCCGAAGCTTGGCCAGGCCGAGGAGTAACGCGCGTGGATAGGCGCGCGTGCGTTTCTGCCTCTACGACTACGGCTTACTTCGTTTTGCTACTTCTTGCTGCTCTCGGTGATTTTTATTCAAAGCAACGGAGATTTCTGAAAGAAGCTTTTGCTCGGTCGTCAAGATTCTCAAAGCTCTCGGATGGTACCTACACTTCAATAAAATAGCACGCCGACTGTAAGGCTCTCGGATATAAAAATAATTAAACTTCAGCGTCTCAAACGGATATTCGCCGCGGAGCGAGAACAGGCGCCCCGTCCCATTTCTCCCGCGACAGATGTATAGATAAAACGTTATGATACTCCGGTGTGCGCCGCGGCCCATTGTTCGTCCTGAGCTCCGTCGAGAGGAAATCCAAAAGCCGCGGATTTTGCAGGCGTTGATATATATCCCGGCGCGGTGGCAGAGCCCTTCTCGATTTGCAAACAAGGCTTTGCAAAAATAGCGGACGGTCGCGTTTTCTTTTTTTTTTTCCCCTCTCTCGAGAGTTTCGTTTTGTCCGGGGTCCGGTATTGAATTCGACGTCCACGAACACTATTCGCGCCGGAAGATTGAAAATCGAGTGCACCGATCTGTATCGCGACTCGGCTGTAAGAGCCCGGATGACGGACCACGCGGTAATATGCAGGCGGTGATCGATTACGCAGGACGCAGTCCGTTTCCTGCTTGAAGAACGAGGGGGAGGCGAAATATTAGTAAAGTAACGCAGCATGAAAAATCACAAGTTCTCGCACAAGTTCCTAAATAACGATGCAGCTCGTCCGCCGCAGAAGCGGTGAACTAATCTTTCTTCGTGAATGTTTCAGCTCCGCCAGTCCTGCCGACCGCTCCGACCTCGACAGTCCATTAGCCCGGCGGCGCGGTGCTACGCTGTCTCCTTCCCGAAACTCCACGAGT
>JAWWEM010000001.1:14736965-14747365 GCA_035582935.1 Ormyrus thymus
CCGACCGCTCCGACCTCGACAGTCCATTAGCCCGGCGGCGCGGTGCTACGCTGTCTCCTTCCCGAAACTCCACGAGTCCGCGCTCCGCAGCCCCCTCGGAGAAAACCATGCCGTTGTCCGCGGCCGATCAATTGCCGTCGTCGTGCGCTCGCGGAGGCTGCATCAGCGATGACTTTGCGCCGGCCGGAAGGCCTGCCGAACGAGGACCGCTGCCGCTGGCATGTTGTACGTCATTTACCCGGCCGAGGAGCTGCTTGATTTCTACGACTGCCCGGCGCGCGCGAGACGGGGTAACGGCCTGCTGAGCTTCGCCGGCGCCACCGTAGCCGCGGTCGCCAAGTCGAGGGCCGACCGAGGGAAGAGGCAGAGCGCCTCGCCGATCGAGGCCGCCAGGAGGGCCTGGGAGCAGCTCACTTGGAGCAGCGAGAGGAAGGCGGCTGACGTTTATACGGTGGGTCGTGGTGACCAACTTTTTTCTGTGCTTCTGGTTGGCAGTCTGCTTACGAGCGAACGAGTAAGGCAGCCACCCCGTTTTGCGTCGCATGACGTGCAATAATGCTCGCATGATCAATCACGTTAATTCTGAAACTAATGTAAAGTTAATATGGTTGAAATATGGTCATTTACTGTAACTATTAATATGCCAGACGTAAACGTCAATTTGCAGTTGCTTATGACTTTGCTGCAATTTGGAATCGCGTTCCCAGATGCCTCCATTCCAATTTGACGAACGTTTTAAAAAGATTCTCCAAAAGCGGTGCAAACTTAAAAAGCCTCAGTCGAGCAGCTCTCAAACTCCACAATCAACGCAAGTTTACCTTCCAGCAGCAGCAGCATAAGCAACAGCAGCGCTACTCGCCAAAGGAAAACAACTGGAGTGCGCCGATCGGCGGCTCCGAGCAGCAGCAGCAGCAGCAGCAGCAGCAGAAGCGCGGCTCGGGCAGCGCGAAACGAGCTATTATGCAAAACAATCGCAGCCTGCTGGACGAGGGCGCGAACCCCCTGAAGGACCTGACGCACGCGAATCTCAACGAGCCGCTCAAGCAGCACAATGGCAACGCCGTCAAGCTCGTGCAGATCGGTGAGTACCCGCCCACGAATGCGCTCCCGCTCGTACACATCTGCAAACGCGTGTCTGCTCGCGCGAGAGCGAATCGAACGGGTTCGTCGAGCGCGGCCGGCTCTCTCGGTGACATTCCGTTTATTATGATTCGGGCGACGCGGCCGCCTTTGGGAAAAAGGGATTTAATAATGCGCCGCGCGCGCGGTTTTTCGAGCTGAATCGGAGAGCTTTTTTCTAATGGATAAAGCGCGGAGGTGGGCGACGAGAATTCTCTTTTTCTGGGTTTGCAACTGTTACGCTTTCACCTATACGAGGATATTACTTTTTATTATTTCAGTTTTTAATGATCGCTCAATTGGCGATGCGTAATCAAAAGGCTGTCTGCTCTTTCCGTCTTTGCTGACGGAACGGCGGCAGCGATAAGTTGACAGTCGGATTTAATAATCTTGGTTTTAGCGAGATTAAAACCCTTTTTAACCTTTCATAAGCCCTTTCAAGCGCGTCGGACGTGCTTTAAAAATGAAATTCGCCTACACCGAGAAATAAAGAACAAATTAGCATTCATATCATTTTCTTATTCGCGTTTCCCAACTCCGCGCTCTCTCCAATTATCCTTTTCATTCGTCGCAAAATCGCGCTGCATCCGCGTTTCTTTGAAATTCTTTTTTTCAATCCGAAGCAATCCAATTTCTCAAAAAGAAACAGCGAAAGACCTGTATATATTTGAATGCGCGACTGGGACTCAATTTAAGACGGTATTGTCGCGGCGCACAACTAAAATTTCAAATTTCTCAAACAACTCGGGGGGGGGGGGAGCGCGCGCTCGCACGCGCACACAAACATACACACGCGCGCACAGGCACACACACACAAGTCACTCGTAATTGCATTCATCAAGCGGAGCGCAGCGCCAAGAACAGCATAACAAAGCCGTCGCAAAGTCAATCACCCGGCCTCATACATAATTTCTCTCCCTTAAGAGCCCGTTTCTATCGCTGTCTATCCCTCCGCGCTGCTCTCGGCAAGCGTACAAAACTTCACCTCTCGATTAATATACGATCTCGCGAGAGGGAGAGAGAGAGAGAGAGAGCGCATAAAGCTTCTTTCGCGCCACATCGCGGCGAGACTGATGACAATGCAGGGGGGGGGGGGAGTCTAATGCGCCTTTAAGAAAGCAGGCGAATCGCGGGAAGGTGTTGGGCTTGCCGGTTGTGCAGCGTCTAAAGGGGAAATTTCTGCTCGAGGAATTCCGGTACGAAGCGCTTTCATAACGGCGCGTAAACGCGCCGCTGCGAAGCTTCTTAAAGCCCCCACCTTCTACCCCCCGGCCGAGATTGACGCCTTTGGCCTCTTTTATTTATCTTCCGTGCGCCGTTGTGTCGAGAGCCGGTGGTGAGCGGCGAGAGCGAGGCTGCGGCTGCCGCGAAATCGCTAATTTCCCGACTCCGTAATTCGCTGCCGTACGAACCGCGAGGCGGCGTCTGAAAGAGGGGCAATGAAAATGCCGAAGGCTTTTAAAACAATACCGAGATGAAAGGGGAGAACGCGTGCGGGAATACTTTGTAGAAAATTAAAGCGAAATTCGAGCTGGGATATACAAGGTCGTAAGGATCAAAGAATGCACGAAGTAATTAAACTTGAGCGCGGAACTTGCTTTAACAAGTGTTCTTCCGCCGCGCCGAAGAATGCGATTCCAATTTCTTTTTAATTGAGAAATGATTATTTATCGCAAATTATTCTTTCGTTCAATTTTAGAAAATTTCGAAAAATCCGATGCATTAACTCGACGGAATAAATTCCAAAGAAACTTTCCGCGCAAAATGACTTCCCGGAAAAATCATCTGTACATAAGAAAAGTATTACGGATTCAGGGAATGTAACTCTGAGGGAACTTTGATATCTGAATATAGCGTACATAAGATCTTCGCGAGGAGTACGTATTATTTCTATTACATATATATATTTTTTTTCGCATACAAAGTACAGATACCTCGGAAACAAATTCAGTAACGCCGTGAGCTTTTTCGCACGAAATGCGGTGATTTTACCATCTTGCACCGATATTTGTGAAATAAAAATCACCATTACGCGCTGAAGAATTCCGCAAACGTTATCTGTTGCGTGCAGCATTCGACACTTGTGAAACTGTCGCTTCAATGCAGACTCTTAAAGCGCGAAAATTCAAATTCAAACCTCGCAACAACATTTTACATGCAGATACATCCTTTATCATTCAAATCCACCTCGTCGGCTCGTCATTCCGCGTGTCCTTGTAAATCAATCACTTCGCGTCTCCCCGCTTCGCGATATTATTCTCACCCCATTGTCGTCCCCCGACGGCCGTCCGAACGGGCCGAACTTAACCAAAACGAACGCCGCCGCGATAATTATCGCGAGGGTAACAGAGGCGTCGCTGCATTGCGTTCAGAAATCTCGAGCCCGACACAGCCGGACGCGGATTTACGGGCTCTTCGGCAAGATTCGCGCTGTAATGAAGGGCAGGTGACGTCGTCATCGCGACCGCCGGCAATTGATGCTGACCGTGCTATTATAATCCGCGGGCTTGTCCCGCTCGGCGTAATGCATAATGATGATGCCGGCCCGTCGTTAAAATTACGTACCCGGATTACGCGCGTCGACGGGGCGCGGGTGAGAAAGCGTGCTCGCTCTCGATGTAACCGCTGAAAATCCGTAACAGATTTATATTATTTTATTTTCGTGATTTCGTTCTTTAATCGGACCGATTTTCTTTTTCGATTACACCGGTAAAAACAAAAACTTAGTGATGTCATTGTTATTACTAGTTTTCATTGAATTTATTATTTAAATCACATCAACAAACGTACGCGCACTTTTTCTCTAACGGGAATATAATAATAACTGTAATTAAAGTTTCTGCTCAAACGTTCCGTTTTACTTTAACCTAGTTATAATAATAGTTGAAGTTTTCACTGCTGGCTGAAAGCCGATTCACGCTAATTCATAATTCAATTACAACGTACCCGCGAAAGCTACTCAATTCCCAGCTTCACACCCAGCTCCTTTTAATTCCAACGCAATAAAATAAAAGCCAAACTATCCTCGCTCAATCCCGCCGCTGCACTCCCCATCCCGCCCCCTACAATTTTGCCGCGAAAATCGCACGAAGCCGTCCGAGAACGCGCCGGCCTCCGTACTCGCAGCCGCCGGAGTCAATATCGGCGCAGCCAATCAAGACGGCGGGCTACGAGCACAAGGCTTGCCCGGTCACGTTCCGCGAGACTCCGCGGTCAAGATCCCGAGCAATTAGTGGCGCGAGCACCGGGGACAGGCAGAGCCCGCTATCGGCGGATCTCCGCGGAGCAGGCCTCCCTCGTTATCAATTATCCGATGAATCTCCGCTATCGGCCGACTTGTTATACGGGCGAGGCAGTCCGCCGGAGTCTGCGAGCTCTTCGCGAGGCCTTTTAAACGGGCGCGAGAGGCAATTAGTTTTTTTCAGCACGGCTTTTACAATCAGTTTTGTGTAATTGAGTTAACCGCCGGCGCAGCAGTTTTTTTGCTCGAGCTAAAAAGAGAGAGAGAGAGAGAGAGAGAAAGCTTTTAAGGAATACGGCAAATTGATCGTTGCTTCCATTGTGCGGCATTGAGCCATCTTCCGATGGAAGTATCAAATTTCGCTATTGGGGTAATATGAATTACCTATTGAGTAAGTTTTTACGGCGGAACTTTAAAGCCATTCTCTTCCTGTATTATCGATAAAAGTATAAAAATGACTTAAAAACCGCTATCAGTCACATAGTTGGTGCCTTGGCAGTTTTTCAACGGTAATTCCGCAGGCAGGTTTAAAAGGACACTTTATCGCCGCCAATAAAACGCGCGCGGCAATTAATAACGACGATAGCAGAACGACAAAAGACACCGTCGGAAGGACAAGATACCCATCTTCAAAGTCGACCGGCCCCGGCTGCGCGCGCTCGCGCCTAAAGCAAACTGCGCGGGCAAACGAAAAAAGGGAAAAAACCTCCGAGTGTTCCGGGCCAAAGGACGTCGGGTCCATTATTCCCGGCCGCGGCGGTGGATTCCCCCCGCTGGAAACGCAGAGAGCGCCGTGCCGCGCTCGGCGGCGCGTTTGAAGCCATTGTCGGGGCGGCGTTTTTGATTAAAAAAGTTGAGCGAACGCCTCGGCGGGACGGCTTTGAACAATGATCGCGGGGAGCGCGGGGTATCGATCGGAAAAATTGTGAGCGCAAACGACGGCTCGCTTTTTTTGCGGTGGAGTAACTCGGCGGAGAAGTATCGAGCGGGCTCGCTCTTTGGGAAAGTTTTAATTGTGACGGGCTCGCAAATGTCGCGTCTTTTGTCGTCGTCGGTCTTCGGCGGCGTAAGACTTGACGAAAATACGGCGGGGAGGCTAATAAGTTCGGGGAACGGAGAGGCACGGAAAGTTGTTTGGGTAACTTTTTTTTTTTCTATTAAATGTAAAAGTTAATGACGCCGAGTCCGTGAAGTTATTTCGGGTGGACAAACTACCTTATGGAACTAATTAAGTGTAATACAATTGAAGTTTAGTTGGATTAATTTCTTAAGCTATCGAGATGAAAATCGACGATATAAAGAATTCGGTGAATCGGAAATGTAATTCGAATAAGAGGTCAAAAGCATGTCTGAGAGAATTCGATTTTTTCTACTGTGAAATTGGTGCTAAAGCTTTCGTAAACCTTTTACTTAAAATAATAAATATTAGCACAGAAGCCGAACCTTCGGACCTCTGGACGTTAAAACGCTGTAATTCTAATGGTGTTCATAAATCTATCTTCGTTTTCTTTTTTTTTTTATAGATAAAACGTGACCTAAGAAAGCAGATAAAAAACAGCAATAAATTTTAATCCTTGCATTTATTACAAACCCTCGAGCATAAAGGACAAATACCCCGGGGGAATTTTTCGAAAGCACATTTGCAAACGTACATGAAAACACAGAAATTTTAAGCCGCTCTCCCGCCCGACACTCCGCAGCGCCGCTCGACCTCCAATCAGCTTTAGGGATTGCATGAAGTCCTTTTGTCAATTTACGTCCAGCTCGGCAATCTAATGGACGGGCGCAGCACTTTTATTGCCCGGCGCATGTCGGCACTAAAATACATAAATGCCGGCGGCGTTCTCGCGCATTTGAAAAAGAAAGGCCGTTTTTACGATCCTTACGGAGGAGCATTAAATCGCCCGCGACATGTTAAGATCTCGGCAGCTAATTTTAACCCGGGAAACAAGCCGCAGCTTTTATTGCACAAAGGAAAGTCAAATGGCCAGCGGGCCGAGGGAGAAGATATCGCGGGAAACTTGAGGGAAGCAGAAAGATTCTTTATGAAATAACCGTCTTGAGGGATATTCCGCGGGTAGAAAATTTATCGTAACCGTCTCAGGTTCGAGTATTTCTACTTTTATTTAATTCAGGATATTATTTAAATAAAAGCGATGACTTCTTACCTATTAGTTTGTTCGTATCGGTAAACCAGCCACGCAAACGAAGTGTTACGAGCGCGTCTGGCAAGGTCAAGCAGCTTACTACGCAAATCCTCGCAGCGCTAGCGTCGTAAAATGATTAACAGTGGCGAGATGAATTCTTTTTTTGCACCGTTTTACAGAGCACTCGAAGTACGCCTCCACCTCGAAAATTAAAAGGATCTCACAGCCGTAAAATAAAGCATTATCTCAGCTGTTAAAGTCGCCGTTCTCGGCAAGAGTCCCGCTCAAAAAGCCATTCCGGCCGAAACTCAATTCCGACGAATAAAGTACGAAGCCTCGCCGAAAGCAGGTGAATCTCGTTCTCGTGACTTATGCAGACCGGCGCGGCGGGGCCCCCTGACACGGGCTGTCCGGTCGAGGCACGGCCAAGATGCCACGCTCGAGAGTCCGCAGGGGCGTTTCCGCGTGCGCGCCGTCGACCTCCTTCCCGCTCGCGTCTCTGCTCGAGCTATCAAAGCGCTTGTATGATGAAGGAGGGACGCGGGGGAGGGGGGGGGGTGGACGAGTGGCTTTCGATTTGAAATTCATGGCGGCGTCCGAGCTCTCTCCTCTCCGCCTTCCCCTCGGCCACTTCTGAATTATTCGCCGGCGACATTAATGAGCCCTTCAGCTAGCGGCTTTTCTCTCTCTCGCTCTCTCTCTCTCTCTTTCTACGGGAGAATCTCCGCGTTCGTCGTCGTCGTCGTCGGGCGCGGGGGGAAATTGCATTAGTTCGCCCTTCGCCGAGTCCATGCGGATCCCGAGTGTAATTACGGTAATTTAAACTTACCGGCGAGTAATTGCACGGCTTTTTTCTTTTGCCGCGGTGACAGAGAGAGAGAGAGAGAGAGAGAGAACGGCTGCGCTCGCTTTTTCTTACCCGCGAACGGTTGTCGTCAGCGACTTTTACATTTGCGAGTTGACAATTGATCTGGCATTCAAGACAAACTTCCGATTTCCGATGGCAACGATTTCAGTTCCGTTTGGACTGAATCACATAATTTTGTTCGTACGAAATACCTTTAAAATTGGATAACGTTTGTAACACTTTTAACAATGGTAACGTAACAATTCATTGCATTAAATTACCTTTGATTTTACGCAAGCGGACATTTTCATCCACCTAAACTTCACATTTGATTAAAGCGAAGAAACATTCTGTAGGATTTAGCAAAAATTTTAATGAAGCAAATATATATCGATTTACTTCAAACTACGTAGTTTGTGAAAGGCGAACGTTTCAATGGACTTTTTCAATATCCTCTTCGCCTAATTGGACTTGTTATTTAATAAAGTTTAAAAACTACCCTGCTAATCCAATTGCAAAACCCATTGCTTCCAACCACGATTCTCCCACAAAATTTACGACAACCGATTTTCGCATTAGAATATCACCGAGTCCAGAAGCCATCCCGATAACAATTACATCCCCGCCGCAAAAGACGACCTCCCTCCGCCCCCATCCGCATATGAGACGGCTACCGCACGGCAAACCAAATCCAATTCCCTCGGCGTAATAACTTTACCTACCCCCGCTTACACCGAGGACGGTGTAAAGAAAAGGTGCAGGTGACTATTTGACGAGCCTGTCCCGCCAGGCTCCTCGGAGCCCGAAGCGACTCGCCGAAAGTGCCGCGCGCTAAATCAATTCGAGCCCTCGCGGCCGTCCGCGGCGATGCGCGCGAGTCGAGGGCTGCTCGAAGGAGAGAACGACGCTGCCCCTTTTACGGCCGCGATACGGGGGGGAGATATGCCCTCTATCTCCTCGTGGCTCGCTGCCTCTCCGCGCTTACTTTTGCTTTCTTATGGGCGGGGAGTCTGAGAAACGGGTGATGAAGAAGGTTAATGCCTTTTTTTAGGATCCGTGTAGCCGGGGCTCGGTGACGGTTCAGTGCTGGTTCTGGGATGAATTTTTATGCGAGGGTACGAAGAAGTTATTGTATTTCTTGTAGTTGTAATGTACCTGGAAGTCCATAGAATGTACTTTTAGTGGAGATCTTCGGGTAGAATGTGAAAAAAGTCGTTAAAAGAAAGCAGCTTCTGCAAAAAGTTTAAACAATCGCATTTTTGAAAGCAAAGCCAATCCGTCTCCTATCTATCCTTTACTTAAACATTTTAACATTAGTCCACAGCTCTTATTAAACTTACAAAAACAAAAACTCCCAAAGTCAGAACTTCGAATTTTCCATTTTCTCCCCCCCCCCCCCTCCAGCAGAACTCTCAACGTCCTTTCCCGACGGGGCTAATGCACCGCAGCCAGCGGCGACTTATCCCGGGCACGCCCAATTTCTTCCCGTCGGCCTCGCGCTCGCACATCTCCGGCCGAAGGCCCGCGACGGCGCACGTCGAGGCTCCCCGGCGAAAAGTAACTCCCCGAAAAAAAAACTCCGGCCGAGCGGAGATTAATCACCCTTCCAGTGCGCGGGGCCTCGACTCTCGCGTGATCCATCCGTTATCGCGATTTCACTTTATCGCCCGGGAGCCGTCCTCGCGCGGACGGGGGAGTGTGTGTGTGTGTGTGTGTGTGTGTGTGTGCTTTCGAGGGAGGCGCGTGCGTGGTTTACGGGAGCGAGAGGAGAAAAAGGGGCAGAGACGAGGATGCAGAGTGAGCTTCTCGGTCGGGGGTGAGAGAGAGAGAGAGAGAGAGGGAGAGGGGACGCCGGGGTGGGGTGAGCGAAGGGCAGCTTTTTTTCCAACGCAACAAGTTTCGGAGGAGGCCGCCGTGCTCCGTCATTTGACTTCATTCTTCGGGAGCTTAATCGTCGGGAATACTTTTTTCCAAGATTGCGCCGAGAGTCGATTCCTCATTTTCCCGGACCCCTTTTACTTTTTTTTCCCTCTCGGTAATGACTCGAGTGCTTTTTCCTTGTGATCGAATTCTTGTACTGTACGGCGTTTCTATTTATACCAGAATTTTATCGAGATTGAAATTCCGGATATTTTTATCCGAGCAATAATTAAAGTGTGAATCGGATTCGTAAGGAAGGAGTATCTAATTCCGCTTTTCGAATCGGATAAGAAAGCTGTCTTTTTCACGGGTGTTTAGCTCCCTTTTGTATCGCCGTCACTTAACTATCAAAAATAACCCTTTATTCTCTACTCATAATAGCCTTATGTAAGATTCATCTTTCGAGCAGCTATAAATTTCCATTGAGAGTCCTTCCTTTGTGCAGAGAAAAAGTCCGTATATTTATCGAACGCGAAAAAATTATATTCCCACGATTCACGGGGGAGCGCGGCTTGCTGCCTTTATATTTCTTTTCCTTTATACGTGATCGCATATTGATAGCTCTTTGAGTAACTCGAAGCTGTTGATATTCCGAACAACAGACGAGAATATTTCATGCGCAGATGTCGAGTGATGGTTTGAATTAAATTATTATTCACGAAGAAGATCGGGGATACTTTATTTTCGTGGTTCGACTGTCTAAGTAAGTTGACTAAACGATTTAACTTTTTAAAATACGAGAAAGAAAAAAAATCAATATAAGATTATTGAAATTGAATTATTATAATGCTATTCATTATTCAATTTTCTTCTTTTTATAATTCAAGCAACTTTTTGATATCCTCGGCTTGAGATCGATAAATACTCGAAAACCGAATAACAACATAGAAAAGGTGTAAAATCACCTTAAACATTATTATCTTCCATTTATATATATATTTATTTAGAACGCCTTTATCAACATTATATTTAGTTTAGATAAGGAACAGGAAAACAAAGGCTTAAGCCTTTTAATGAGATTTCTGTTAGTAAAAGAATTCCCAATATTAAGAATAAAGCTTGAAAGCTCCTTTTAAGGAAAATTCGTGTGTTTTTTCGTGTTGGTATATCATTTAGAATAATCTAC
>JAWWEM010000001.1:14760913-14784978 GCA_035582935.1 Ormyrus thymus
CTAATTGCAGAATAGTCAATAGGTAGCAAATTTTTAATTCATGTATTAAAATCAATTTATCTTAGTTAAATTTAAGATTTAGAATTTTTTTAATAAATCAGTGTACTCTCACAATGATCAAAGAAATCGTTTTTAATTTATAAAATAGTGTTGAAAATTGATCCCATGTAATTAAAGCAATCGTTAACTTTCAGAGGTTAAAGGATAACTGCAGACGAGTGACATAATCTAAGAATAGAGAAATCAAGTTACTTACGTAGGCGCGCATAATAAATCTTCATGCAATGACTTATTACGTTAATGATTTCGTACTATAATTAGAGGATTATCTTCATAATTTTTTCGTTCGACTAATTTTTTCTTTCTGAAAATTAATGGAAAACCTTGTAAGCAATACTTAAATTCGATTTTCAATTCCACAATGGAATTTAAAGAAATTTCAACATCTCGTAAAATTTAATTTTCCAAAGAAGCCTTTTGGCTTTCTGGAAGATCATATTTTAATTGAATTTCATTAATTTTTAAACTTACACAGTATTTCTAAACTATAATTTATACTTGACTCTAATAAATGATTACCGAGTACTTATTTGTAATTATTTTCTAGCGACAAGTATAATGCTTTATTAGAAAACCATAAAATTATCAAGTTTATTGATTTTTTTACGTTTCATAAAATGTAACATCAACTCGAGTAGTTTTATTGTCACGGAAGGCGTATGGGGACTGTAGAGAGTGAAGGTAAAATTTGATTCCCAGCATCACGAGACGTGCATTAAACTCTTTTCTTTCCATTATTATTACTTTCGAGTAGTTCGGAAAGCATAAGAAATAAAGAAAAAAATGACGAAAAGTCGGCAATATTAAAGAGAAAGGCTGCATCCTACCGTCGCTTAATGATAGGAAATTAGCTGATTAAAACGATGCATTGTTTTCTTTGTGTCCCGCACGAAAAAAAAAATTCAGAGTAATTAACATAATCGTTCGTGCGCATCTGCGCTTAATATTATAATTGCACAAACCTGTCAGGCGAGAACAAAAAAAGTAAAAGTTGTTTCAGTGCAGTCGAATATATTGTATTGGCAAAAGCATATCTTCCAGTCGTTTAAATTCTTTAGGATTATGTTAATTTGCCTTTTTGTAATCTCTATGTGTACTAACGAAGGAATTTGCAAGGATACATTCTATTGCCTCGGGTAGATGAGCATCATCGCGGCGTCCACTCGCATATATAATGTAACGGTTCAAAAACTGCTTATGTAAACAACCATTTCGCGTTATTAAATCTTACATCGCGGGAGATTTAGCTTAATTGTTAATAAAAATTATTGTATTAAGCCTCTTTAAACTTTTTTGATAGTCGCTGCAAGAACAAGGCAGCACTTAAGAATTTAGCGGCACGTGAACTTGCCGAATAAAGATTTACCGATTGGCAGGAAGCGTGTCGTAAATTAGTTCTTTCGGCAAAAAAATAATGAAAGTTCCATATGAACATAGAAATGAATCAAGACTTTTATTGCGAATTAGTGTACTTTTTTTTCTTCCTTAACGACCTTTGCTACTTTACGCCTACAAAATATTGATCATTGATCGGTGTTTTTCTTCTTACACGGAAAAGATTTTATGCATTGCAGCCCTGTCTTGAATTCTTAGGTTTCTGTTTGTTTGATTTTTGGTGCAGCAAAATGGACTAAATAGAGCAATATGTAGATGCATTAATTTGAACAAAAGATTAAAAATGCTTCTATTTTTTAAAATAAATAATGTAAAAATATTTATTAATGGTAACTTGTCGCACAAATATTTTCCAGTAAGTTACAATCTAAAAATATTTCTTTGACCCCAAATTTCAACTGAATAAATAATTTCAGGCATTTTGATCAATAGATTTATTTTTCGTTCGGTATAATATTATAATTGATTGTTAACTATAACTGTCAACTGAATATATAACTAAGGAGTCTAGAAAAAATTCAATACAGTACATATTATTTCTAATATTCACAACAATTTTTTTACGTTTGTAAATAGGCAAGGTAAATTGCATGAAGAGTCTCATATGAAAAGCACAGGCTTTATGTTAATCAAAATAAATTTCCATTTATAGGTTATTATTAAATTTAAATCTTGGGAAGCATTGTTCTGTATCTCTGTATCTGTGAAACATTTTGTAGCTAATAAATATGTAATGTTCTTATAAGTTGAGTAATTTTATTATCCATAAAAAAAATAATTATATTATTTGATAAATTTTATGCTTATAATCATTTTTAAATAACTTTTTAGGATGTACTCATTACCTTATTATATTAAAGTAATTATGTTTGGTGCAAGAAGTAAATCTAATTTTCATATTTGTAGGTTTATTGCGCAAAAATCTAGGTTTATCACGTTTACTTAGCTTAAAACAAAGAGTTTACAAAAAATTTTACCTCGTAAATTTTTTTTTTAAGTAAAATTGAAGAACTTGTGAAATTTTCGCATACAGTATACTTTAAAGAAAAACAAAAAAATGTCAGGTGCTAAAAAAATACCCAATTAGCTATCAATGCTAAAAGACTCAATTAATTTAATCAACTACTCGTATCTAATTGCGTAATTGGTGTATAAATGTTAGTTACATAAACGTTCAGATGCAGTTTAAATATTCCATCATGGTCATCCCATGAGATTTTTTGTAAACAGCTATTCTTAAAGCACTTTTACTAGATTGTATGAAGCAATTGCTGTATTCTTCGTTCTTAGTATCCATGTAACGAGGTTTATACTTAAAGGAGTTCCGGTTTTTAATAGGGAGTATTTAAATTGCTATAAATAAGTAAGCTCTTTTCCTGATAAGGTTCCATCGCTTTTAGCTTTCACCGTGAAATTCAGAGCTCCGTTAATCAGTTTTCCCTTCCACAAATTGCTACTAAAAAAGCAATTAAACTTGATTGATTAAACATGTCATGTACAGAAGCAATTCACTTCCAATCCACCAGACTTTTTATGAGCAATACTTATTACTTAAATCATTAAAGTTGATTACTTCTTGATGCTTAACGATTCTATCAGTTTTGAATATTTACTGTTAAAATTAAAAAATCGTATTTAAAATTTTAAAATGAGTCTTTCGACATTTTTATTCAACATTTGTAATATAATTTTCTTAAAGCTATTGCATCTTGACTCATGGCAAGACTTTAGCGTGCAGGCGCTCAACGTAGAGAAGAATTTAAATACAATTGGTTTTTAACCTTCGTGTACACCTCTTTGCGTAACTTACCTAAAACGTTTTATTACGAGCGACTTTTTGTAGCTGATCCACTCCCGGATAAAACGTAATGTACTGTAGTTAATCTGTAAGTAGCCATACAGTTTGCACGATAACTCCCGTTACCATTATAAAGAAATAATTTCTTACAACAACCGATTCCCCCCTCGAGACTAGAAAATTAAAGGCAGAGAATTGCTTTCCCTCAGAACACCCAACCCCCGCCGGTGTCTACCGACTTCAGCTGCAACGGTCGCCCGATGGGCTTCTACGCGGACGTGGAAACAAACTGCCGAGGCTACCACATGTGCGACGATCACGGCAACCACTTCGCCCACTACTGTCCCGAGGACACGGCCTTCCGGCAGGACGCGATGATCTGCGATCACGCCTACCTCGTCGACTGCAGGGCGAACGTCGAGAGCGCCCCGCCGCAGCCGAGAATCGGCCAGGACAACAACCACGACGCGCCTCCGTCCTCCTTCGCCGAGCCTCGGGGCGAAGGCTCCAATTCCCGGGGCTACGCTCGCTCCTTCAGAATCAACCCCGAATCGAAGGGCGCCAACGCCGCCAAGTACCCCACCTTCGAGCTCAATTCCAGCGTCTTTCTGACCAACAGGGAACCGAGCACGAAGAGGGGACCGACCGCAACTACGAGGTGACTTTTTACCTGCTCTGAATAGATAGCTGGATTATTATAGTAAATCATTTGTAACAAAAATGTCCTTTCCATAAATCTTGTAGATTTACGAGGGTTTAAGCTATACGTTTTTTCATTTGCAGATCGCGCGAATCAGCGAAGACAAATGTAACGCCGAATCATTTTAATGACAATTTCTTCGAATCGAAAAATTTCGCTTCGACAACGGCCAGAAGCACGATTTCAGAAAAGCCGCCGCCTCCATCGGGATCTTTTAAAAATACCAAAGTTTTCAATAATTTCCCGGACGAGGAGTTCTCTTTTCTCGAACCGCCACCCGAGAGGGACGATAATGTTTTCTTTCCGAAGAAGACGTTCGAATCCCTTAAAACCGACAGCACTCGGTTCCAGAAGAGCTCGATAGAACCCTTCAAAATTGATACTGCTAATAACAACTTTCACAAAGCCTCGAGCCCGTCGGTAATATTCAGTCCTCGCACGGAAATGATTCTAGAGATGGTTAAGGCGCGCGGACTGAGCAGAGCCGATTCTTCGACCACTTTTTCACTGCCGAAACCAGTGAACTTTCTCGAACCGCCGTTCCTCAAGTCCGATTCTTCGTCCTTCTCGCGATCCTCCTTCAACTTTCGCAACGACGACTTTCCTTACGTAGAAACCCTTCGGTCCATCCAGAACAACAAGCCCACCAATCATTCCTTTAGCTTCTTGGCGAATACAACACCGAGGACGACGACTACTCCCAGCTCGAGCAAAGTCCGCACGAGCACCGAAGCCTCTATATTTGCCGCGCCGACGAAGCCCTTGTTATCCGGAGACGCGGAGCAAGATCCGTACTACCCGAGGACACCCACGACGACGGAAGCGTACTTCACGCCGCGTCACCAAACGAACAAGAACAGGAAACCTTACTTCACCACGAGGAAGCCTCCCGCGAGCAGCGCCCAGTTCGAAATTCCCGCGGTACTGCCTGATTTGAACAGTTTGGAGGACCTGCTCGATCGCAGGAAGTTTTTCTTCATACCTCGAATTAAGTCCGTTTGAAATGTTGAACTGGATCGATGTTCAATACAGCGGCAGCAAATTGTCTTGATGGAAAATTGCGCTCAAAATTATTTATAGAGCTTTTGTCGATTCTAAAACCTTCCGTTTTTCACATTATGATTTAAAAAGCTTTATTTTATATTGCTATAAAGTATCGTTCTTCGTTCATCTTTAAAATTAATTTACATTTTTGTTCTATACAACGTTAGATTTTCAAACGAGGTTGCATATATCAATGCAATTATCGATAAATTATTGCAGTATGCGAGTAAATTTTATAAATGTTAATATTAAATAAATGAAAGAGCTTAAAATTGATTTTAACAACTAAAAATTTTAATCTAACGTATCTTTTACATATTGATTCTGTACTTATTTTTATAAACATGAAATAATGCTTTTACAACATACTTTACTGAATAAAGCTCATCTCGACGAAACGTTTTACAAAATTCGATATTAACTTTACGAAGGATAATATCATTATAATTAAAAATAAAATAAAAAATACAAAAATTATTATAATAAATTTCCTTTTTTTAAATTTAAATATATGTAAGAAATATATGTAAGAAACCTTTTTGATAATTGGTCATTTATTATATTCGCATGATTGCAAAAAGTATTCAAGAAATATCAAAAAATGACAAAGGGCAAGTTTTAAACTAAAACCAATAATTTCTCTGTGCCAAGACATATTCATTGCAAATCATGTAAAATAGATGTACGCATGAATGATTATTTAATCACATAATGTATTAATAAATTTATAATTTATTTTTCGATAATAATAATGCTTATGACGAGCAATCGTTAAAATATGTTGCGTTAATTGTGCTGTGGTTAACTTTTTGTACAAAAATATGTATTTTTTTACCTCTAAAAAAATTTAGGAAAAATTTCTTGCTACAGGTTTTAATGTAAAATATTTAAGAAATGTTAATCTATTTCTTGTAATAAACAATTTTTTAAAACATATAGAAACTATTTTTACAATAATATATGTTTGTACAGTTTAACCGTTGTTTACTTATTTAAAGCATAAGCGGACGAAAAGTTTTTATTTATTAATGGTTTTTGTACATATTTTACCCTCTTTGTACTTTCGTAACATCAAATAAACCATTCAGAGAATCACAGAAATGAGTCTACCCTTTTATATTATCTCGTTTGATACTTTCAGCTAACAAAGAAGACAATGGCAATGTGCCGCTAGAAAAACAGTAAAACTTAATCGTGGGTAAGTAATAGTTTTCTTGTGCTACAACCACGGTTATTGATTTGTGTATCGGATAAAAGAAATTCGTTCAAAGCAAGCCCTAATAATGGTGAAAGGCGGCCCGAAAAAGAAGTTGTACTGGCAGGATCGATCAAGTAAGGCCAAGAACGAAATCAAGTATTATAATGAAAAGTTAAAGATATTTATTTTTAAAAACCCGAGGATTGTATACATTTTCAAACTTGTCAATAAGCACACAGATAAACAAATCTTTTTAAAAATTATTTTAAAAAAGCATTGTTCTCTCATTTAAATTGAAAAAATTAAATCTCTTATTTATTGTGTAAGTTTTTATTTTTCCGTAATAATGATATCTTTTCTTACATAAATAAAATTTAATATGCGTTTTAAATTATTTTATAGATCTATTAACTGGCGTAAAAAGGTGTTGCTGATACAAAAAGTTGTATAGTAACACTTCTTGTATACTAAAGTTGTACACGATGAAAACATCTTGTTTATTGAAATCTATTATTTGGTTATTATTCTATTTTATTTAAAGTGCATAAGTACATAAATTGCTATAATCTTCATCTTATTTAATGATTTTATAAAAAGCTCATCATTAAATATATTAAATATTTCATAATTCAAATTGCATAATAAAATAATTGCAGTCAAGTAGCGAAGAAAGATAAAAACAAACAATCTCGATGTTCATTAGTAATAAATTTTATTATAGTTTTGAGGCTTATGCTTCTCATAAAATAATTACTGCTACACCGCTTAAGTGTTTTACATTGTACAAAGTGATTTGATTAATTACTTCATTACCATTATGTATTAAAAAAGACACCTAAAAATGAATTAGCTCAGAATAAATTTTTCTTTAAACATAATGAGATTTTAAATGGCAAATAAAAAATTGAGATTTGACTTTTGTTTTGTTCATGTTTTTTTTATCGCTGCTTTTAATTTTCTTTTATAGTAACGGTGCTCCTAATAATTATTTACAGCAGCACCTTATATATATTAAATAGAGAAGTTATACGTTTTCAGAAAATGAAACTATTCATTTGTGGGACGACATGCGTTAAAAGTATTTAAAAATATTTAAAAATATTAAGATTGTTTTGAACGCTAAATTATCCAAATTTATTTTGTAATCAATTAATAATTTTGTATAACTTTGATAGAAGGCCTTTAATAACCCAGGAAGACACATGCGGTCACGAAGGATTATACAAAACAAAAGCACTTTTAGACATCAACAACACTCCTAAATTAAAAGAAAAATTAGTGACTACACAAAAATTAAACATCGGAAAATTCAAAACAAATAATTCACAAACCTGTGAAACAATCCGTTTTTTTCACCGTAAACTCTTTGACGTAATCCTATCGATGGTTGAGTTTTTAGCGGCCGGTGACTTTTGAATTTTTTTACGAGATCCGTGACTTTGCCATATTCTTACCGCAGCTTGCACACTCATAGCAGAACCTACGTTTTTGTCAAACTTTTATGATGCGTAGGTGTTAAAGAGAAAACAGCCTAGTGTTGTGTCTGAGTGTTACGTTACGCGACAGTTTATGTAAGTTAAGTTTTACACGGAATTTTCGAGTTAAATGCACGTTTCAATGGTAAAAAAGGAGAAACTGCTCGTTTATCTAAGCTCGTAGATCAGCTTTACGAATAGTACGCATTGGAATCGCTTTGCTTTTACGCCTTGTTAGACATGAAATACAACATTTTTAAAAATATAATTATTGTAAATTGTATAGCACTCATAATTTTTAATACTATTTTATTATTAATGCTAACAAATATTTAAATTTATTCTACCAGTAAATTTGTATATCGCCTACAAATAAAACTATTTCTTTAACGATTTAGTTACAAACAATTTTTTAAATTAATAAGATAACATAAATGTACCTACTTCATAAATTACAAGAAAGTGAAAATAACCGCTTCATTAAATAATATTATCAAGAAATATTTTTCCATAATTGAAATGTTTTTGCATTTCATAAGGTATGTTTAATTGTGAAATAGACGCACGAGCTACCTGCTATTAATACAGTTTGGAGCTGTGAGCATTTAAAACCACGATTATGCAGAAAAGTTAAATAAAAAAAGAAATTTTATTGGCAAATATTAGGCTTTATTATTTAAAATCAAGTAATTTTGTTATTATTTAAAGAATAAACTTATATAGTATTAAACCTGTGAAGAGATTCGTCGAAATTCAGATGTAATTTTATAACTTAATTTTGAACGTAATTGTAGAAGGCACTAAAAAGCAATCGTAAACTGAATTACCAAATAAATTACTTAAATTTCTGTAGCAAACGTCTCTCGCGCACATTCGAAATTTCATGAAAATTAATTTTCAAATACGTTCTCCACCCAGCAGCTCAATTCAGGCTTATTTTCGAAATTCAGCGTCTCGCAGTAAACGTTAAAAGAGCAGGAGGTGTAATCTAGCATTAAAACAGAAAGAAAATAAAAATAGCGTTCTGCAGTATTAGCATGGAATCCGAGGCTTGTGCAACGACGCGCGTAAACACGATGAGATGAAGTATCGAATCTTTATCATCGCGCTGTGCCACTTGGCGCAACTCGTTAACTGTCCGAGCAGCTGCCTTTCACAGGACTTAGCTTTAAAAAGTTATTGGGAAAAGTGTCATAGCCCACCTTGGCGCCCCCAGCTCCTTCGCATCGCCGCATCCGCAGGAGCAGATAGATACTTTCGCCGCACATGCGTGCATTGCGCTATCTGAGCTCGAACAGTAGATCTGTTGAGAAAGAAATATAAGCTAGTTCCAATCGGTTTGTCGGGAAAGAGTATAAAAATAGTGCTTTGCTGGTATTCCAGAAGCTCTACGGGAGAAGAGAATGGCAGAGAATGGACTTTTTGACTCGAGCAATTTGGATTTCAAAATTGGGTCACTTATCCCATAAAACTACTATTTCATGGCGAGGCAAAGGAGCCTTTTTAAAAATATAAAAGCCTTGTAAAGTATGTAACAAATTTTTTGATGACTTTTTCCTTGTTATAGAAATTTAAAAAAAAAATAAATAAATTTAATATTTAGAGCGTCAAATATTTTCTTCAGTTGTAAAAGTACATTTTCAACTTACAGATGTACCTGAACTTGGAGGTTTCAAATATCCATAATCCGGGCAGAACTGTTCACCTGAATATAAAAATGATATATCTTATTTTTCTAGCTGTTAAGTAATTGATAATTATTAAATGTATTAAATGTTTATAAGTGTATGTGATGTACTCAATCTATTGCTGCGAAAGAGTGTACAAAGAAAATTGCTGTGCTAATTGCTAATGTGAATAAGAATTATGTACTTCTTACTCATTTCATATGCAGTTAATTTTTTCACTTTATTAAAACTTAGTGCATACAGTGGCGGTCATTATCATTATGTCTCATTTGTTGTGTCCTCATATTTCTTTGGTTCATTATCGTACGTGATCTTACTATATACAATTACTTATTTTTTTTCTAATGATCGCATGTGAAACGTTTAATATCCATTATATATATTTTTCTTTATTATTATCGATGTTAGGTAATTGATTTTGAAAAATGTAAGGTAAGTTTTGAAAAATTTAATTTGAAAAATGTAAGTTCTAAGTTGCTGAATTCAATTTTAATATCTTTTATCATACAAGATGTGAACATATTACTTTATTTCGAAATAAATTTATATTTTAGAAGTAACATAAGAAAATAAGTATATCAATTTTAAATTATTAGCATAATAATTAAAAAATATTAACACACATACTAATGGATTCATTTTCTTTATCGTAATATATTCTTGACTATTGCAGTGACCAGTAACTTCTTTCATTAAAACGGCAATAATTACCTTTCAGCATTTCGGGCTTTTCAGAGAGCGTATAATTCGATTCACCGCTTGAAGACGTATAAGTCGATGTTTCCTAAAATATATGCGTATTTAGAAGAAAATTTTTATTACGAAAAATAATACAAGTCTCGAGTATACCGAGGATGAGCCAGAAATGTCACAGGAAACAGCCCGACTGACCCCTTCTGCTACTTTCATATAAGTCCGGTTTTTGATTTGTGTATTTTCTCTGTTAAGGCCGAATTTCAAATCATTAAAATTCGCTTGAATCTCGATTCTCTTATTGGACAATGTCCTTTCGAGAACGACGTCGGCGTCGTCCATGTTGGAGCAGCATCTGTTTGGGCTGGCTGACTTTGCCCGTTTGTTCGCGAATTTCGCCTCGCGTCGAGCTTTCGCCGCTTGTCTGCACTCGCTGGTTTTTCTCTTCTTCCCCGTGTTTCCGTCTACAGTGCAGTGGCACGGGTTACACTTAAACTCCAACTTTTCATCCTTCATTATGGAACATTTTAGCATCTGCTAACGTAAAATTTTTCTTTGGGAGATACTAGTAAAACCTCTTACCGATGGACTTCCAGTATCGCAAGAATCGATGTCGTTATCGCTACCATCATTGTCCTTTCTTGACGGAACAGCATAGTGACAGGTACTATCCTTTGTAGAAACGGCAGGTTCACGTCGAGGATCGAAGAATTTATCGCCCCCACATTGGGCTCTATTTGTTTTCTGTGGTTTTACATAATTTTTTACAATTAAATTATTAAATGGAGAAATAATTTTTATTTTACATCACAACGAAAATGTTTAAATTGTTTTATAAGTTTTATAAAAAGTTATTAAAATTATTAAAAGAAACACCGTATTTCCTTTCCAATTGCAAAGAGATAATGTTGATTAGTATCGAATTGAAGGTGAGTCAAACAGCGTTATCGAGAAGTTAATCGGTGGAAATCTTTCTTAAATTTTAAATTTAAAACAAATTTGAAAAGAATCCGTGGTACGCGCGCCTATGAACTTCTAGTACTTTTAAGTACCGTATACCAAGGATTATCTGCAGAAGAAACAATTTCTTACCCTCAAAGGGTAATAAAATAATAATATATTAGAAAAGGAATGTTATCTTTTACTTAATTACTTCATTTACATTTTTTGCAAGCTGAACATCGGCATCCTGGTATGCGCGAACTAATTTGGCAGTCATATCTTCCAATTCTCTTAATTTATATGCTGCCGCTTTAACTGGATCTATTAATTCCCACAGTTCAAATTGCTACAAAAATTGCACAATCAAAGTGCTAAGTATTATTAAATTTAAAATAAAAATATTACGTTAATAAATACTTCGAAACTTCTACGTCGATTACCTCTATTTTAGGAATAACAGATTCAAATTTATTAGCTATATCTGAAAGTCTAATGTCTTCAACATCTTCTTTGAAATTTTTATTTATATAATTCTAAAAATAATAACTTTTTTTTAATAATACTTTGATATTTTAATATTATATACTCACTGAAGAAAATTATACGCATTATTTTTATATACCTTATTTAAATCAATACTTAAGGGAATATCTACCTTACAAGAGCTTGCCGCAGATTTCTCCATATTTTCATTGCCTAATGTACTTCCATCCCTATAAAACTGTTATCCATTTTAAAACGTAAAAATTTTCTTACACTTTGTAATTTAAGATTTAAATATTCACACCATTATAAAAAATTCATTCTATAACCAATAATTTGTTTCGCTTACATTTATGAAAAGGTTAATTATTATTATTATCCCATGTGTAGAATTATGTTATGAGCTACTTTCAGACTAATATATGAAACATAGTTTAGAATGCCAAATTTGTATACTTTATAAAATTATTAATGTACATGTACCTGCAAATTTCTATTTATTTAATTATGAATTATTAAAGAGCAATATTTTGTACTATTCTTAAAATCATAAAATCATTTAATTAAAATTAAAATATTAATTTAATGTCATATACGGATCATTATAGTTATCTGGGAACAACAGAATCGGTAAACTTCACGTTACTTTTCTAAAATTGTTTGATCTATCAAAATCAAAATTCAAGTCTAAACAATACAATCCAAATTTTAAAGTGTTATTTCACTCCTCTAGTTGGTCAAACAAATACTCGAATATTTATAAACGTCGAAGGCTCTTTAATAAAAAATAAAAATTATTTAATTTCAAACCGACATGGAGTCTACAAATTGCATTTCGGAAAGTGAACCTGCATCCATATTCGAGGGAGAGAGGCAAAAAACTAGAAAGAGTTATTGGGAAAGCCTGCTGAATCAGTACGAAAAAAGAAATGCATCTTTGGAAAAGCGCCAAGCTGCCCTTGCTGAAAGGGTGAAATTCATGGAGTGCGCATTGCCGTCTCTGCTGATGGGCGCTGTGATCAATTCACCGAAAGAGCCAATGGCAGAGAAATTAGAGTCTCCATTAACAGTGGGCGATAGGTGAGATAGTTCTTTGAACCAATGAATGTAACTTGAAAGGGTCTTCGAATAATTATTTTTTAATTACATTTTGGTACTGTTATTTTTAGGACTCGACAACAAGAATGTGAAAAGAGATAAAAGAATCTATACCTGTAAACTGTAGCAGAGTTTGTAACAATTTATAAAAGAAATAACTGTGAACAAACGTGTCTCCAAAATCTACCAAATTGCACGATAAATTTTCGTTTAAAAAATATTTTATACAAATCCACTTAATTTATTTTATTGATGTACTTTATCAGCTATAATTAATTAATTTACAATTATAGCTCACAAAATATATAATTTCCCTTCTTTGGCCCAAAATCTGTTATTATTTATTCTTTTTCGGTTTAATTTATGAAGTCCGAAGACAGTAAAGAAAATAAAAAGTTATACGACAAGTAAGATTGATGGGTATTTTATTCAATAAAATACAAATTATGTAAACAGAGTAAATAATTCGTTACTAACCTCGACGAAAGATCAGAATATAACTCGGTTTCTTGCATATTTTATAATTATAATCTGCACTCGAGATACATTTAACAAAAAAAAAAAACTTAAAGTCAATTCATGAGCTCGTTGCAATCGTTTTAATGTTACACTAATTTAAATACAAATGTACATTAATACTACGTGAACTATATAATGCAATAATCTAGGCATTATCTTTGTATCCCGAGGCTTTTTTTAATCCTTACAGAGAAAGATTATAACGCCGTGTTTAACTCTTACAGAAAAATATGTATCGACTAGATAGAATACCTAAAAACTCTATTCGGTTTTACTGTATAAGCGGCGTTGATTGTCTTCTTACTCTCGGCAGCTTTGTGTAAACTCTCTTCGAGATTTGTCGCATAATGCATGCAATTCGCTAATATTAACGCAAATAACGCTTTGCCGAGAAATTACGATTTTTAAATATAGATTAGATTCATCGAAGTACCAAAAAAAGTTGAATGTAATACATTTTATTAATGATGGTCATATTTACTTCTCATTAATTTTTATAGTTTTTTGGTAGTGAAAATTGGTATAAACAAAAAAATGTAATCTTTCAGAAATGTATTTGTAAAATTCAAATTTTTTTTTAATACATTAAACGTAAATCTTTGTAACACATTGACATAAGAACGTAAAATTGAAAAAAAAAAAATGAACGCATGTAAAGTCTGACAATATATAAGAATAATAAAAGTATAAAGAAAAATCCATTTCCCAGATTCTTTTACTTATATTTTGAAACAATATTAAATCATTTACAATGATTATTATATAATTATTATTTTATAGATGTTTGAATTGTTGGGTATATTTGATGCAGACATTCAATATAAAAAATACATGAAAATTTTCACGTTACTGGGAATTGAATTTTTGATTTCTGTAAAAATGTTACAAAATCACATTTTTACAATATATATGTTTAATTTGATTCGCAAAATAAGGACGTTTGAATGCTACACTGCGGTGTCCTCGATTGTCGAATACGTGACTCTGCTGCCTCATAAAATAAAAATAAAAAGCACAGATGCAAACTATCGTTTTTTTGCGCGTACATTTGTGCAGTAATGCGAACAATAAATCAGTATGTGCATTTAGTATACTGCCTTAATTCCATTTGCAATAAACTTTTTTACTACTCGTGTAGAAAATAAAATTTTTTCACAATATAAGTAATATTGTACTTTTGCTCGTTGTAATTGACATGAAAAATCACAGCTCGAAATATTTTCTTTCAGGTTTTCACTGTCTCGATTTTTTCTTCTTCTCTTGACAACAATAATAAAATCATTCAATGACAGATATTATTGTAATTCTAAAGTTAAAAGATTCCATTATACGGATTCCTTTTACTATTTACATTCTTTAGAGCTCTAATCCTATTAAAAATACAAAATATTCTGCGAAGAGTCAAGAAGAAATAAAACTTTCAGCCCGCATTTCTCTTGAGGTTCGAAGACGCTGTCCTTTTGAGAACGAGGTGCTGATTTTACTACCGAAGAATAGCAGACGATGAGTGGTGCATTCGACGAGCGATGACAGCCGATGCGCTTCTAAAACATTTGCGAATGACAACGGCCGTTAATTTTTGTTCAGATCGTTCGTCAGAATGTTAACCGTGGATGCACCATTTCTGGTCATTGCTTGGTTTCACCAAGCAGCGCCAGCTATTTTTGACTGAAATAGTAAATGTAAAATATTAAATATTGAAATTTGACCATTGAAATAAGTTAGTCTTAAGAAATGACGTACCTCATGATGCTTTAAAGCAACAGTCTTTCTCAGCTCACGAGAAATGCAGAACGGCACGTGAAAACCTGATATCGTAGATCCTTATATTACAAATATAGAAAAAAGGAACTTCATCTCCAGCGGAAGTAGATTATTTGCTGCAAAAAAATAATAAAAAGTTAATTTTATTTCAAATGAGTACGAAAACTATAATATATAATTTGAAAAAAATTTGGTTTTCAATTTTTGTTCGCAAAAGAATACGTGACCGAAGGTATATTTAGTTTGAAAATATGACTTTGTAGGCTACAAAGCCAAAATTTATTTGACAATTATCAAAATATCTAAAAATTCTACTTTTGTAGCCTAAGAGTAATAGATAAATTGCATTAAAAAGCAAACTGTACAAATTTAGTTTATAAATTCACAGCTACACATTTAAAGCAAAATAATGTTTGTTTACTGTGCTTTTGGAGCAGTATAATATTATTCAATCCCACTTCACTTTATTATTAAATGCTTACACAGAAAGAAGGGTGTTTAAACGCGTATATAAATCTCTTACATTAATTAATATTATAATTAATATACAATACATGCTTTGAACATTCTTTGCAGTTTCTCGAAACGAGTACAAATTAATTTCATCTTTTACGCGTTTTCCTATTCTTGAATCAAAGACGCATTTCACAAATGGAACGTATTTTTAATTATTGTATTTGAGATAATTTTGACATCACGCGTATACTATCATTCACATGATCTAATTAAAAAACTAATTATTTTTATGAAAAATAAAATATAAATGATTATAAAAATGATTCTATCACCCTACCATCTTACAGCCGAAACCGTAATAATGTAAACAATTTTTTAAGTAAAAAGTTTCGCTATTCGTTTTGCATACATTTTAAAAAGTCGAATGCGTTCCAAAAGCTCTTACGCGTGAAAAAGCTCCCAGCTGCATTTAGCAAAGCACCGCCACCGCAAGTTACAGCTACTACGATTGCTTGGGTGAAGAACACAAAAGATCTGTCCAATCCAGAAAGATGAAATTTGTTTTGTCAGTGACATTCAACTCGTCTCTTGAAAACTGTATACAGCAAAAGAGAGCAAAGAACCTTAATTCATCGAATTCGACCGGAAAGTTAATCCCCCTTGGATCTAGAACAAAACTTGCAGAAAGGGAAATATCCACCATTTGCTGTGGATATGAGTGGAGAATAATTATTATAAACAGTTACCAGAGTGAATTGTGTAATTAGAGGAAATGACAAGAACTACCAAGTGTGAGAGTCAAACGCAAAATCGAAATGGTACGAAAAATGGCTTTATCGAATTAATATTCATAAATGCAAAAAGTAAATACAAAGTGAATAGGAATCACATTTTAAGTATTAAATTTTCTTTTTATTACTAGGAAAGTTAATTAAATACGTTTCGAAAGCCAAATCCGCCCCATTAATATTATTCTACTTGATTTGTTGGAATTGGTGGGGGGAACACTGGTGATTAAAGAATCAAAATAATAATGTAAATAGGAAACAATTGAGAATTCAACGTGAAAAGTAGAAAAAGACCATTGCTGTAGGATAAGCCTTTTTGTCGAGGGGGAACGACAAATTGACAAACTGACCTTGGGCCAGATATGAATGATCCGTCGAGCCATGATTTTTTAAGTCCACTATACCGACAGATAGAGATTTTCCTCGAGCTTCTTGTCCTCCTGATTTTGCTCTTCTAAAGCCTCTCGGCGCTATGCTCTTCGTATGCTTCGATAGGCGCTCGAGAACATTTGTTGAAAAAATTAACAATATTTATTATTTGTATTTTTGAGCTTTATTTTCCATAGAATATCGACTGATTTTGCCATTCTATTAACTCTTTGCTTATTTGTATTTTTTGATATCGTTCGATTTTATAGTCTACCTTACTTAAAGATGCATTTCATCTTTATCGTTTTGATAATCACTCTTGATTAAAAAAAAAGAAACGAAATTTTTTAAAATAAATTTAGTTCATATATCCTCGTTTGACGACAATTCTTTTCTTTCATTGTCAATATAAGTACCCATTTTAACACAAGATTCGTTGATTACCAATAATATTCGTTCGCCGACTTAGATTATTATTAACATCTATTTGACATTGAACTGTAAATGTTCATATTCTGTTTTACCTTAAATTGATTTTTTTAATTAATCATCATCATAATTATTCTTTAAGTATATTTAAAGTATCCTGTAAACTAAAATACAATTTTTCCAGCAGTTAATCCATTCTCTTGAAGATACATTACGTCTACGAAGAAAATGTCAAAAATACAGTCTCACAAAATTCTCCAAGATAAAGCAGGATATGAAGATTCTCACAATTCTAAATGCCAAAACTATATTTCGTAAAATAATTCTCCTACAAACTTAATGCCACCATTAATTAATAAACTGGCAAGTCAAACGCAGATCTCCTGGTAGAGCGTCAAGCGGTGGCTGCGCGACGCGCTCAACAAGTTGCGCTCAAAGCTAATAGCTCTACTCCGAACGCTTAATTCTCCCGCACCCTTGGACACGGTCCTGCTAACCTTCGTGTCCGTGGAGGACTTGTCGATGCTAACTAGAGGCTCCAGCTGTTCCTGCTGGTTTCGTTCAGAACCCTGATCCTCGGGCAAAGTGTTGTCTTCCTCCTTGGCTTCCGTGGCCACCTCCGTCGGTGGCTCGATCGGCTTACCGATGCTGCAGATTTTCGACGCATTCATCTGTTTTTAAAACATACTTTCCTTAAATAGTTTTCTTTCAATTCTTACTGGAAGCAGACATTTTTAGTAAGCATTGAAGTGTGCGGAAAATGTTTTGTTGATTTTCAGGTGTATGCACAAGTAATACAAACGCGTTTTATTGTGAATTATTTTGTAGTGTTAAAAACTCGTAGTGTTAAAGAATGAATTAATGTACTGGTGATTATAAAAATCGTGTTTCAATAAGAAATGATAAAATTCGAGAGAGTGTACAATTGTCACGTGAGAATATTTTTATTCTTAGGAAACAAATGAGATTGTTATTGACAAGGTTTTAGGGTAAGGTTGAAATAGCAGTACATGCAAGCAGTGTTTTACTAAAAGTTTTATAATTAAAGCAACGAAAGCTTTGAACATATGTACTATCTAATAAGTTTGCTTAAAATACTATATAAAGATGCTTTATACACTAAAATATAATACAAAATGATAATCATATTCTAAAATAAATAACTCTGCTTAAAATACTATGTACAGATGATTTATATATTAAAGTGTAATCTGATATTATAAAATAAATAACCCTACTCAAAATACTACATACAAATGCTTTGTATATTAAAATGTACTCTAAAATAATACTAATAATATACTAAAATGTATTAAAATATAATTTGATATTCTAAAATAAATAACACTGCTTAAAATACTATATACAGATACTTTGTGTATTAAAACGTAATCTGATACTCTAAAATAAATAAACCTATTCAAAATGCTGTATGCAGATGCTTTATATATTAAAATGTACTCTAAAATAATACTAATAATATACTAAAATATATTAAAATATAATCTGATCATATAACGTGAATAAAATTTTCCTAGTTCTAGTATATACGATAAAAAATATTACTAGTATCTAAAATTAGTCCAGCAATATTAACATTAAAATACAACAGAACAGACACGCCTGTTTTACTTCTGTTTTACTAACACTATAAATAATAACAGACAATAGTTTCTAAATAACCGGTTATAAACGTATCATAGCTTTATAGAAAAAAGGATAAGCAAAAATGATTTGATTAGCAGCAGAGAATACCAGTAGTAAGAAACATAGCAAAGCGGCGGAACTTCCTTGGACAGACTTACGCCGATCTCGTCGCGGTCATCCGTAAGCGGCATCTTAATACTAGTCCGCGAGATCGTTGAGACCCGACTTGCGTCTGCCCTTACAATTACACCGGTCGAGGTAGACGTGGACGAGGACCTGGAAAGGGAGACTTTTCGCTGGCAATAACATCCGTCTGCCTCCTCTGTCTGCGTTTCCTTCGAAAGCTCTGATTTTTTTGCATCCACTTCGACGTCCACCTCCATCGGCTCCTGTTTGTCGACTGATTCGTTGAGCTTCGCGAGGTGTTGCACTAGTGCTCTGTTGATCTCGATCTGGGCATTCAACTGTTGACTTATTTCCGTGTGTTTAAATTCGTAATCGGCTTCGAGCTTGGCCCAGGTGGCGTCCGCCTGGCGCAGGGTCTCGAAGAAGGCGCTTTCCCGATGCTCCAGACTGTCGATCTTCTGGCGCAGACAGAATTCCGTTCTGACGAGGTCTTGTATCCGCGCGTCGCACTCCTTCCACAGCTCGCCGCAGTTCTCGCTGAGCTGATCTTTTACTCGCGAGTCGAGTGTAAAGGTGGACTTGTCGCCGTCCGATTTAGCGTCAGGATCAAGATTCATGACGGCAGTTTTGTAGAGGCTCTGGCACCTGGAGACCGAATTAGAATCCTCCGGAGCGTCGACGGTGTCGCTTGGAATCCGTTCCTCCGGTAGTTTATCAGTCATCGTGTCAGCGTCGCTCGTCTCCTTGGCAGCGGGTATGCTTCTCTGCAGATCTTTCAGCTGCTCCTCGAACAAGTACATTTTCTCGGTCAATCGGTAGTTCTCGTCGAGTAGCTCCTCCTCCCGCTGCTTCCTCTCCTGGCGCTCCACGCTGAGGGCGTTCAGCTGCTCCTCCAGCTCGCGGATTCGCTCGCGCAGCGGAGTCGCCGCGTCGGGAGCGAGGTCGCAGGAGGCTTCGTTCTTGTCGTTGGTGGGTGAAATCGGCGGTACTTTGGCGGCCCGCTCCTGAATGCGGACGCGCAGCTCCTGCAGGCGCTGCACCTCTTGGAGCAGCTCGCCGGCCGGTGCCTCGGTCTGAGTGCTCTGGCAGGACAGCTCGACGTGGTGGCCGTCGACGGTGTCCTCGTCCTCCTCGTGATCCTCCGCCTCGAATATTCCGCTCTCTTGGAGGGAGAGCGGAGCCTTCTGTGGGTCTGATGGTAAGACTGGCTGATGGTAAGTCGAGGTGTACGGAATGACAGTTGCCACTGCACGGTCGCGATGTTTGTTCACTTGGTGGTCCTGAAACAGCGGGAATTCCCATTCGTTAATATTGGCCAAATTTAGTCAATTATTAGTGAATTGGTTTGAAAAAATGGTGAATTTTCCAACAGGGTTCTCGCCTCTGAAAACTATCCCGAACGAGTCGGGCGAGCTGCGCGTAGAAGCTGCTTACCCGTGGAAAATCAGCGAGATCAATCGCGCGGAAAGGCCGAGCCGTCGGGTCGGGACAAAACGTGGGAAAGTGGCGCGGCTCGGCGAGAGATCGCCGCTCGTAAAAGACTCGCTCGAGTCGAGAGGCGCCTGTATAAGCTCGCGCGGGAACTCATCTGCGTCACTTAAAGTCTTACAGCTTTCCATAACAGTAAGCGCGCGTATTTCTTCCTCGTCCCTTGTAGCTTCTCTTCTCCGCGTATTTAAAATTCAAATATTAAAGCTTGACTTACGAGGAGAGGATTCGGTAAAAAAAAAAACGAATTTAAGTTTATGTAAGATACGTTCGATTCGATTTCATCGGGAGTAGAGTTTCTTTGCAAAATTGGCAAAGGGAACAAGTTGTAACGAGTGTTTGAAAATTTTTCAACTGGTTTGTAAAATCTAGTTTAGGCAAAGCGTACATATCGTTAATTAAAATTTCAAGTCAACTACCGAGTTTACGTAAAGCAAAATGACGCAACGTGCGCGGCGTCCGAGCGACCGAAAGTTGAACTCACCTTGTACAGCTGAATGGGCTCGGGCGAGACGATTCCGCTGTCGGCGGGATCGGGAGTGTCGCGCATCGGCGACTCCTCGAGCTCGAGCACTCGGAACTCCAGCAGCTCGTTCTGCTCCCGCAGCTCCGAGATCTCGGCGACGAGCTTCGTCTCTCGCTCCTCGGCGTCCCTCAGCTTCTTGCTCAGGGCGCGTCTGCTGTTCTGGCTGCCCCTCGTCTGCGAAAGAAAATTCGTTACAACCACCGTCCCAGGCTGGGCTCGGATAATATGGCTTTGGTGTGCGCGAACCTCTTGGAGCAGAGCCCTCTCCAGGTCGCGGACCTGCGAACGGGCGTGGAAGAGCTCCTGCTGCTCCTCCTGGAGCCTCGTCTGCACCTCCTCGACTTCCAGGAGGAGGCTCTCGTACGCCTCGCGGGTCACCGCGCTGTGGTTGGCGTTGGCGTCGCTGCGGCCTGCTCCTGGCTGGGGCGACAAGGAGGACGGGGCGCTCGACAAGGCGCTGTCGCCCTCCTCGTGGTCGTATTCGTCGTCGACCTCGGCCACTGGCGCCAAGTCGAGAAACTGCCTGTAGAATTCTTCTTTGCGACGTTTGTTCATTAGCTGATCCAATTTTCGCTCCTTCTTCTGTCGAAAGCCAAGTGAATTTGTTGGTCAGTCGGGAGGATTTTTTTATTAGTTTTGAAAGCTTGCGCTATTATTTATATTCAATGAAGCTTTGACCTCGAAATAAATTCAGCATTTTTATATTAGAAACAAAGCGACTCGTGTTCAAAAAGCTAGATTAACGGAAATTGACGAGTGAAAATCCATCCCTCGCGACGGCCGACGGAAGTACGCGCGCGGCGCCGCCGAGTCCGTGCGCGGATGCAATATAAGAATACGACAGGGCGAGCGTGAAATTACCTTGAGCGCCTGCCTGAGCACCTCGATGACCTCCTGCTGCTCCGCGGCGAGCTCCTTCACTCGCTCGAGCTCCGTTCTGTCGAGCGACTCGTCCGCGTATTCCACCTTGCAAATGTCCACCTGGAAGAGTCACGGCAATTGACGCGCATTTGATTAAACAACTTATTTCTCAAGTATTTTAAAATGGGTGTAGGCAGATTAAGACGTATTAGGAAATTAGTATCTCAAACCAACTCACCTCAGGCTTGTCATGGTGGATCTTCTCCTCTGTCCTGGCAGGCAAGCGAATCTGGTGACTCCTTTCGCTCTCCCGTAACTTCCGCATCTGCAACAGAGAAAAACAGAGGAGGGCGTTAGGCTTAGTCGGCAAAGGCGGGTGTTGTTGCTGCTGGATCGGCTAACGAACCGCGGGAAAGCTAATTATCGCTAATTGCGCGAGCGCGAGCGCTTGCCGCGGGATTGTCTCACGGATATGCATACGTGTAGGCTCTCTCTCGCGCGGGATTAGCGTTAAATATTTCGCTAACCAATAAGCCAAAGCTACTGGGATAAATTCAGCTTGGCGTACTAAAGGGCTGGCTCGTTTCGTTTGGACGCAGATGTATATTAGTCAATGCATCTTGCAAGGTAGCTTAAATCTTAAAAGGAGAATGTTCAAAGGTTGAATTCAATTTACTGTTACAGATTGACAGCATTATTGCTTGGATTTCAAAATGTTTCGTTTTACAAATAATTGACCTAAATTAAATCCCTTCTAAAAATGTCATTTTTTATCAACCCTTATTTTGGGACAAAGCTGAACTTTTGCACGCAGCTTCGAAGCAGTTTCAGCCGTCAATGCGCCTCGCTGATTGGCGCGAGCTCCTGCCGAGCTCGGCTAACAACCTTCTTCCCCGTCGGTCGGCGCGCGATGACACATTAGGCACTTCTCTCTCGCAAGCTGCGCGGCCGCCACGCTTCGGCGGAATATTTTCGGCCCGCGTACGCAGGGAGGAGAAGGAGCGAGATAGAATCAGAATGCCTCCTTGCCGCGGAAAGAGACAATCTCGGGAATGTTAATTCGTCGGGAAGAAATCGCACGCGCCTCCGCGGCGCTGCGAGATCCTTGCGGCGAGATTAAGGGACATTGTGTAAGGGGGTATTGTTACTTCCGAGAGTCTTCTTTTTTCCTAGGCGCGAGGGGAGAAATTGTTTTCTTTTCTTTAAGAATGCTTTTAAGTTAAGTAAACAGTTTCATAAATTGACGAGTTAAAAGATTTTATTTGCAAAAATTTTATTTTTATAAATCAGCTAATTAGTAAGTATATATAATACACTTTTTTAGATACATTATTGCTCTCGCCATTTTATTTATACTTTCTTATAATAATTTTTTGTTACACAAACTAAGATGAAAAAGTTTAAGAAAGAAAGTGTTTTTTTTGTACTCACATAAAAAACCATTTTGGCTTTAAAAGTATAAATACAGTCACTTGATGTACAACATATCAGAATTCCTTATGAATTGACCAGAATCGATATCACAAATCGTTATTACTTGACAAGAATACGATATCACAGTTCCTTATATGCATTGACCAGAATTGATATTGCACTTAGTTATTACTTGACCAGAATCAATATCATAGCCCTTTATTACTTGACAAGACTTGAAATCACAAATTGTTATTACTTGACCAGAATCAATATCACAATTTGTTATTACTTGACCAGAATCAATATCATAGCCCTTTATTACTTGACAAGACTTGAAATCACAGTTTGTTATTACTTGACCAGAATCGACATTGCACTTTACGTTTTCTACCGTAACAAACTATAAACACTTTATCACTAATATCACAAAATTACTTCCTGACTAGAATCTGGACTAGAAGTGCCGATGATCTCGTTAACACTGCAGAATGAATTGAAATTTGAAGGCAAGATCACAGTAATTGCAAGATTTTGAGCGAAGTTAGTCCGACGACGACCAACTTTACTGAGATCTCTCCGGCTGGACGACGGGTTCTGCCCCGAGCAAGACGAGTTCCGGCCAATTTATACGGAAATGCTCTGGGCCCGGAAAATGCGGGGGTGGGGGCTTGTTTGCCGAAAATTCGTGCAAAGTGCAGATGGACGGGGAGGAAGAAGAGAACCGATCGGGGGAAAAGCAGTCTTAGACGGATTTTGGCTTGTAAATCATCGGACGGCCGCTTTTCGAGCCCCCCCAAAGTGAACTCGAGCCGGCCCGTTTTTCCAGGCATTTCTCTCGACCTGTTGGGGCGAGGTGAGCGGGAGCAAGACCGAGGCATTCTGTGCGGAAGAATGTTTTGCCGCATCTTGACTCTGTGTAGAATTGAAAGAGATTAACCCTTTCGGGCATCTTCGTTAACTCTTTTTTTGACTGTGTCGTTGTGGAATATTCTCAAGACAATAAAACTTAAAAGGAAACTTGGATTTTAGTGTAGATTAAAAGTCTTTAAGCTTACTGATTTAATAAAAACGGTTTTAACGTTTCGTAGTTAGTGTCAATTAA
>JAWWEM010000001.1:14794296-14824871 GCA_035582935.1 Ormyrus thymus
ATCCGAAGAAATCTTTAGTAATCTTGGGTAATCTTTAGTAATCTTTCATGAGATTACCGAGTGCGTAGCCCCTCGGAATTTTTTTTTAAAATTTAAAGAATTTGAATTGAAGTGATTGATGTATTAAAATGTATTGATTCCTACGTTTTGTAACGTTTTGCCAAAAACCTTCAATTTTTTCAAGACTATTCTCGAATTAAATGTTATAGTTTATCTAATAATAACTTTATTATATAAGCACTGTAGAATTATTGTCGAATAATTTGCGATTTAATAAAAGCATTCTAAAAGTAAGTTCAGTGGATTTAGTTTGAATCAAGTCAAATTTTCTTATTTTTTATCATCTAATGAATTTATAAGAAGGTAGTCTCTTTTATATAAGTCGTAAGTATATTTTGATACTTTTATCAACGAAATTACTTGAATTTCCACGGAGGATTATTTAAATTATATAACTAAAGAAAAATACGCTATTATAGAATTCTCCTTTTAATTGTTTCGCCGATAACATCTCAGTTTTGGACAATCTCAAACTGGTGACATTAAACTCGAATCGTATCAAAATTGAAAATGTTTTGCTGATTCTTGCAAACGTTCAAGAACACTATATGATAACCGCCTGGATTATCAAGTGACTCATAATAAACAAAAAATCAAAAGAAAAATATGTATGACATCGGAACAAAGTGATAAATAATAGGTCAATATAATAAGTCAATAGGTCAAGTTGTAATTCTTCTTTAGATTCTATTTTATGTAGAAGCATTCTATAATACTCAATAATTTTTATTCAATTTTATTAATTATTCAATCAATACAAAACTATTTTCTATGTATAAAAAACTATTATTCAGTAACAAATTTAATATTCATTTGTTTATAGTTTAGGTTAATGAATACTTGGTGCTGTAATCACAAAATGAAGAAGTGTTTAAATCCTATCTACTGAAACTTATTTTATTTTTAATGTAATAATACTAACAATGCATTCTGATAAAAGTTTAATGTCACTCAAAGAGTCTTATACAACCTTAGAAAATGAGAAAACTAAGGAAGATGTACTTAAGAAGCGAATTGTACCAGTAAGTGTGTTATTTATATTAATTATACTGATAATCTATTTTTTATATTAAAAAATTAATAAATCTTTATCGCCATAATAATCGCATAACCTATAATAAGGCAAGTTATTATCTGTTTCTATTTAGTAGTTAGTATATATTAATAAATGAATTGTCCTTGATTCAGGTTTTTAGCATCGAGGACACGAATATGTGGAAATGTACTCCTGGACTGCAATGCAATGGAAAGTCTGGTAATAATAATGCTCCTTATTCGACGTACTGTCAAGAATGTTTTGGAGTTGATGACGTTCTCATTACACCACCTTATATGGAGTTTGTGGACGGCATCGAAGGGATACCGGTGGAAAAGATTTTAACTTTAAAGAACTTGGGGGAAAAAGTGGCACTGATCAAGATATTAAAAACAAATTCAATGGTAATTTAACTTTTAAAAGACTCTACCGAGCTTTCGCAGATCTTCTTGACAATCATTTAATTCCGTTTCAACAAAGCAAGTAAGCTTAACGATCTTGCTTCTAATTCACTATAATTTTATACTTAGAGCTTTGACGTTAAGATCGTGAAAAGTGACTACAGACTTTATCCGGGACTAAGCTTAAAACGGATAATTCGTTACTCCCTAAAAATACCGTCGTCGTCCCATGCGATGATTCAAATATCAATTAATGGAAACATCCTCGATTATCACTTATACGCCACTCTCAGTTTTTTCCAAATCAAAGTTGAACCGTTAGTGATCGATATGGGAAGTGTCGACATCTTATCGCTGTCGGATATAAAAAAGCTAACGATACAAAATACTGGCGGAAAAAGTGGAAGGTTTTGTAAATACTTTTTCACCTTGATGAACTTTATAAAAAAATTAAATATCCTTGAACTCGAGTGAAGAATAAAACTTTGCTTCGCAGGTACAGCGTTGACGTGGGGAAGGATGGTATGTGCTACAAAAATGTAACTCCTCCGAAGGGTATTGTAAAAGCACACGGTAAGACTGTATTGGGTATCCAAGTGAAAGGAAAATCCGAAGGCACTTTTCAGGAAGACATATGGTAGATCCCGGAATTTTTCAATTTCATTATTTGTATCTAAAAAGGCCATATCATTTATTAATTTCAGGATTAAATCGAATCCAAACGTTTGCATAAAAATTGTGATTAATATAATTAAGCCACAGTTAATTATACGGCAGCCCACTACCATGGATCGCTTTACGTTTCTCAATTTTCCTCCAACTTTTTGCGGGAGCCGGCGTTTCGTTAATATACCATTGCACAATGCATCTTCTCATTCGACGAGTTTCATTTTTCAAAATGACGTCCGCAGCGACGCTGAAGCTATCCTGGTAATAATTTCAGATTTTTCTATCGTCAATGACAATATTATTGTAGAAATAAACGTTTTTAGGAAATGGATGTTAAAGCGAATCCTACTTTCGACGTGTTTAGAATTTACCCCCTTCAGGGGCGATTACTTCCCCAAGAAGAAATTATCGTCACTGTGGAGTGAGTAATTAAGCAGCAAAGAGCGTGCTGATTTTTCTGAAAATTTAAAGCATAAAAATTTTTATTTAGATTTGCTCCGACATTGAAAAACTTTTTATTAATTAAGAAGCAAAGAAAACAATCGGAAATTGATTATTTTACTGCTAAAGTAAGATTGTGGAAAGTTAACGTCAAGGAAGCTAAAGACGTTCTAAGTACATATTCAATGTTAACAGACTTGTAAAACATCGAGTTTCTAAAATACATTTTTCTCCAACAGAAATCCAGCCTGTAAGCGATTTGTGCACGAAGGAAATGTGCTTTCGTAAGTTGCCGTTAAAAGCTACAATAATGCTTTCATCCAGCATTCACCTTCATTTTTGCAAAAAGAAAGCGTCGTCGTCAAACCAGCTTTGCGCCCACAATTTCAGACGACATTCTTCAAATGGAATCCGATCACGAAACACTCCTGCACGTGACTAAACAAACCGAGTTTGCAACCTTGTACCTTCACGGCGACGTTGAGATCGCGCAGCTCGAGCTAACGCCCGACGAAATCGATTTCGGAGATCTGAACGTCGGCGATACGTCGGAGCAAGTGGTTGCCGTGAAAAATCCATCGAACAAGTTGTCGCTTGCTTTCGAGTGTCACCAGAAGCCCTGCGTCAAATGCGAGCCTCGCGAGGCTCGACTCGACCCTGGACAAAGCGTCGAAGTCACTGTTCGAATCGTCAGTCAGTTCAGCTGTAAGGACTGTTTGACTTCTGAATTTTCTTAAAATTATCCAAAGTATCCTTTTTCGCGCATTTCGACTTGTTCGCTTTCAGTGGGAAGCCCGTTCAAGCTGGAGTTCGATTTGTGGACAGAAAGTATGGAGCTGCGCGAAACGCGCGAGATAAAAATGGAAAATGTTGCTCGGATCTACATTCAGTGCAAGTACAATCCGCTGAAAGCCTCGGCGGCAACGAGATCGTGCAATCATGCGTGCAAAGTGGCGTCTTTCGACAAATTGTCGCTTGAGCCCAACTACAATATGACCTACCCGGCCTTGGAACTGGAGCTTAAACTGAACAATCAAAGAGACATGACCAAATACATCCATTCTACGTTCTCGAAGAAAATCGGATACGTTACTTTGAACGACAGTTTCTCGAAAGAACCCACCTGCCACGACATGAGAACATTACCTAATTTTAGCGAAGGTTCCTACATCAATAAACTGAACGTTCTTGAGATACGAAAACGCGACAGTAAAAGAGAATCGCTTTCGAGGCAGCTCCTTCCCATTGAAATCGACAAAATATGCGTCTCGCCGATGATCGTAGAATTTGGAAAGGTGGCTTGTAACAAAGCCCGAATGAAATCGATTAATCGAGATATCTAATATTTTTTTTTCGATACTTCAGGTTGGAATAAGCACCACGATCCGCCGTGAAATAACTTTTGAAAATAACAATACTTTTCCAGTGAAGATATCTCTGATTAGCCTAGACGAGAGAATGATACTTTTTTCCGAAGGAGGCGTCATGATTCTCGAGCCGAACTCGATGCAAACGCGGGCAATTCAATTCAGCTCTCTATTTTACGGAAACATCAATTTCTACTTCAATTACGCCATCAACGATACTCAGGAATATCAGCTCCCAGTCACGGCCCAAGTCGTCCCCAAAAGCATCGAAGTGGTAACGAAAGAAATCATTTTCGAAAGGGACTGCTTTCCCCAGGAAGGCTACCGAACGTCCTACAGAGTAATGGAGATCAAAAACAACCTCAACCTGGACACGAAATTCAGGTACGCTCCGCTCGCGTCGCTCGGCAGACGGGCCGCACTAAAGCTCTACCGATCCAAGGTGGATCCTCCCCGCGGACACGAACTTCAGAGTCGAGCCCCAAAACGGGAGGGTCCCTCCGAACGGCCGTCTCTACCTGGCCGTCTACCAGGAGCTCGACCATCTCAAGTCGAACCGCGTCGAGGCGGAGATCCAGGACGAGTGCGGCGGCAGGACGGTCGTGAAGCTGGAGGCGCCGCTGCGGCCGCCGAACGTCATCCTCATCAACGGCGAGCTCTCCGTCGGCGAGATACCGCTGAACCTGACGTGGGAGGCCACCGCCGTCCTCTACAACGCCGAGTACTTTGCCGTCTTCTTCGAGATCGACAGCGAGACGATCCTCAAGGGCATTCGAGTCACGCCGATTCACGGCTCCGTCCCGCCGCGGGGAATCGTCGTTCTCGGGGCGAGTGGCAGCTCTTTCTCCAGTGGGCTCGCTTTGCCCTTTCCAAGTGCGCTTTTATTAAAACTTTGCCGATCCGTCCAGGTGTCGCTGAAATTCGACGCCTGCGTCGAATTCTCAACGATAATTAATGTCAACATACAGAAACGACTGACGCTGCAATTGAGACTGAGCTGCAACGTGGTGTACCCGAGAATCAGATTCAAACCGAGTAAAATCGACATGAAGAACGTCAGTTCAAGATCGCTTCACATACAGGAGATTCAAGCTACCAACTTAACGAACGCCGATGCCACGCTACAGTTTTATTTCAAAGAGAAGTCGGCATTGCGAGTAGCGGACTCGACGCTGAAGCAAGCTGACGACATCGGTGAGGAGGCCGATTCAATCTTAATACAAAATCGATCGAAATCCGACGCCGACAACTTGCTTACTTTACAGAGGACGGGAAAATCGTTAAAATTCGCCCACTGGAGACCGTCACGCTGTTCTTGCACTTTTACCCGTGCGACCTCGCTTATTACTCATTTTATTTACCTATAATTACAAACTCCATTCTCGGGCCAATAACTGACGAAAGAACTCTTTTGTCTGAAGAATTTTTGAGGGAGAATAACAAGTATTATTTAGAATTTCCGGAAATGTCAATTGCCTCCGTTCCCAAGAACGTACCCAATATTTTTTTCGAGAGTGTAGTCAGCTATCCAATAATTTGCTTTAATAAAGTGACATTTGAATTCAACGAGAACTTACTGAAGGTAGGTTAAGTGAATCTGGTTTGAATCGAGTCAAAATTTCTGATCATATTTACAATTCTGTTTTTACTGCAGGATGAATTGATAGCATCTAACAAATCTGAGAACGTAGCCTCTTTTACGTTAATCGTAAGAGATCTTAAAGACACAGAAAAATGCCCGTTTCACATAAAATGGGTCCGAGGAGTTCAGCCATCAGTGGACGACGACTTATTCAGTTGTGTCTTACTCCCTTACAAAGAAACGACCTTCGAGATTAAATTCAAACCGAAGCAGCCAGGAGAATCCTTGTGCGAGCTGGCAATTCTTCTGGGGGAAGGCGATCAGGGAGCAATTTACGATAAACTCATACTTAAAGGGTCTCTTTCAGCGCCAAGTATCGAGTCAGACATCTTGGAGATATATTTCGTCCCGATAGACTTAAGGATCCTGGCGAAGGAGCAGTTCTTTCTCAAAGTTAAAAACTTCCCGAGGTCGTCGAAGCTCGCGGCCAAAGTCTGCTTCCCCGAGCTCTACAGTGGACATTTTAACGAGGAGACGCTGAAAGTTAATTTTCCAAACGGCGCCGTCGTCGGACGATGCTCCTCGTGAGTAGGCACTAATCTATACAACGCTAATTATAAAAATAATATGTCCCATTCCGCTTTAGGGAGGATATAAAAGTGCAGCTGGTCCTTCGAAATTACACGCCAACCTCGTTTAACACGAAGATCATTTTCTTTGACTCCGAAAACTTGGCATCGGCGTCGATACGAGTTTTCGGATCGATAGATTGCAGCATGCTGACTACGTATCTCTACAAAAAGAGAGTGTTCAGCAATTTCTTGCTAAAAAAAGATCAACATAATCCTCCTGAGCTGACATCGTTAACATTTGAAAACGACACTGCGAAACAAGTAATCATACTTCTGAACGTCAATCCTCTTTTTATATTTCATCTTATTATATTTTAAGGTGTCACTCGACAAGAGCGAAAGTAACCCCAGCGAAAGCAATTCGCAACAAGAGGACGACCAGTTTTGCTCCTTGCGCAACGTCAAGTTCTTTCAATCCACAGACCCGGCTGGATCTGCTTTCGATTTCACTATGAACACGTCTCGGGTGTCGATGCAAATGAACAAGCTTTGCTATCCGTACTTCCCGCTGAACGCAGTCTCGGAGTGAGAACGAATCCCGCCGACGCGGACGCTTCCTTTGGTTTATCGGGTTTAAGAGCAATCTATTTTCCAGGGAACGAAAGACTTACATGTTTCGGGTGCTGCAGGCGGTGGAGATGTGGCTGTACGCCTCCGTTTTGGGATATCAATATAATCCGAAGCTGACCACCGGTATAACTGCCGTCTTCTCGGACGTTATACCCGCTCCCGACCCTCAGAGGAAGGCCAGCTATCCAAGTCCATTCTCGGTTGTTGATATCTTAGTACGTTTGACCCGCTCCAGCGAGATAAGCGACATTCTATCAAGTGCTCAGTCGCCCCAGTCGAGTGAATCGTAAGAACCTGAAAATTTCAAGCTTAACGTGGGTTTATTGCAGCCATGATTTATAAATAATTTTCTTTGTAAATATGATCGTCAGATCAAAGACGCGCGACAAGTGCGACGACGGTCGCATCAGCGAACTTGTGGACCTGTATAAGAAGATCTTTCGGTATTTGTCCACGAAAGGAGGTGGCGTCTCCCACATTCCCCCGGAATTTTTGCTCTGTTATAACGATTACAAAGTACTCGAGCGTTTTTATTCCGCGCGCTTGCATTCCTCGATTTATACCTTACCGATTGCTCGTGGCTCTTGCAGGAGTACACAAAAACTATCAATTGTTCACTTCAGCTGGCAGAGTACGTTTACTCGTCCCGCAGTAAACAGTCATGGCTAGATCTAATTCTACAAATCTATAAATGCTTCGTATTCAAAAACATAGATGCAAAAATGCTGGGCGTCCATTCTAATTTAATAAAAAACGCTTTAAAACTGGACAAGTAACGGATTAAAACTGTTTTTCTAATTGCTTTCTGATTTTTCTTGTCGTTATGCACATTTTCCGTCCCAATGTTTCGTAGCCGTTCAAATGAAGCCTTCGATCCTGCCGACATTCATAAAATATCCAAGAATCATGAGAGGCAATCGAAAACTGAATCACTCTTATTAGCCTGGCTCGAGTACAATCACAGCCAGATGTTCAAGCGTCGAGAACTCAATCATTTTGAAGAATGCGATGCTTTAGTTTTCATTGCAATAACCCTTACGTACTGCCCATTTTTGAAAGAGAAGTATTTCAATGACATCTATCGAAATCCGATTAGCTTTGAAGAGGTAAAACTGTAATGTCATTCAGCGTTAGTATGCGACTTTAAACGCACGAACGAATTGAATTTTTTTAGAAAGTTCACAATGCCATTTGTCTGTTATTGGCGTGGAAGCAAATTCGTCTTGGATTCGTCATTACGCCGACAGAAATTGTAAATCCTCATTGTATTCAAGTACTTATGCTCGCCGTACACTTATTTCAAATTTTGCCGACATTCTTGATAAAAGAAAAGGTTATTATTAACTAAATAAATAAAACTACTTTTCAACGCATTGCAAAAAATCACTCTGTATTAACTGATATAACATCAAATAATACTAATTACTTTTAGATCATATTCGAATGCCCCTTAACAGAGACAATAAATCGTCAGATCCGACTGCCTGTCTCCAAAATGGATGCTCCGATAAATTACATAGTACAATTTTTCGGACAGGACAGTGACGTTTTTTCATCGAAATCAATCTTGCCTGTAAAAGCTAACCAGGAAAATACGAAAATAAGAGTAACTTATGATGCAAGAAAACTTAAAAAATCAAAAGGTACGCACCGTTTTTTAAATTAATAAAAATTTTCTTTGGTCGATAATTTTCAAGAGTAATGTTAGAATGGCTTTTAAGTTGGCACAGCTGTTTCCTTTAAATACTTGTACTACAATTTAATGAAACCTCTCAATCACTGTATTCATTACTTGTACTTTTAGCTTACTTAGTATTAAGCGGATCGGCAATAGGTCCTGACTTTGGCGAAAACCAAGTGTTCCTTTTAGAGGGTTTTCCTAATAAACTTACAGTTTCCGGCAAATACGTAGTTAAAGGTAAACTGCACCGAAGTGGTCCAAGAGGTTTAACAGTTACGATACCCTACACATACCACACGGAATATGAAATATGGTTGTCCAATACGCAGCCTGATAACATTGGTAATCTTTGAGACCTACTAATTTTCGCTTAACATAAATGACAGTCGTTTAAAATACTTTATTAATGATAATAAAATGAACAGAGGATTTAAATATAAAGCGATGGGAAGACTTGCGGATATTACAAGTACCAAGACGTTTATTCTTTGTTGAGAATAAAATTATGGTAAATGAAGATAATAAGCAGAAAGATGCGTACGAAGTCGAAATTCCATTGATCATTTCCTGCATTGCACTTGAAACTCGTACTTACTGGGTTGTTTTTCGATCTGAAATAGCTGATTTTATTCTTCAGGTATTTGATTTTTGTGGGCGTTCACATTTAAAATTGTCTCTGATGAAAAATTGATTAATCCGATGATTAATTCTAATCAGAGTTCTATTAAAATTGTCACTCTTGACGAGGAAGGGGTCTACATAAACGTTTTTTTATTTGAAATTGAAAGCGATTGATCTCTTTATTATTCCATGGCTTTTTCTGATAAAATCAGATGCAAGTAAAGAGAGAATTTTTGACGAATTTTGCAAAATTTTAAAAAAATTATAAAATATATCGTCTCGTACTCTTTCTCAAAACTGTCCTTACTGTTTAATATTCCAAACATTTTATAATGTATGACTTTTCGAAAATTTAATGATTTTGCAGGTAGACGTAAAATATCAAACGTCGATCCATAGCCAAGCAATCGTAGAAATATGGGAAAACGATCTTGTCTGCTTCGAAGCATCTGAAGATAAACAGACGCTCTGTTCCGTAGACAAAGTTATTCAAATCCCTTCGAAAAATACTCATATGCACGACTGCCTGCGCCAGATGTTCAAGCAATCGTTTATACCACAAGAGCGAGAGTTTTGGGAGCGTTATTTAGGCGAGTATTCGCGGCACTGTATTTAAATCGTTGTCAAACTTTTAAAGTATTACTGTTTAATTGCAGATAATTACATAGGCATACGTTTTATCAACTGGTTAATGAAAGACGCCGATGAGTTGATAATTCGAGAATACCGCCATGTATTCAAATATTTCGATAGTTACAATGTCGCTGTGGATAAAGCTGACGTCATATCGATATTACCTAAATCCTTGAAAATTGATGGTAGGTTGGAAAGAAAATCAGCGAATGATGTATTTTTCTATTCTTAGGTTCGCTGTTTTATTCTGCTACAAACTCTGAAAAGCATGATGAAAGTCCTTCAATGTTCAGAAAAAAATAATGTAATTAACTGCAAGTTTTTAGCACTCGAAGCTTTGCTTATTGTAACAAAAGATGATTGTCGTCCTAAAATGTGACTTTTATCATGATTTTCGAACTTTATAGAAACTGTATAAAGGATGTCTGTTTTTTTTTCTAATTCCCTGTCTGAAAAACTCTTTAAATTTTGTTTTATGAATTATTACATACGTACGTTTAATTGACAATGAAAAATCCTCTTTCACTCCAGATCTTCAAATTAAAAATGAGCTGATTGACTTTAATGTGCACATATCAAACGTAGATTTAGAGAATCCAAACAAGGTAACAAGTGCCCTCGTCACAATGGCTTCGTTAGATAAAAAGGAAGTGCGAAAATGCAAAGTCACTATCATTTACAAGGAACCAGAAATTGAACCCAAAAAGCAAAAGGCCGTGAAAGTAAGTCACTGTAAAGTCAGTGTGTAAATTAACAATAGTTGCTCTAGTCTTTTGTAACGTGTATCTTGTTTTAATAAAACGTTTTAATCTTATTAGAAAAATTAAATTTATTGAATTTTTTCATTTTCTTTGAAAATTGTTAATAGCTCACTTATAAAATACCTTACATAATAATAATAATATCAAATATTACATTTAGAATATTTAATTTATACATCTTACCAGTCAACATTACAATTAACAACTTGCTACATTCACTGCTTTCCCTTTTTCAACCCTAATTTTTTAATAAAGATTAAAAAATAAAGATTACAAAGATATTAATAAACAAATGCTGAAATTCACTCGGATTGTAATAATCCCTTTATTAATTAGTTTCACGTGCATTGTAGCAGAACAATATCATGCTCTCGTTTTCCTTCAACCAATGTTAACAAACGAAAAGTCGCTCATTCGCCCGGACTATACACGAACGCTTGATCAATCCCTTAGCCACCTTAGCATTCGGGTGGAATCGTTGCGCGACCGTAATCGTTACTTTTCACGTATGCAAGCCCGTCACCGCACTTGTTTTTCTTCGACGAAGTCGCGATTATTAAATTAATATGAACTCCACCGCGACCTTTGCGTTTCCCGGTGCCACCGAGCCAAGGAAAAGTTTGCGATTCCGCCGAACTCGACGCGAGGACACGTCAGCGCCGCTCGGAAGATGGATTTGCAGAGAATTCGGGATGTTTACGACGATCAGTACTTCAAGCTGAACAAGTTCTTTTTGAAGCTGACAGGACTGTGGCCTTACGAAACGGGGATTGGTAGAATTTTTCGACGGACATTTATCTTGGCTGTCTTAATTTCCATGTTTATTCCACAGGTCTGTTTGAGTTTTCTTCGGGGGGTGGAAGTTTTCTGATTTGGCAAATTAAGAAGCTTTTGATAAATTATACATATACGTTGTATTATCATTGCTCTTAAGAATATTGTTAATCCAATATATAGAACAATAAAGCCTTTATAATAACCCAAATTTTTTTTTTTAGTTTCTTGGAGCAAGAAAAACTTACAAAGTAAATAATTTAATTTTACACTTAGAGTATATTGGGAAAATAGTTTATGCACTGATGATGCTTCTTAAATATTATATCACAATACTGAATGAAGGAAAGGTAATCAAGTCACCCTTTATTTTAAGATTTATTATTTTGGAAAAAGTATTTGATGTAAAATCATTTTTATATTATAAAGATTCGTAATATCTACAATAAAATAGCCGTTAACTGGATGTCATTGAAAGCTCCCGAAGAACGCTGCGTTATGATTGACTATGCTAAGCAAGGAAAAATCAGTACTATTGGTTATACTGGTAAGGTCAAACTATAATTTAATGAAATTATAGCAATAAGCTAAAAATATCTATTACGGAGCATCCAAGGTTTAAATTATCGCGAAATATTTACTTTATAAGAAGACAATCACGGAACCAATATTTATAGCTTCTAAAAAATACTTTCTTTACTTTTTGTTGATACCTTGATTGCTCAGCTCTACCAATTAGCGACTTTTTGACTTGCCTTTTAATCATCCGCTCTAAATGACGGAAAAATTGAAGATTACCTTAATTATAAAATTTTAAACATAGATTTTTCTTCCAGCGTACATGTTGATAGCTGCACTGCCCTTTTCTTTCCTCCCTTTCTATCCCATAGCCTTTGACATGTTCTATCCTTTAAATGCCACAAGAGAAAGGTATATGGTACTGAAGGGTGAATATTTTCTAAACCAGGATAAATATTATTTCACCATAAGTGCCTATAATATATTCTATATATATGTTTCGGTAATAGTGTATATCAGCATTGACACAGCATATACGTTAGTAATCTATCAAACCCTTGCGATTTTCAAGATTGTCCAGTAAGTATATACTATGCAGTACATCAAAGATGAATAGTACATTACATACCTAGGCCAGTGAAATAAGAAATAAAGAAATGTCTCACATAACATGTAATTGTCGGCCGAGGCGAAGCCGAGGTTGACAAACAGGTGATCTGAGGCTTTCTTTATTTCTCTGCCCTCCGGCTGGAAAGCGCCAACTTTCTGGCCGCTGCGCGAAACGAAGTGGTCGCTTTCCGGCGATGTCGAGCGGAAATAGTGCATTGCATACATGGTATCCATACATGAAATTAAAAGTTTTTTTCGATATTTTAATTTGTGAAAATTTCCAGAAATCGTTTGCAAAATTTGACGCCAAAATTCTGCAGATCGAACGAAGACGTTGAATACAATTTAATCATTGATTCCATTGATTTACATGAGAAAGCTTTACAGTTAAGTAAAACGTGCATTGACACTATACGAAAATAATAATTGGAACAAAACGATATAATAATAATAACATTTTAAAATATACGTTTATAAGCAGGTTCATCATGACTATTCAAAAATCATATACGATTTATTTCTTGCTATTGATTAGCTTAAACATACTCATGATTGGAATAACTGCAGTCGAAGTAAGACTATAAATTCGTCAAAAACTAGACTATTAAAATTGTGCATATGTTTTAATTAGTATTTTCGTTTTAGTTAGTTGCTACTAAGCGCATTATGATGGATTACATAAGAATTACTATGTTAGAAATTGGTTCAGCAATACATTTGTTTTATATAACCTTGCCAGGTCAGCAACTTTTAAATCACAGCGCGGATCTGTTCCAATTCGTGTAAGAAAACGACACCCTTTAATTGAATTTCAAGTTTACGACGATCGACGTTTTGCTGCGAAAGTAAACGGTATTTTTATTTTAGATATCACAACGAATGGTACGCGATTTCTCATAAAGGAAAGAAATTGCTCGCGTTTATGATGTTGAGGTGCCTGAAACCTTGCGTTTTATCAGCTGGTGGAATATACGAAATGAATTTCGAAAATTTTAGAAATGTAACGTTAACTTTGTCATTGCCTACTATAATAATACAGACCCGCAAGAAATAAAAAGTGTTCTAGACGATGCACCAAAATCATCCGTATGTATTTTGATTTGCTAGATTTGAATCTGTTCGAGTATGACCTTAATTTTGTTCCATTACGTCAGGATTTTGAGATATCTTGATTTTTTTAAGCATGGCATAAAATTCAAAAGGTAATTTAAAAACGTCATGGACCAAATATCTAAAGTATTTTTTGATCTTGAAACTTAGCGTACGTTAAAATTCTTTAAAATCAAGATACCTGAAAATTCTGACGTTACGAAGCAAAACTAGGGCTATATTCGTGTTTAGCAGATCAAAATAAACATGGATATAGTAGTTTAGTCTATCACACTGACCACTTTTTATCTTTTGTGAGCGTTTAATTAGTATAAACTTCTTTTAATTTCAGGTGATGAAAACCACACTATCTTACATTGCAGTTGTTATTTCTGCTGTGAAAAATCATTAAATATCGGTAGAGAATGCGTCGTGAAATTCTTTATCTTCAACTATTACAGTTAATAATAATATAGTAGGAAAACTATAGAATAGAATCTTAACTTATTCTCAAATCGTACTAAAATACTTATAGTGGAATTGAACACTTTTTTTATAATTTAAATTATTATCGTAATATGTAGAAGTTAATTATAATAAATTGTCTACACTTAAACTTACTGCAGCATACAGTGACCAATATTTGAAGAATCTGAACTGTTTTAACCTCTAATCTAAATAAGTAAAAAGATTTTATTTGTCTCAATTGCCTATTAGTCAAGGCGACGCCGACGTTTATGTTCTGTCTGTTGTTGATGTTCAATCGATATTCAGATAATGCGTCTTCCCGTTTTCTTATTCGATAGCTGTCGCAAATAAATAAAATATATATTTATAAGAGACGCTGTGATAACAGACAGTAAATCACTAAATGGCATTGAAAATATTGCAGTTACTCTTTTCAGCTTCCATGTTATTTGGATGTATTTCAATGATAGATTGATTATATACTTTACACATAAAAAATGTTATCTTCATTGCTGTAAAACTGTGTTGTCTTCCATCAGTCATTAAGTTTTACTAACTAAAATTATTACAAGTTAAAAAACGAATCTACCTTTATCAGATTTTCGTTCATTGAATCAACACCTTATTGTCACGCGATCTATACGGAATCGTTCTTAGAATAGGGTTCATTATTTCCAATAGCATTGCCTTTTTTTCTATTAAAACATAATCCACTAAAAGCACCCCTAGCCAATTCGTGCTAAATGGTAATAACGGGTAATTCATGTAATCGTAGCTTTCGCAGTACTCAGCTTATAGGAATCGCTTAGTAGTGTGACTGCAAAGAAGTCACAATGCAAACATTAAGTTCGCGAGAAAAAAAAATAATGTGACGAAAAATATTTTCTTTGCAATATATTTTAATAAAAATCTTTATGCGTTAAGAAATTTGAAAAATTAATTGTTATCAGCAGATTAAATTTTATATACTTACCTTAATAAGTAAGATTTTATAAACATGTCTATATGTTCATTTTAAAACATTAAAATAAAATTTAATAATAAATTTAAATGTTCTGAAACAAAGATTAAAAATAAAGTACACTTCTGTTATCCTTCAATAATGTCTGCATTGGACCATACAAAGATTTATTTTACATAGAGAATACAATGTGTCTTCGAGATACAGTTTCAGATGAGATACTTTTAGAAAACTTAATTCTATTTTTACATGTTTAATCTAAAATTTACTGCGCGTGTTGGTAAAACGCTGCTGAAACGTGCCCTTTAAAAAAGTACATATTGATTCTTTACTGTAAACCACTTGCAGTACTTCCCAAAGTTAAAATGTTAAAATTAACATATATTGTATATCACATTTCGGTAACGTATCATACAAAAATGAATTTAATTATACATAACTGTTTCGATAGTAATCAAGTGAAAAAATTATTGATAGGAAAAAATAATAACACCTAATTATTCTCAGTTCAAATTACAATTTGGCAATGTGCATTGTTTAGTACGAAGTTAGATTCTAAATCATGGCTTTATATTATAGACTTTATAAAGTTGCTTTTGAAACTTCATATACACACGTGTGTTTACATACAGATTTAGTATTTTTACTGTAACTTTCTTCAACACTATTAGCTTCTCTAGGATCATTTTATTACTCTGTTAGATTTATGGAAAGTAAGAAATAAAAGGACCCATTAATCTGGAAAATCAATCGCATTGTAACAAAATAAATTTCGTTAACTTATAATATTTTTATATCTAAGATCTTGGATTAAAATTAATAGCGGAACGAAATATTTTATTACTCGCACATTTCTAGATGTCGTGTCGTGAGTATCATCAAAATAAAGATACATATCGTTAAAACCAAGTCTTATACATTTTTACAATAACGTTTTTTTTTTCTAGATTTTTTAATTTTTAAAAGAAATAGATATATAAAATTTATTAATACATCACACTTAGCAAATTAAAAGCAAGACAATTTTTTTAATATAAGATTTTGATTTTTTTTTAAGAGACTATCTCAAATCAATTTTAATTTTCAGATTTTTTAAATATTGTTAGTTATATGGAAGACTTTTCTAATAGTAGACAACTTAGAAAATAAAAATAACTTTTGAAACGTGATAAATATTTTAAGAACTTAGACGTTTAAATACGGATTTGCTTTCATTGTCTGATTGGCATTTTAATATTTTGCTGATGCGTTTTTAAGAAAAATACATGCATCAAAGTCTTATTAAATTAGTAAGTCGTTCAATAGTTATTACTGAGAGTAATCAGACTTTTTATGTTTTCCATAATGGCATCAGTACTTTTTAATTAAATTATTAAAAAAATATGATAAGGTCTTTGTCAGTAGTGTATACATACGTTAAAAAAAACTAAGAACAAACCTTGAAGTATAATTCAAACGCGTTATTAAGTTAAATTTTTTTCAGTTTTTCAATTGCGAACATTTATTTTTTAAATAAATAGTTTAAAAGATAAATGTTTAAATAATGAAAATTGAAACCACAATAGTCAAATTAATTGCAAATTGCACCGTAATAAAAAAAACATGTTTTAGTTTAACGTAATGGAAATAGTATATACAATTGAATCCCTATGGTTACATAAATATGTATGATGCAATTAATTTACTCTAGTTAAACGTTATAATGGAAACGTTTGATAGCTTATTGAAAATCCTAAATTCTGTACATAGTTTACATTTCAGAATAATAGAGCACCTAGTGAAAGTTCCTAAGCAATACAAATGTTATTTAGCTAAGTTTGCTTCACGCCTTTCAGAAAAACCTAAAATTATTTTTAAAGTTTCAACACTTTCCTTTGCTTTCTATACAAATAGAACTGCAAATGTATATTAGAAAAAAGGAAAAATTAATTCATTAGCTTTTCTGATCTTAATTTTTACATTTTTTTTATAAAAGTCAATCAATAGCAACAATTCCAAACGGAAAATTATTGCTTATATTTTGTAACGCTTTTTCCTAAAAGGAAAAAAAATCGCTTTGACTACATTTTTCTCTACCTTTTGGTTTGCAGCTCTAAGAAAATTATACTAATAATCTTGTGTGTGGATGAGTTCTGAAACCTACGAAATGCTTGTCTAAAGTTTATTATTGACAAAAATTGATGGTGATCTGACATGCAACGAGTGAACTTTACGTACATGTTTAAAAGTTTGCAATACTGCATTACGAGTCTATTAAAAATTCCTCTGTTCTGATGATTTATTTCATGATCGAACAACGCAAATAGATAAATTTTATTGCATACCGATGTAATCTGTGTATAAATCATCAGTATTTTATTGAATGTTATGTAATGTTCATTCCTATAAATAATAATAGTAGCATAAAAATTGAATAGACTTTTTTACCGTTTTCTTTTCTTTGAACTGTTCCTACACTACAGCAGTGTATAAAAAAACCAGTAAATCTCGTTAACAGTGATTCCTTACTTAATTAAATTATCGATCAGTTTCGCTGTTGTACGTATTTATACCTTAATGTACTGCAAGTAATTGTGAATCTTTCGAACTTTACGACAGTCGTTAAACTAAGTATTAAATTACATTTACAACAACTAATAAGCAATACATATGTCAAACTTTCCTTTTGCGCAATTTTGCTTGTGCTTCTTTCAATAAAAGATCAAAAGTATTTTCCTCTTCAGGTTTACTATATATTCTGTTACCATTCAATGAATTTCCAGCCCCTCCATCTGTAAAAAAAATTGTTATAATAAAATATTTTATTTAAATCAAGGTAAAAATTATAAATATCTCTAAGAATAAGTAAGGTTACCTAGATCTGCATATTTTACTTTACAAAAAGCTCTTCGACCACCAAAACATAAGTCATATCTTGGTAAGGCGGGATCATCGTTTCCGTGTTCGACTGCTTGATAAGCATCGTTTTTGTAAGCAAACGTTACAAATCCGTAGTTGTGTCTAAAGATGTAAATATTCGATTGAAACTTTGTTCAAATGTAAAAATTATGACAAATTTCATTATAAACTTTTAATCAATATTAATTAATTCAAATCAATTATTTCAAAAAATTACAATTATTTTATTACAGCAAATAATAATTTTAAATAATCACCCTCTTTCTCGAAAATGTACACTAATGTCAACAACAGGTCCAAAAGCTTCGAATCTTCTTCTTAGTTCTGCTTTGGTTATGCCTTCTTTTAATCTACCTACGTAAATGACTCTTCTTTCTTCTACCTGCCGTTGCTTCTCTTTCATATACCATTCATCACAATGAGGGCGTCTGTAAGGTGGCGATCTGATAAAAAAAATATTTATAACTAAATGAACATTTTTAATAGTAGGAACACAGAAAAAATAGTTGTATTGAAAAGTTAATAAAAATTATGCTTTAAATCAACTAAATTTTCTAGGCTCAAATTAAATCATTAGTGTATATGTAAACCCATGATTAGTATGGTAAATAACAAAATGGCTGGGGAAAGACAGGGAATGAAAAATTTGTTTCGCATTTTTTTTCTTTTTCACGAAACAGCCATCAATAACAATTAAGAAACAAAAAGGAGCACACTGGATAATCAAGAAGAAAAAACGCTTATTCGATCACAAGGGGAAATAAGATTGTATATCAATCACTGGACAGCTGTTCAATGGCTTTCATTACCTCCTGTAATCATTGTATCGGTGATTACTACCCGAGGAGTGACGTCTGTATGTACTATAACTTCGCCTGCGCTCTCGTCTTCCTTTCCTGCGATGCCTTGATTCCTTATAACGCCCGAAATTTGAGCGAGATGACGACCTACAACCGTGAGTGCAACTTTGCATCAGATTTACTAGTCAAAACTAATGTGTACGCAAAAATATGATACAAACTGTTGAAATTAAGAAGCCTACTGGAATGAATACTAAATGAGAAATTGGATGAAATTATTATTGAATCAATATTGAATTAATATTGAAAATTAATCGTTATTAGTATGCATACTATGTAGAAGGTAATTTTGAAGAAATAAATTATTTTACATGGCAAGCACTTTTCAATTTAATACGTTCGACAATATTCAGTAAATAAAGACAGCTTCTAAATAATTCCAATTAAATTAATAAAATTACTATAGGATACCCTACACCAAGGAAATATTGAGATGCAAAACAATTGTAATAATCCAAAATTAGTTTTTAAATTAATTTTGAATTTAAATAAAAGGCCCACCTTATTGTATAACGATAGGTACATGGGATATTGTAATCTTATGAAACAATTTTTTCAAAAAAGAATTTAAGAGAAATTCTTTGCTATAGAGAACACATTTGCTATATAAACTTATAAAAACGTAATTAGAAAATATGTGATGAATCATACAAAATAAGATGCTAAGTAATCCATGTAGTTTCTATCTTCTTATTTATTTTTTGATTTGAAATTTCCTCTCTGCTGCACTTTGTTGGAATCCTTCATTTTACAAAAATGTAAATAATTATCTTTTACATTTTCATCAAAATTAAGTTTTCCTTCTTGAGCAAGTGCATACTTGCTCACATTTACTTACCTATTTTTCACGTATTCAATCATTTTTCTTATATACCAATTTAATTAATAATACCGGTAAATGTGTTAAAAGGAGGTCTACTGATCAAGTAATGGCTGACCATCCAAATTATTAATAAAATTTCATTTTCCTTTACATTTAAAAAAGAAGAATACCACTGCTTGACCTCCCGTTATACATTACCCAATGACTTAAATATTTATTTTCATTTCATTTACCGAGAGCTACTGGAATAACTCGATGAACGGGATCTCGATCTGGAAGATCTTGTCCTCGAAACGGACCTCGAAGCTGACGTATATCTCCGCATCGATCTTGGTGATCTTGACCTTGATCTTGACCTTGATCTCGACCTCAGCCTGGACCTGGATCTGGATCTCGAGCGTGAACGCGACCTCGAGCGCGAGCTCCAACTACTACTCGAACTAACGGAGCTACGCCTGTGACTGATCTTCCTTCTTCTGCGATTTTGTCGTCTGGCATGCGAGCGACTTCTACTACGTGATCTATTCTTGTTAGAGCTTGAGCTACAGCTGCGAGATCTGCTATTGCTGCGACTGCGAGCACGATTATTTCGGTTGCTACGGCTATGACTACGGCTGCGGTTGCGGCTTGGACGACGCAAGGAACGGCTTACTCGAGAGTGACTACGACTCCTTGAGCGAGATTGAGAAGAGCTTGAGGAAGTCCGAGCTCGAGATCGATAATTGCGATTTTTACGAGCACTTACTCCGTTTATGCTAAAAATTTTATAATTAAATTATAAAATTTGATAATTATATATAGAAGGCCTCATATGTTTATAGAAATTCGTTATTATTATTTTTCAAAAATTAAAAAAATGACTTAAAACTAATTAATTATACCTTGGAGTCTGCGAATGTTTAGTTGTCACTTGTTCATCAGCTAGTTGATTTTCAATCTCTGCAGCTTTATCTATTGCGTTAAAATCGGTTGACTCATTCGTGATTTCTCCACTTTCGATTTCTTCTCCCTCTTCTATTTCCTGCTTGACTAGTGAAATATCAACGACAGCAGGTTTCTGGACAGCCTCTTCTTTTGGTTGTTCTTCTCGTTCTAGTACTTCCTCTTTCTGTTCTTCTTCCCTTTGTTCCTCTTCTTCGTTATAGATTACACCAAAAACGGTCTCAGTCGTTTGTATACCCCTGTCTTTGGTTGGTGGTTTTGACTTGATTTTATTTTCCTCAATTTCAGCTTTAGGTTTCAGGATCGATAAAATCTCACGCTCAGACCAAAACGGATTTTCTGGGTCACCATTTATCGGTTCTGTGTTGGTCGAAGCATGATGAATGTAAATCAGAGCCATTGGCTGGATCGGAGAGTTAGTGCGACTACCATCGGTAAAAGTTTGCTCCCGCCGGCTTCGATATTCGGCAAGGTTAAGTTTTCTGCGAGGTGGTTTTTTCTCTGTCTCTTCAGGTAACTCTATATCTGCTGTGTTCCGAATGATTATGTTTTGTACTGGATCATTTGAACTGTTGGTTGTTGTTACAATCGATTCCTTAAAATGAGGCTCATGTATATTTTGTGGAAAATTTGCCGGAGGCGGCTTTTTCAACACGGAAACCATCTGTGGCTTAGATTTCTGATTGTCCAAGGAATTTGTTTTAGTAAGAACACCATTTCGAAGTTGAAGAATGCTAGTGGCCAAAGCTGACTGAATTTTCATTTCGTACACTGGTTTTGTTCGGGGTTTAGCTGGCATATTTAACAAAGAAATTTTATTATTTTCTAAAACACACTTTTGTACAGAAACTTGCTTAATCTCTTGAGATGCTTTTGGTATCGTCACACCTTGCAACAGCGACTGTTTGACTCTTGATGTTGGCATGTGTTCCTCACTTGTGTCACTTAGATCTCCAGACTCTAAGCCACTGTCCTTCTTTGAGCCTCCGCTTGACCGGTTTTTGGAAGCGGTGCTACCACTAGCCTTGTGACCTTTTGAGTGCTCGTCGGCACCTTTATCGTAACAATCAGATTTTTGTTTAAATTCTTCTTTATTTGGAGTGACTTGCTCATTGTCACTATTTTGTCTATCGTACTCACTGTTACTGTTAGGACTGCTGCTACTGCTAGAACTTAATATGGAACTTGAATTGCTACAATAATCGTGGTCCAACTGTACAGATCCGTCAACCCTTGCATTTGTATTACTGCTGTTATTTGCAACCTGAAAAATATGGTTAAGAAATAAAAATATGGTTAAGAAATAATAAACATTAGAATCAGTATTTATAAATAAATATAAACATAAATTTATAGAAATGATTTAATATATAGAAAAGGCAAGTAGAAATAATTTAAAAAACTTTAAAATTAAAATGCTTACTAATTTTAGTAATTTATTCCTTGATAGAGTAGCACCTGCTTCCTGCATCCTCGTACCACTACTTCGTGAAAAGGCTTTTGTGTTCGGTTTAGCAGGTATGACTGATATTTTTTTGCGAGTAGAAGATGCCTAATATTCATACATAGATAATTTATTAGTTAAAATAATTAAGTACAAATTACTGTACTAAGAAGATAATAATCACCTTTATCCTATCTATTACTTCTTTTGGTAGAGAGTCTCTTATGTCTTGGTGCAATTTAGAATCTTGAGAGCTGACGGACTTCTTTAGAAGGGTCATTTGAGATTTGTTTACAGGAGTTTTTGTTAAAGAGTTTTGAGAAGAAACTTTTGGGGATCGTGAAGCTTCAGGAGTTTGCAAGGCATCTGCGGCTGCTTCAAATTGTTCTAAGAGACCTGTAAGATTACCAGCTGCAAGCTCTACAAAAGTTAATTGTCACATTAAAATATTATTAACATAAAATATTATAATTTTTTAAGATTTTGTTGAAAAATGTATAAATTATTTACCTGCTGCTTTTTTTGATAAAACAGGAATATTAGTATGATTCTTGATTTCTTGTGATTCTTGAAGTTTAACATGTTTCTTTACATTTTTAGATGTCTTTGGAATTATTTCAGCTGCAACTATTTCCTTCCGAACTTTTTTAGCAGTATTTACATTAGTCTTTTTAGTGTATTTCCTTTTAGTACTTTTTGTGTACTCCACTTTTATTTTAATGGGTGGTATTGGAGGAGGTACTTCATCTTGAATATCAAGAGGTTCTTCTTTAATAAAGATGTCAACTGGTTCTTGTTTTATTTTTGTAGCTATATAAAAATTTAAATAAATATCAAAATAGTCTTATATGAATCATACGTGTATTTATATTAATATATTATTTCACAATCAAATAATTGTGAAATTAAAAAAAATTATGACTAATTATGTCAATTTACGTTTTAAATCAGATCAATATAGGAAATTAATTACACAAAAAATTATCTAAGAAAGCATGTACATAATTTCATAATTTTTTCTAAATTATTTATAAATTATTTATAAATATTTATTCTTATATTGTTAATTAATAATATTAAAAAGGTGAAATTGCAGGAATGCAATAGGAAGGAAATGCACCACCACGTGAAAATGTAAATACAAAAATTTGTTATCAATAGAATAAAAAGTAGGCGAAAAAGAAGATTCAGAAAATAATATCCTGCATATGAATGAATAAATGTAAGAAAAAGAAGTTTGCATTCAAACAAACCTAAACTTTTGGAATTAATTGCTTTTGATGAAGTTTTCGCATGTTGTCTTCTTACATGCATGGGCACTATAGTGGGTTTTACATCCTCGATCGGATCTAGACCTACAACATCTATGCAAAGGGCAAAACAAAGTTAATGGCAGGACTAAGTGGTTAAATAAAAAAACTTTCCAAACACTATGTGAAAGCGTTAGTCACAGTAAACAAGTGAAACTCTTATGAAAAGCTATTGAAGAAGCTGATCAAGAGGAATTAAAATGCAAGGTTTTCATAAATAACTAAAATTACCTATTTCCTTTTCACTTAGTTCAGATTCTGATAAATGATTTTCTTGATGATCAATGTCAAATTTAGCAGGACTTCGAAATTTTTTAGGTTGCATCTGGCTTGTCGATGGTTGACATTTTACTGGACCAAGCGAATAGCTTTTTGCAGATTTTGATGTGTCAACTAACAACTCATTAAGTAAGTCTCCATTCAGACTTATATCCAAGTTTCCCAAATCAATATCTTCCTCCAATTCAGATGCCTGTAAAATTATGTTACCACAATAATAAATTATATAGTAAAGTTAAAATAAAATAATATTTATATAATTAATTTAATATTTATTTACTTGTAAATATCCAATATGCTCGTTCCAATCTGTGAGTACTTTTACAAAGTCTTCTTTGATGTTTTCAATTTTTGGAAGTGTCCCTGCAACTCCGGAATCTGGGAGTACAGCAATATCACCATTGATTCTAAAATAAATCATAAGAAATAATATCAATATGGGCAGGAATCACATCTTTTGCATTCTCGGAAATATTTAATAACTTTATTTTTGTTCTTATATATATTGAATAAATAAATAAATATTAAAATTTATTATTTTAATACAATTAAAAGATTTAAAGTTCACAAAACAAAATTCACAAAATTAATTGTTAAATTTTTAAGTAATTGAAATAAGAAATAATGTACAACACATCTACAAAAGTGATTTTTTAATTGTTACTTTTTATATCGGTAAAAGGTAAAAGAAAAGGTGAGGAGGGTTAAGCCCAGTGAGTTCATCAAAACCTTAGTGCTTGAGAATGGCATGTCCCTGAGCAATAACTAAGAATAAGACTAAGATTAAGACTTTTATATTGGTATAAAAATTTGACCTACTCTTGTTCAATGTCCCATAAGGTATCATTGGAATTAACATCAAAATTTTCTACATAATCAAAATCGCCATCAACCAAATTCACTAATGAACTCTGGTCAGTTTCACCCAGTAAATTGTGCTGAAATAAAAATATTAAAATTATTTTGTATGTTTATTTAAATTATATTACACTTAAATTTTTAGAAACTTTACCTGGTGGTCCAAGGATAATGGGAAATCTGAAAAGTGCTCCTCATCATGAAAATTAAGAAATCCAGTTTCCATGTCACGAATGCACTAACTATAGACTTAATTTTTGATCCAGGATTCTAAAAGTAAAATGAACTTTTTAATTTATTTGAAAGTAAATATAGCAACAAACTCAGTTGAATCTGAGTAAAAAATAAAGAAACGACAATAAATCTAAAATTTGGTAAATTGAAATTCATAATTTAAGCTTTTTTTGGGAAAAAGTTTGTAATAATTTTTAAGATTTTCAGTACAATTTTTCCATCGATTTATTTTTGTATAATAAATTCTTGAAAATACAATTACTTGTAATAGAAAGTGTAAGAAAATTTAAGATTTTGCATTCTATATATTGCTTTGCAATTTTGCAAATTACAACATTTTTACTAGATTGGCAAATTAATTGACTATTATAATAATTCTATATTATTACTATAATTCTATAAAACTATTGAAATAATATCATCACCATTTAATTTAAATAAACAAATGCACTAAATTATATTAAAATGTATCTGCAGTCTCAATACTTAAAATTAAACAATAAAATATTATTCAATAAATGAAACAAAAGATTTTGTTTTGTATAGAAGAGGTAACATAAATAAACAATATGGAGCACGTGTTTGTTTGTAGATTGAAGCAAGATTATTTTAAATAATTCGAAAATTCGACAATTTTATCACTTCAAAATACTGCGAAAACCTAAAAAAAGTTCAATCAGACTAATCACTTGTTAGCGTCAATCACGCATAAAGCATCAGTGCACAGACATGTGCCCCGTGCTCGTGCAGATTCATCCATTTCAAACAACGGCATTCCGAGGCCTAACCAACAATATGGTGGGATCGCAAATTCAGAAAAAATCTATCACGCAGCCACTTAGCACCTTTCAATCTTTCGCTCTGCTCCCAATCAAACTTACTTTTAGTAGTCAACGTGAAAAAAGTGCTCGACAATGGACATAACAATGATAAAGGCCGGGACAACCGAATGTCGCAACTCGCAATTCGCAAGCATACAAGCTGCCACAGCCGCACTCGTTTTTTCAATCAGCGGCGGGGTGAACCAGGAGAAATCAGTCTCTCCTCGTAGGAGGAATCGGCGAAGACCGAGAGCCGAAACACCACGAGAAGTCAATAGAGGGAAATCACGTGTCCCTCTCTCTTACTTCGTTAGCGGGCTGCACGCGTTTTCACCATGTGTTCACTTTGAGGTTATGTCGCGCGCACGCCACGACTGGCTGACCTCCACTGTGCCGAGAGAGCAGCGCAACGTGGTCGTGTCTAAAGCTCGAGGTCAGTCTGAATAGTTATCGGCAAGTTGCCGGACTTGATTTGATAGTCGAGCACCGGGGCGAAAGTTCGTGCGCGCTTCTTACGTAAGGATTTGCGCTGGGTGGAAGCACTTTTTTTTCACTTGAAACCGCGAATTTTCGAGCGAGAACCAAAGACGCGCGCCGACTGCTGTCTCCCTTTGGCGCTCTTCGATGTTCTCTGGTTCTCTCCTTGGTCCCCACTCTCTCTGTCTCTCTCTGTTTCTCTCTCTCTCTCTTTCTCTCTCTCTCTCTCTATATCTGTTTCGCCGAAGTTTATCTTACACGATTTTTACCAGACTGGGACCGAGTTACGTGGTCTCTTAATTTTAGTGGAGCTGAGAAAAAAACTTGCTGAACTTATTCGAGAGCTTTTGCCCTGACTAATATTAAAAGGGGTTTGTGGATTTCCAAAAATTTACTTTATTGCGAGGATATAAATAGATGCATTTAGCAAGAGAAATTCATGGTTCTCTGAATAGATGCTCTACAAGGCTTGTTGGATGTCAGTGTTTAACATTGCTTTAAAGCACTACAAATGATTAAAATGAACTGTTGTGGTAATAAATCGCCTAAATAATATTAGTAAATATCATTTTTTATTGAATTTTTTAAAGCATAATTTATTACAAGCAATTAAGTTTTTGATTATAACAGTAAGTATTATGTGGCTTCCGTAGGAATCATTTGAGTTTAAATCTTTACTATAATATTCTAATTATTTTCGACTGGAAATTAAAGTTACATTAATGGATTCCTTTGTTTAATTACCTATAACGTAATTTAAAATGTTTGGATAAAAATGAAGTTTTTATGCGTGATCTAAATTTGTAGATTTAAATTAGTAAATTTTAAATTCCCTTGACATTGAACGTCCAAAGTCGGTTGACAGCCATCGGTACATCGCGTATTTTCATCTCGAAAACTCGCCCTCCTTCCCAACCAGGCCTTCGAAAATCAGCCGCACTTTTTTTCGACTTCGCCCGCTTATTAGCGAATTTCTAAGCCGCGCCGTCAGGATCGAGAGCAAAGAGAGCTCAGCCGCGCGATGCGACAAAGGTCGCCGGCGCGCACGAAGAGAGGGAGGACCCGCGAGGTGAACGCTCCAGTTTTACACAATGGCGCCAATATTGCCGATCAATTTTCGCCGCGGGAGAGGCGATTCCGCCGCTGCTCGCTTCCGCGAAGGGAAAGCCTTCCCTTTTCGGAGCCGGCCGTTTATCTGCAAGCGTGAGCGCGCGCCCGGATTTACCCGAGCGTGCAGGAGAATGAACGAGCGCGCCGCTCACTCGACCTGTTTAAAAAGCTTTTCTCGGATTAGCAAGTTATTTTACTAGGAAATTGTTTGATCTGTGGATGTTGTTGGTAAGTTATTCAAAGCGGGAGATTACGGGGTGAAAGAAAAGCAAGGCTACATAGACGCGAAGGCAATTTTGACTTAAAGTAGGACAAGGAAGAACTGAGAAAAGGGTCGTCTGCCAAGTCCTTTGTGGGAAAACTCAGGATGAGATGGGAAAAATACAGAGATATGTTTTTATTTCCGGCTGAAATTTTTAAATTATAACGCATTGCGTTGCGAGGATAAATTTGAATTGAATTAAATTTAATTATTGCCAACAAGAGTATTTTTAAAAAAATGACAATATAATTACTTAAAGTGCCATGTGTTTTGATTTTAAAACGAAAGCCCGTTAAATCTTATTCGTCTATAACAAACTGGTTTTTAAATTCCTGTTACGAACTGCTATACATTTCTTTTTTGCAGCATCGTAGCGGTACGTGAAAATAGCAGTGAAAATTTTTTATAACGTGTTCAAAAACCTTCCTGATAATTTAATGAAAATACATACATTTATATTAATAAAATCTATTTTATTATCTGCTACAAATATACAAGTAACTGATAATAAGTAGAGCAGCAACTATTTGTAAATAATAAACTGATCGATTAAAAAAAAAGGACAGTATTGGCTAGATTCTGCAGCTTGTCCGCAGCTGTCAGTTGCTCTTCAGGTAAAGAGGACCTCTTCAGGTAAACAAATTGCTCGATTGTTGGGGACAGTCGGGCGAGAATCTCTTAAGGGCAACGGAGGCCCAGAGCAGCGGGGAGGAGAGACGATCTCGACGGCAGGCAATCGAAGAGCCGAGATCTTCTGAAAAATACTCGTCGAGTTGCCGTGCAAACGTTGCCAACGCAAAATACGTATCTGACTTTTAACGATTGTTGACTTGGAGTTTTATCTTTTATTTAAGGTAAAAGCACCCACTTTCATATTAAAGTCTCTTACGTATTTAAAGTTTACAGAGCTCAAAGCGAACAATGTTCAGATCGGTAAGCAATTACTTTCTCGTATCGAGTCCTCAATTTGGCAACGATGCAAACTGCAACGCTGGACAGAAGAAATTCTGAGGCGCTTTTCGTGAAATCCCTCGGATTTTGGCCGCACCTTTTCCTCTCTCCTGGTAGAGCTTATGGTCGGTATTTCTTAGGTACACAGACGAATAGTTTGGGGAAAGTTATTGAAAACTGACTAGGGGGGGTCCGTGTTTCTTTTGGAGTTGGAAAGCAACGACGTCTGCTGTTGCAGATTAGATACTATGTTAAAAATATCATTAAATTTAATTTAAGTTTAATGCACAATTGTACGTTACAATTTTTAACATTGTAAAGGTTGGTTTTAAAGAATTTTTTCGTGCATAAAAATTCGCTAATTATGTAGTTCCTTTGCGTGTTTAGACTGCCGATGTTTAAATTGTATAAATATATCCCTTCAAAAGTACAGCGTTCTCAAATGGATAAACTTAACAATCAAGAAAACTGAAACTAGATTACTTGGGAAGTATAGAAACGATTATTTAAAGATGAGAAACACTGCGACAAAAAAACCTTTGCTATTACGTGTCGGTACTATGAACATTAGCCAGAGTTAACTCTATTTTTGAAGAATTGTAGAAAAACAGTTTGCAAATGTGCTTGGCAAGAGCAAATTCGAAGATAAGAAATAAACAGTATTTTCATCGCGCGTGTAAACGTGCTGAATTTCAAATTTTGGTCGACGAATATTTCTTTTTTTTATTCGAAAATTGTGTAAAGAGACATCTACGACAGGCCGATTTTCGCCAAGGAACTTCTCGTACCTGCAGTTTGGAAAATTTATTGCCTCCTTTGGGTTCCTTTCCCTCTTGCATTTACTTGCGCGGAGGAGAATCTCTCGGTAGAAGTAAGAGAGTTCCGTCAAAGTTTTTTAATGCGCCAAATTGCAATGAAAAGCAATTTGCAGATATGAAATCATGAATAACAATAAAACTATAAACTCGTTTAACGACGGAAGTACAAAAATAGACGCCAATAATGTAAATAATTTCTTTGAAAATCTGTGTTGACCATATACTGAAAAAAGTACAGATAAATTTTTCATTTAAAAAAAAAAAATCCGCTACGAAATTTTCTCTTTGTTTTACTGAATTGAAAAATCAAACAAAGTCAACAACTCATCAAAAAAACGTGTCAACAACTTTTTCTCTTTTAATCACGCTTCTCGCCGCTTTAATAAAAAATTGTCTACTTGAGCATTTTGTTCAAAGAATTAATGTGCAACAGCGAGCAGCTAATAAAGTAACGCCGTAAACCAACAAGCTCAATCAAAGTGCATTAATAAAGCGAATGTTTATATTCATTGAAATACGCTGATTCTTCAATCATCTCGTTTCACGCAGCCATAAAAGGACCACGTTTAACGTGCGCCAACGCGAGAAAGATATAATGAAAGCACTTCTAAGAATTTAGTGTGCTATAAACACTCCTTCGTAAACTTTTCATTAAAATAAAAGGTTACGAAAGATTGATAATAATAAAGCATGAATGTCTGTTCTTATTTCAATTAGAAAAATATTGAAAGATTAATAGCGTGTAAAGAATCGAAGAAAATGAAAGAGCTGTTCGTAGCAATCGATGTGCTCTCACACTCACGATGATTAATGCAACGTATTATAACGGAACTCTCATATACTTTCCGAAAGAATTCGGGATCGAGGCTAAAACTTTGCATTTGTATACCATTAAATGCTGGACCAGAAGTGCTGCATGTAGAAAATTTCAATGTAAAATTCGAGATTAAAATTATCATGCGTGGGACGAAGACGGGCCGCATGAATTAATTAGTTGCTTTTTACCTTACATAAAAGAGTGGATAAATATAGTTCCGCTGTTTAGGCCGTAACATCGAGTCTGAACATTTAAAGGACAATGACTAATCAGGGTTTATCCCGCTGGATTTTCTCGCAGTAGGTTTTTACTCTCGGGAGAAGACACCTAAGTGAGTTTTGAGGAATATTGTTTACCTGACATGTATAGGCAAACGAATGCGAATTTTCGTGCATCGACAAGAAAGCCACGCTTAAAATGGGAAAATATGTCGCCCAGCAATTATGACCCTAAAGTAAGCATTCCCGGAAAATGGTCTCATTATAAACAAATTTTAGGTTAGAAACACTACGCAGATAAGAGAAAAAAGTGCCCGGCAAAACTTGCGCGGCAGCACGCAAAGAGCTAAAAATGAAGTAACGCATATCAAAAGCATCATCCACGATAAAATCGTCACGTATTCAAGATAAAGATTTGCCAGTTTTGAAAAATAAAAGAACGACGACAGTAGACGTAAAAATAGTTTTCAATTGTTAAGTAAGTACTTTTATTGAAGAAATATTTAAGAGTGCTCCTCACAGCGACTGGAACGCCACCAAACGTCAAAAGTTTATTTTTACAATTTTTAATTACTCGAG
>JAWWEM010000001.1:14824971-14835013 GCA_035582935.1 Ormyrus thymus
CCCGTAATCCTAAAATCCCAGCGGCCCCTTTTAGCTTCGTGGTAACAAATGGATTTGATTAAACTGTCACATGCAGCGTTAGCATAGCATATCATGTTCAATATGAAAAAGACCATAAATCTGACTTGTGTTTCATAACAGCAATCTGGGTAGCCCCCCGTAAAAACGTGCTGCATCAGTTTGAATCTCAACCTAGTAGAACATAGGCACCTTGTTCCAGGGAACCTCTCTCCCCCCCATCCCCCCTCCCCCTGCAAATAGACGGATACATGCATTTTTAATAAAATGGTAAGCGCGTGTGCGATTGCATGCTTAATACCGGGTTGAAATGCCTCTTTGCACGTAACCGCGCGGAATTTCCGCGCTGGAATTTGAGCGCGATCGATTGGGCTCTTTGACCGTACGCACACCACTTTCGGATGTTTACTTTGACAGTTTTCAGATGCAATGATGGGTACTTCATCCGTCATTATAAAGGAGTGCAGAATTTTTTAAATTCTATAAACGTTGAAAAAACGACCTCGCTGACGCTTGCTTGGCTAAATTTTTTATGTCTCAAACTTGTAAAACGCAGAGAGCCACTTTTTCATTTGATACTTTTATGTTTTCTATGCTATATTTTACATTTATATTGGTTCACTCCCTTTTCACTTTTGCTTCATTGCCAGTTAATTTCCGTCATTTGCAGAAAATCAATATTAATTAATATTATTATTAATATATATTATTAAATATAAATATATATTATTAAATTAATTAATATTCAGTAGAATATTGCTTCTGCTACCGAGTGAATTCAAATTTTAGTGGCAAACTTTAAACAAACAATTACTTAATATTCGCTATAATTTTCAAACACCCTTCATTGTGCAATTGGGTCAATTTCTCGTGCAATTTTGCGTAAAAAAAAGAAGCTCCATTAGTTAAATTAGGTGTAATTACGAAATTTTTATTTCAAAGTATTTTGAATACAACATAATTTGCAAATTTCGTTTTTTACCTGAAAGATTCTGAAATGTAAATATTAAATAGTAAACACATCTTAGTATTCACGTATATGAAAATATTTTATGGCCATATTTCGAAAGAGAGTATTTCAAGGAAATTTGAATAATTCTTTGTAATTGAATGAAATCATAATTTGTTACTGATGTTGAGGGTACTTTATTTTAAAGTAATTCCATTTGCTCTTAATTTTTCGCTTCCTGACACGTTGTATTTCCAATTTCATTCTATTTACATAATATTATATATCAGTTTGTCTTTCAATATCGAGTTAGTGGTTTTTAAAATCAATTTTTATACGAAACGAATCAAGTGAACCATTATACTTCCATTGCTCTCTGCAGAGGTTGTTTTGCAAAGGTTTTTTTTAATGGATTAAATTACTAACAAAAAATTTGAATATTAAGAGCATGCGCATCATCATCCATTGTATTTTAATTATCTCAGTAGACAGATAATTAATAAAAACTACCCAGCGAATGTATACTAATTATAATATTGGTGGGATCGGTGCGTAATGCAAAATTTTGAGTGTATCATTTTAAAATTTCTTATTCAATAACGAGCTCTAAATAATCATTAATAAACAATACTTTTTAAAAGAAATTGAAAACTTTTTAAAAGAAATTGAAAACCATATTTTATTAAAAATATGGTACTTTATATTAATCGTATTTCTCAGCAACAAATTTAAATTTCATCGGATTAAAATACGTTTATAATTTACGTTATATTTAATCCTTAATTAAGTCGCGTATTTTTTAAAGGGTATTGCATTTTTATTGTATTTTAAATTAAAAGATTTGTTAAAAAAGAATTTAAACGTTTAATTTACGCAGCAATTTAAGGTGTTAATAAAACATACATTTTTTAAACCGAATTTTACAATTTGATATAAATTGTTTTAATCTTGTTAATTAAAAAAATGGTTACATTTTTATTACAAATTACAAAATTTTCTGTAATGGAATAAGAATGGTAAATCATAAAATCAAATTTTCAGTCAAATCAAAGCTCCAAGGTAACGTGGAGGAAGATAATGGGATGGTAGACGACAGGTTTGAATAGAGAGTAAAGCAATTCGCTAAAACCCCCAATCGCTTCATTATACGGCACTTGTTTCCGCTCCTCTACAAAATTGTCTTGTCAACTCTTGTCGTCCGGTTCGTCGCAAAAAGCCCACAATTTTCCAGAGCAAACAGAACCCTTTCGAAAATTGACCGTTCCGCATCGAAAAAAGCAGAAAATCAGCTTTAACTCTATAATGTTAGTTTCAAAAAGGTACTTTTTGAATTTAATTTTTCAAATCCTCGTCATTAAAAAACCACTTGAATAACAAAAATAGCTTTTTAGGAAATGAAAGTAATACTGAAATCCTAGAAAATTTTAATTAACTTGTCAAAATGTGACGTGAGCTTATATCAAAGAGTTTTACAAATTTCCTTTTAAATTCTAAAATATGATAAAAATTAAAAAGAACGGCTATTGAAATAATCATCTTTTAGAGCCTTGACTTGAAATGACATTTGATACAATGATTGCCGTTTTATTATGATTAAATGAATAGTAATAGGTTCCTATTTCAGGCTTTTTATATAGGTCATATGATTATATGTAATATCCAGTCGAATTAGTTTTTTTTTTAATTGTTCCTTCTTAGAGTACCCCGAATATTGGACCAAAACCTGAAAGTTCCAACTCTGATAGAAAGTTTGGTTAATTGCAAAATTAAAAAAAAGAGGTAAAATATGGGTTGTACACATAAGAATTATGCACATATTATTTTGGCACAATTTGGCATAGCCCGATATATCTACACGGAGAGAAATTTTGTAGGTAAAATTACATAGTCGTCGTTCAATTGGAAAACAGACTGAAGAACCCCAAAAAACTACTACAATTAATTTAAATTTTACAGCAATTTTAGAAAAAAGTATGAGATTATATAATTAAAAAATTACAATAGAACTCTAGTAAAAATTAAGTTATAATAAATAATTCTAAAATAGTGTATCACTACAGAATAATATATTATTACAGAAAGTGACAACTTTTACTAAAACTATGGTAATTTTAATTTACTAAAACTATAATTTAAGAGTAAAATACCGCTTTGGTAATGTTTTCTTAATTAACATATAAGGACGATTCGTATCAATCCTAAATAATAACATCGGTGAACTACTCAGTAAGGTTTCAGCTTGTTAATCTCGATCAGAATTGTTGTCAGGGCAAACATTGGGGCCTGATCCGGTGCCGTAAATTAAACTTAAGGCCCTTAGAAGACGTCTTTTAAGGGCCTTGTCAGGCGTGTAGCGGTGCATAGCACAAAGTCCTGATATTCTAAATAAAAATAAAAAGCCATAACAGGGCCTTATATTTTAATAAGGTTTTAAATAGTACATATAAAATAGGTCACATATAAGACCTTATAGGGTTATCTAATAACAAAATTGTACTATTTAAAAAAAAAGAGACAAAAGTGGAATAACAAATTTGACATTTTTTAAAAAAAGTACATACTATTTTACTCAATATTCAACAATACTTCATTTTTATTATTTTCTTTATTTTCACGAAGCCTTCTAACTCCACCCCAGTCCTTGGAATTATTAATCACCATTCCAATGACTTGCTTTATTTTTCTTCATGAACAGGAGACTCTGTATTAAAAGTACGAAATATGACTTCTAACATAAAAATAATTGCATATTTAATGATTAATTTTTTAAAACGAATACTAAATTTTTTATTAAAAGAAAGAAGTTTACTTCTGAGATACAGGTAGAAATGTGTATCTTTAAACAACAATTATTAATGGATGCAATATTGCTCTCATTATTTTGAGCTAACTTCTTGCTTTGACGCAAATTTTTAGCTCTTAGCTTGTTATATAATTTATAATTATTTAACTTTTTACTCATCTTTTTATGAATTAAAATACAACTTTTAGAAGAAACAATTATCACTAGTAAAAGTTATAAACTTCATTTAAATGTCTTGCAACTTTGTTCAGGCATTGAAAAGGCACTTTTATGGCGAACCTAGTAGTAGCTCCGAGTAAAAAAAATAATTTTTTTCAAATAATAAAATTTTAAAATATGTATATTACTCCTGTGAATATAAGAATTTAAAATTTTGTTCGTCTGAGACTGGATTACCAAAAAAATAGTAAAATCTCATTTAAGGATTTGGAAATTTTTCTATAATATTTTTCTCCGTGTATATATAAATTTCACCAATGCTAAAGTATGTACAATTAATATGTGCACAAACCGCACTTTGCCAAAAAAAGACACTTTTATATTTTACTTTTAAAGCCTCCCTATACAGGGAGGTGGAGAAAAGTCTTGAACAACATTGTATATGAATAAATTATCTACAAAACAAGACACGATTACTCTCCAAAGCCAATTGTTAATTTGTAATAAGCCACCAAAACTTTGAGTGTGCGTTTTTTTGAGATGCTCATATTTCGGTAAAATTTACTAAATCACTTACCTTATATGGATACAACCTTAAGTGTCAAGTTTCAAAACTTAATAGCGTGTCTAAAACTTAATAGCTCGTTCAATTTTTATTATTTGAAAATCGGATGTAATGCAACGGAAAGCTTTTAAAAACCGAAGTTCTAAAGAAAAAATAGAGCACGATTCGGTTATTAGAACGTAAAATGTTCGATTAAACGTGAAAAAATCAATAACTCCGAACGTATTGAAGATTAAGAAGAAAAATTGCGCACAAGCATTCTCCGAACTATACAGAAAGTTCCAACGGATTTTGTAAAATCGCCGATCGAAGGGAAAAAGAAGTGTATACGCGTTCTAGTGGGGGATGCAGCAGCGACTTGCTTCAGGGGCGGTCGGTGTCCTTCGAGTCTTTCCCTCTCGTTCGGGCCACCGTCTCCGTCGCTCCAGGCCGTTCAACTCTTTCTGCTACAAACAGCTGCGAAATTCAAATGCGCACAAGGCTGTTTTCATTGAAAATTTAGGATCCGTTTACTAAATAAAATTTTCTCAGGGAGAGGGCATAAAAATAAAATAAAAAGGGCACCTATTTTAATTTTGCAATTTAACAAAATTTCCGTATATTCGCTTTCCCAAAAGGGCTATTCTTGCAACGTAGAGTGACAAATAAAAACAAGCAACGTTCGTAACTTTCCGTGAAAAAAATTCGAAATTTTTCATCATAAAAGTTTATAATTTTCCTGACATTCATTAGTCTGACAAGAGCCTTTCTTCTGCTTTGTTTGATTTTTCACGTTTATCCTATTTTCATTTTGAAAGTTTTTTAAAAACTAGACAGATTAGTTCATTTGCAATGCTTTACTTAAGCTGAAATTCAGTTGAACGCAATGCTGGAACTTTTTTCCGTGAAATTAAGCCTGCAGAGAAGTTCGTGACTGTGCAAACAACAACAGGCCCTGACACGCGAAAATGCGCAAAAAATCAAAACTGCCTGGCTTTTTTCAAGCGGTCGTTACCTGCGTTTCAGTCGGCGAGTTTACCAAACTCGCCTTCTTACGTCCGAGCTCTCGTGCGTCATTAGGCGCGACTTGTCGAAAATTTTGACACGGAAAGCGAAAAAAGCGAGGAAGAAAAGCCGGGCGAAGGAGAGGCGACGAAGAAGAAGCAGAGGCAGAGGCAGAGGAGTAGAGTCCGATCGATAAGCTCGAGCTCGTTCGGTCAAAAGTTGGCGCGAACTGCAGCTGCAATTCCATATTTTATACTTCTCGCGAGCAATTTTACAAAGTGCAATTTACGATTCACGATGTATTTACTGCCTCCGCCGCGGCGAATAGGCCGAGGAAAGGAAGGCAACTGTTTCTTCGGATGCGTATACTTCGCATTAAACTCGAGGGTAGGCGGAGAAGAAAAGAAAACGCTGCCGGGAGGGCGGATCGTCGCCTGCGGATTGTAGAAAGTATATGTGGAAAATAATGAAGGAAGCGGAGAGAACGATGTAATGATACGGGGGAGGGGAGCATCAAAGGAAATTATTTAAAACTTTAGAGCGCGCGGACAAAGTTTCGAATCGTGCAGATGTTGCGAGTGTATAGTTCGCCACCGGTAATGCATTAAGTTTTTCGCGGAAAAAGACGCCTGATAGAGAAACGTGCGGACTAATGAGACTTTCGAGTTGACCCCCCGATGATTATGTTTAGCCACGTCATTCTAAAAGCAGCCGCGAACTGATTATTTATTATTTACATGCGGGAGGGGGCAGTTTTAAGTTTTTAAATTTGAATTTTAAAGCCGGTCTCGAAATTGCGTTTCAAGTTTAATTATGGAGAGCCCCTTTTTCCTCCGTCTCTCTCTCTCTCTCTCTCTCTCGCTCTCCACGCTGAGAATTTAAATTTAAAAGTTTCGAGTGGTAAGGAAGAAAAAATCGATGGACACGCTTATGTTCTCTCCCTCTTCTTGCTCCGAAATATTGTCTGCTGAAAGACGCGGCCGCAGAAAAACCGCGTAGTGCCGCGCGGATAAATCTCTTTTTGATGCCGCTCAAATTTGCATTTGTCGTGGCGGGGATTTTTTTAATTCGAAGGGCGAGCTCCCGCTCCTCGAAAGAAATTCAAGCGCGATTGCGAATTGAAGCCGTGTAATCAAATTGAAATTAAAAATTTTAGAAAACGCGGCCAAGTCCTCCCCGGCTCTTTCCCCCCCAAAGAAACGTAAACATTGTTTTGCCTTCCCCTTTACGACCTCGATATAAACCAGAAATTTTTATGACTGACGTACTTCTGCATGTTAAACTTCAGTGCTTTTGTGAAAAAAGCGCTTTTGTATTGTTTTCCCGAGCTCTCATTTTTTTCTATATCTATTAACGCGCCTTTTTTCATTTCCAGGCGAGTTTTTTTTTTTTTCGCGCGAAACGCACAATAAACTAGCGCGTGTCCAGGCTCGTGAATGTTTTTCAAACCGCAAAACACAAGTCAACCCGTCAAAACGTGTTTATACTCTGAAGTACGCGAGTCCGATAAAAAAAAAAAGAAATATAACGAAATAACGGCGCGGGCATAATCACCGCGCGCGCTGTATCCAATTTCCTTTCGCGCGAGAATAATCTCCTCGCAAACTCGGTTTTGTTGCAGGTCGCCGCTTTCGAGCTTCTCTCAAATCGGAACTGAATTTCCCCCCGGCAAATTGGGGCGAACGCTGGATTTCAGATTTATTTTTTGCTAATTTTCGAATAGAATTCGAGAGCCGAACGAGGTATTCGCCGATAATTTTCACTGGCTAATCTGTAAGATATTAAAAATGATCGATCGTTATTGCTCTTTTATCAAAACCTCAATTTGTTGCATCACTTCCAGAAGCTTCAAATCGTCGGTCATTTTTCGATAAGACGTTTTCCGTCATTGAGATTAGTTAACACACGGTAAGAAAGTAACAGGCAAACTTCAATAATAATCTGACACTGATCCAGATTTCAATCGACTCGCACGGCGGATCCTAATTCGCTGCCCGAAAGAAAATTGAATCCGAGCCGTCTTCCTAAAAGTTTGACTGGCGTCCGCCTCCTCTCGAGAATCCACGTCGACATACGGTATCCCATTGACGTCAGTCTATAAATTTCCGGGCGAAAAATTTGGCCGTGAGAATCCGCAAGCGGCGTTTAAAAGCGCCGGAGCCGAGCGGCCTACGTGTGTATAATACATATGAATACATTCGCGGTGCGTATCGACGCGCGGAGCGGCTGGCGGGGAGGGGGAAGAAAGCGGTCTGCGGCGCCTCGCTCGCGCGACAATTATCGTTATCGCACTAGTCATCGGGCACGTGTAATAATTACCCGACTCTAAACGCCCGGCGAGCGGCCGTTGTTTTTTTTGCTTTCTTCCTCTCCGGCTGGCTTGCTTTCTTTTTGCTCGTCTGTGGGTTGCTGTGCAGGGTCGAAAGCAGGTTTTCGAGCATTGTTATCGTATACCTGTTGGTGGATGCGACTTTTATGGTTTCTTCGGGAGTTTAATTTGGGTTGGAGAACGCACAACTCTGGTATCGGAAAAAAGCATAATCGTCTGCCTGTTGTTGTAGGCACCCATTTATTTCGTAATATCGATAATTTTATCGATAGTGGTCGATTTGGGTAGTTTGTACACGGGGAGAAATGTTGCAGTTAAAATTACAAATATTTCAATAAAAATTACTAAACTTTCTAGCAATGGAAGCACAGAAAATTTACTAAAAAGTAATGTAATTTTTTTGTTTTTGTCAGTCTGTGCTCGTTTTTCTAAACAGTATAGTAATTTTTACTGAAACGTTTCTTCTTTGTATATTAGTTAAAAATATTATCCTAAGCTAAAAATTCATTTAATTAACGAGATGAGATATTTTTACCAGGGACGCAGTTTTTGTCTTATGTATTATTCGAGTGTAGAAGAAGCTTAAAGAGAGGCTGCATTTAAACTGATTAATTAGAATTTTTTCAACCGAAGAAATGGGTCAAAGGGCGTCTAATTACAAGCGTTAGCACGACGATACGAGGAAGACTCGAAGAAAAGATTAGTATGTTTAACAGATGTAATTTGAACTATCGCAATTAAAAATAATATAACAATTAAATGCATCGATCGTTTATTCATTTATCGTTTGTAACCAAGTCTTGCAAAGATCCTACAAATTGTAATGCTCTTGTGTGAATTATTTATTAATAAATAATTTAACTGCGTAATCAATAAGCTTGGATTATTATGCAGTTGTGCGCAGAATAAAACAACGGAATCTTTAGCACTCCATTATATTACTTGCTCAATCGAGCCTTTGCTACAATAACGCTAACCCATCATTCAGGATTTGAATTTTGTATTCGCGCACAATCGATCCTGTCGTCACCCCCATACACTGTCGAATCATTAGACTCGAGTTAGAGAGGATTGCTCAGCTAGCAGGCATCCGAGCTCCTCTCACTTTTTTAACGCAGTTATGTGGAAGTGAACGAACTTTTTGAGGTCTGATGCGAGAGACTCGATTATCGATTGGTCTCGAGAAACGCCATGTAGCTCTCTCGTATTAACCCTCGACTCAGAACTCGATGAACTTTAGCATTGATTACATTTGCAAATTAAAAGCAGTGTTTAATTAAGGGCTTTATACGCGGAGAAAAATGTTTCAGTAAAAATTTCTATAATTTTTATAAAAAATTGCTATATTTTATATCAACTTGCAGACAAACTCGAACTACATTAAACTTTAGTGCCCAGTATAGTAAAATTTCAGATTATCAAATTTTACTATAAGGTATATCAAATTTTACTATACGGTACATCAAATGTTACTACGCCACATATTAAATTTTATTCATATTCATTCTCATAAAAATTTCTTGTGTAATTATAATTTTAGTCCTTGCTGATAAACATTTTTGCTTTACGTTGTAATTTAAATTTTGAAGAATTTTATTATTTACTTATTCGCAGCTAGTGCACTCTTTCGCAATTACAATTACATTCACCTCTTTACAATACCTAATCTATTTTACATGTATCGCAAGTTTACGCTGAGAAAAATTTCGTACAAAAATTTAATATATCATGCAATAAAAATTACTATATTTTATAGTAACGCTTGGACATACTGAAATAATATTATCTTTTGCTATCCCCATGTAGTAATTTTTTTTAACGCGAGTTTAAACTTAAAAAAATTTTATTTCCGTTGTTCATATTTTCAGAACTAATGTTGCATTGAAATCTAACCCGATCAGAAAATAATTCAGGCAGGTAACGGGGCGCAGATCCGAGCACGCCGTAGCGAAATCAGCTTAGAAAAATTATTTCAAATATATTAATTTTTTCTATTAGTGTTGCAGGACTAAAGATCTCGACGACTGATTGAGCGACACACGCATAATGCATTTACACGACACACGCAAACAGTACACACTCAAATTCTGCGCGTGCTAACTTCAACTGGTTTTCAAAATTTCAGTATCGCTACGACCTTTCAAGTGAGCACACCAACTCCCTGGTAGAAATCTTACGTAGTTTTTGACTAATGAATAGCCAGAAATGCGATTTCTGGTTTAGTTTTGGCTAGTC
>JAWWEM010000001.1:14859217-14885683 GCA_035582935.1 Ormyrus thymus
AAACATTAAATTAAACATTTGTGCCTATAACCTCAAAAAAAGAAAATGATACGCGCGAAGCGCGTTAGATTTTGCTATACGTTAAAAAGAAGATGAAATTTTTCATCAACTTTTCATATCCGAATTTGACACTAAACTCCAGTCATTCTTTGATTATAAAAGTTCGTTATTTTGAACTAAAAACATTTCGAAAAATAATCAATAAAATTGATTAAAAAAGAAGTTTGCGACAATAAGCAATGTAAGTAAAAGTTGCTTAAAAAGTTTAGCAAACATCGTTAAGTAAACTGTACTCAGCTTTGTAAGTAAATTTTCGAGGCGCCATCTTTCTTTCTGTCTCTCTCGCGCGTGCGGTGGCTTACTTAATAATTCAGTAAATTTTACTTGAGTCAGAATCAGTATCTTTTACTTAATTTGTTGAGTAATTTTTACTAGCGATTTTTCTCCGTGTGCTTATTATTTTCGTCTTTGTTCTACCATTAGTGAAGCTAAATTTTTTTTCAAATCATAGCTTTGGCTTTTTTAAAATTTTATCAAAATTTAACATGTACAATTTCAGACGGAAATCCAGGTAAAATGTACTTCCGCTTTGAATGCAGCCATTTTTCAATCATCCCAAGTCTGCTGAAAAGCGAACGATACATGCATTATTAGTGCAAGCCAACAAATTGAAGTAGCCCGGAAAACCCATTTCGCGGGCTCTAAACTTGGCGAATCCAGGCCGAGCCGTCTCCCGAATCTCGGGGCATCCGCTGATCGATCAGCGAGCGGGGCTCTCTCGGCTCGCAGCGGGGATCCGCCGCCGTAAAGCTCGGGCTCGCGCAGGCTCCCGTTTCGCTATCGTCGCGTGGATCCCGGGCGTACGTACAGACGCCGGGCCGGATTATCGCGATCGTTCCCTCGAAGCTCGCTGGGAGCGCGAGGCCGCCGCCGCCGCGACTGTCAAGATCAAGGATGTGCTCTGGCGCTGCTGCCCGAGGGGCCGCGCCGCTCTTGCGTGACTGATCGGTATGCGAGGAGAGAGAGAGAGCGTGTTCGCGGCCGCCTTATACCGCTTCGAGTTTCGGCCCTCGCTTATTTAGGTGCTCTTCGCACGAGTCTGTTTACCTCCTGTGGACTGAATCGCCGCTTATTAGTGGCGCGAGAGGGGAGGAAAATTAAAAGCTGGACTTAAGTGTAAGGAATTAGGTGGCTGTTATTCGAAATCTATTACGCACACGTGAGCTTCGGCTTTTTTCTCCGATTTATCGGGGCTGGTTTTCGTTACGGAAATCAAGAAAGAGCATAAAGAACGCAAGTTTAGTAAAGTTTGCACGCAGGAATAGCAGCATTAAATTCAATAATCAGAGGATTACAATTTCACGGAATTGGTTAAAGTTCATTACGCTTTTCGGAAAATAGAAATTTAATATTTTAAATTAATATTTTTAAAATAATTCGATCAAGAGCCATTCCGCGCGCGACAGAATCGATACGAAGCAAGTTTATTAAAAGTATTTGAATCATTTCTAAAATACAATAAAAATCCAATTGTCAATAAAGCAAAACTTTATAATAATGTATCTATTATTGAATTTCGCGTTTACCTTCCAATTTCAAAATAGCGCACCGATAGAGTTCTTTGTTAGCTGACAATACAGAATACGAGTTATAAATACAGCAGAAAGTGAATTAAATTACGGGGCCCGCTTTAAAAAAATTACAATGCCACTCTACATTTATAATGGAACATAGAGAACAGTTCAACGTCCTTCAGGCTTATAATCACAGTATTTACGGGCGTTTGGTCCCTAATTCTGAATTGTAACAATGGAATTAGTTGAAAATTCAAATCTTATCTCGGTAAGGCGAGTTCTTGCAATTTTCACTAGTAAAGCGAATTTAGGTAAATTAAAAGCACAATCGACTGTTAAGTTCCCTCGCAGCTGAAAATTCAAACAGCCCCTTTGAGGAATCGAGCGTATAAACCGATATCTGCTTTTGGGATCATATTTGTTCTAACCGTTTCGAAGCGGTCGAGCTCCGTGCTCAGCCAGCATGAAATTATGTTACGACTGACAGTCCTGTAGCAGCACAATTCTTCAATCGGAGGTATACACTTTAGAAAGTCAAAAACTCTATAGTCTTGCACTAATCTGACTGAATTTAATAAAATATTGTTTTCTAGAACGGAGGCGGTATGCGGAAATCTAAGACTTCTTATCTGCCGATTGTTTTTCTTTTAAAGGCTTTCTTCTCCTTTGTTTCTTTCATAACAGTAATCGCTCTCCGAGTTCTTTGTTCCTGTATGCTTTTCTTTACTCGTTTTCGAATTTTGCCGTGTTCCTCTGCACTAAGACAAATGCAAACATCGCACAAGCGGCCGCGCGCAACTTTCTAAAAGCAGAGTTTTCCTTATTTCTGCAGGCGACTAGCTGCGCCTTGTAACATATATGTCGAGAGAAATTTCAAGAAGCTGATAAAGCGATTTGAATCGGTAGCAAAAATTACCTTCAATCCGAAACCGCCGAAGATGGCATTCCAATTTTCTTAACGTATCCCAGCTCAAAATCTGAAGCTTGCGACGTCAAAGCAAAGAGGGCAGTACTCAGCCGCACAGTTTATACAGTCTATATGTACTGTAAAGAATCGCATTTTTCTTCCCACATGCAGATGAAACCGCCGGACAATGGGCTTTTGACATTCAACTCTCTCTCTCTCTCTCTCTCTCTCTCTCTCTCTCCGGCGCTAGTTTCCATTCGCCGACACGTAAACCCCCGAAAAACAATTAAAGTGACAAGAGCACATCTACGCTGAAAATCAGTTTCGCGTGCCGCGCCCCCCCCCTCCCCCCGAAACAAAACGTTGCAATCGACAAAGAGCGCCCGGAAAAAAGGAGCTGAAAAAGCGCCCGGCCGCCGCACTCCCTCCCTCAAAGTGCCAAAATCGATGCAAACAATGCACCGCCGCCGGCGGCACGTAAGGCACCGGGTATTGCAGCCTCTTTTTTTTTTTTTTTTTTCGACGGCAGAGCGACAAAACCCGGGCTACGCGCAAGCCAGCACACGTCCACGTGCGCCCGATATGCAACATCTCGGGGCGGCGACGGGAGGGGGGAGGGCCGCGCTGCGCCTGACAGCTCGGTGATTTAGTTTTCGCGAGTGCGCGCGTCATTCGCGTATAGGTGGGCGCGTGTCATTGACACGCCGCCGGCGATACGCTGGAACTTGGGCGCGTTTCCACCGGAATTTCGACATCCGCGGACCGTTTCCCCCCCGCGGCTTCTTTGGCCGTTTTTCGAGAGCGCGATCGACTGCTTGAGCAAGGAGGCCGCGCGAGCTCGCTGCTGCCGTTCCTCGTCGGCGCGAGGCTTTTGTAATGGGGCGCCTTATTGTTTTAGCGACGGAGTGTCTTTTTGTTCGGCGCTGGTCCCAAAATTTAGACAGTTCGCGTGTATGTAACGAGCTTATCTTCGGTGACGAAAGATCCGCGGCTTTGCTGCCTAAAAAATACGAAAAATTATGGAACGTCTGGAATTGAGCAGTTTAAGCTTACGAATGATACATCTAATGTGATCTTAGTTTGTACATATTTAGCTTTGAAACTTTTCAAAGACCTCACACGAGGATTTGGATTTCTAATTCAAGAGTCTTACTTTCGAGGCGCCTTATTTTTTATCTTTATAAGAATTAGCCAAGACGGCATTCTTGCATCACTTTTTTAATGCAAGGGGCAAAGTGAAACAGTCAAGACCGCGTGAATATTAAAAAAGCAAGTTGAGAGAACGGGAGAGAAGGTAGCTGAAAGCTCGGAAAAGAAATTTCCCAACGCGGAGCCCAAAAGCGACCGCGAGAAACGGAAAAATTTCATTCGCTCTCCGCGCACTCTGCGCAAATATTTCATGAGAGGTCGGTCTCGCATTGCAAAAGCGAAGATCCCGCGGCGCGTCGCAATCGGATCTCGATTCTTCCGAGAGTCAATGAGTCACGCTGCTTTCCGACGTTCCGAAACCCTTTTTATATGAAAACAATACGCGATGTATGTGCCCCCCTCTCTCTCTCTCTCTCTCTCTCTCCGTCTCTCTTTTTCTCCGGGAAGCTCGGCTCGAGTATTTTCTTTGGCTTTTTGCGAAGCGGGGAAAGAGAGAAAGGCGCGCGAGCGGATGAATCACTCGGATTTGCAAGGTTTTTATTGCTTGCGGGAGTGTAGCTTGGAGCGATGCCGTTTTCAGTGCTGTTGACGCCCGATTTCGAGAAAGGGAAGTGATTATGCCTTTGAAAAATATGATACTGACTTTTTCGCCGAATGATTAGGTTCGAGAAAATAAGGAAATGTTTGGTAAGCTCTTTTGCAAAAGTGAATTAATGAATCGACGAAGCAGGAATTGACATTTTCCTTCTCGGTGAAACAGATTCCGAACGGAAAAGTTACCGTTTACAAATATAAATAAGCAATAAAAGACAAAATTGAAAGGTTAAAAAAATATTTATGCCGCTGCGAGCTCCAGCAGCGCGACTAAAGTACAGTCTGAAAAATGGCTATTTTTCCAAGGAGGAAATAAGACCAGAGGAACGTTTCAGCGGCAGGTATAGAAAGGCTAAATCAATCCCGGCGAATGCGCGCGCAAAACACAAGCGCAAATACAAGCCGTTATTGATTAATACACCGCACGACCGGATAAGGAAACGTCGAATATAGAGCGAAGCCGGAGAATTTTATTAAACATTATTTTCCCCGGCATTAAATTTATATCTGACGCGGTAGGGGGAGAGTCGGCCGCCGCCGCCGCCCCCGTCGATGCTGCAAATCGGGAAAGGAACTCGCGGAGCAATTTTTTTCTTCCTCCTCCTCCTCCTCCTCCTCCGGCTGGCCGACGATGTTTTTCCTCGAAGGCGGCGGAGAGGGGAGCGGAGGGAAACGAAAATAAACTCGGTGAAATTGTATAAACGCTCCTTGGACGGGGAGGGGAAAAACTGGATGCTATATCGCCTTGTTGTGATTATGAATTATGACGATAACTGGAATGAAGCTCGGAGTAATGGGGCTGGCTTTTTCTTAATCCGAGGAGTGGCGCGAAAAAAATTTACTTTCCTTCGCGGAACCCAATGCGCGAATATTAAGAGCGCGCTGCGATATTGGATCTTTCAAGAGCAAAAATAGTACATTATGCACCTAGAAAGCGAAAGTAAATAATGTCTCGAGGTCGATAAACATGCGATTTGAGACATTCTTTACTCGCTCCGTAGGTGCGTATTTTATTTTTTTGTACGAGGGCCGCGAATCGAGAGCCTGCGCAGGACGCGAAATGGCCATTTCGCGGCCTAGGACAAAAAAATAATCTCCTCAACCGTTAGAAACTCTTAAGTTTAATTTGATCAATGGTAACGCGTTGAAAAAAGTTTTGCACTCGGAGGTGAAAGCTCGAGTCACGGCTGGCTGCTTTTGTGTGCTAGAACGTTTTTCAAATTTATATTTGCTTCCTTTTTACTTCATTACGCAAAGCGAAAAACCTTCGGGTATACAATTTGTACAGTCTAAGTAGGAATCAAAGCAATCGGCCGTCAGATCTTAGGTCGTAACGTTTTGTGTAGATTTCGAGAAAAACGACGTGTTCCGCTTATAGAACAAATTGCTTGTTAAAACGTATAAAATGTACGCCTTATCTTTCGAATCGGCTCTTTGAACACAAAGATTTATGAATAAAACGTGTTTTTTGAATAACGAATTATTCATTATGAATTCAGATTTAGAGATCGCATAATTACAATATGTATCATAATTTAAAATAGGTTCAGGAAATCTGATACTTTTTGATAAATCAAAGGGGATGGAATATTGTTCTGATATAAAATATCGAAAGCGTATAATCTGCAAAGAGAAATGGAAGAAAAATAAACATTTTCAAACGGAAAAAGACCGGAAATTGAAATCTCAAAAGAAATAGCTTGGAGAATTGAAAAATGCGGAATATTACAAAATTTAAGGGCGTTACTTATTTCTTTAGTTATTCACGAGTGGCTTGATGTATTATATTTGTAAATTTTCATCTTTTCCTTATTCCACATTCTTAATTGTAACTTTTTATACCTTTCTTGTTTCAGATGTTATTCCTACTTTTGAAATGTCAGAGTGATTTACGTTTAGTTTAAACAAAAAAAAAAGTACGAAATCACATTTTTCTCTCGAAACAAAGCGCCCCTTCCAAGTGCAATTATTTGTAAATATTATTTCAATATATATGTACGTGGCAAGCGTCGTTCCGCCTTTCAATGCATTCCTTTTAATTTCTCCCTTCCTCCTTTAAATTGGAATGCCGATGAATTGGAATTTTTGAAAAGTCGATTCGCGCCATACAATTTTTTCAGCCGGAACAACAAGAACCGGACAAAAAAAAAAGAAAAGGGAAGGGAGAGAAAAGGAAATCGAGTTCGGCGGGATAAAGAAGCCGGCTGGGAATAAAGTGAGGTCGGCGCACAAGGATTGCGCAATCTTGCAAATATCTCGGCTGCGCGATTCGATTTCGCGGAAGTTTTTTTACCTCCCTCCTTAAAAACCGCGGCTCCCGGGGTTCTTAGAAAAAAATTTTTTAACAAGTATTTTTCATTAAATTCGCTCTCGTCCGGGGGGGGGATAAAGCCGCGCTAACGATTCGCGACCTAATTAATCCGCGGACCATTAGTTTTTATTTAATAAGCCCCCACTGCGGACCTCTGTATACCTATGTATAAACCTCGGCTTCTGCCTGAGCCTAGAGGAGGAGGAGGAGGAGGAGGAGGCGAAGGAGAGCTGATAATTGGAAAACTCATTAACTGTTGTTTTGAGGAAAGGAAGGGGCGCCGGAAAAATTTTAATTAGAAATTGTTCGCGGCAAGAAAGGAGGTGATTTTTCATCCGCCTCTCTTTCTCCGCGAAGAGTCAAAATACAATTATCTACCTCGCGGGGGCGAGTCTGCCAAGTTTTTTTACCCGCTTATAAAGAGGCCCGACCCCGAGGGGAGAGGGCCGCTTTTTTCTTTCGCCGATTAGTTCGATTTTAATTAATTTTTTGCCAGATTTCTAGCACTTCGCTGTTGTTCGAGACCTGTCAGACGGGAATCTACCGTTTTCTTAGCAGCCCTACACGCTCCTGAAGCTCTGAAAGGATTTTCCGTCCTCCTTTTCTGCACAGCGAAGCAAAGATAAATCATTTAACGCTTTCGATACACCAGAAAGGCGCCGCTATCGCTCGGCTCGCCGTGCGCGCTCGATTTTCGTTTGGGACTCGCGAGCGGTACTTTTGACTTGGAAGCCGTCGATAACGAGCCGCGATAACTTCTTCCGTCATTTTTTTCGGATGCTCAAAAACTCGCGGCCGCCTCGCGACGCCGATCTATTCGAAGAATGTCGTCACGCTCGTTGCGTAAGCCTGCAGCGCCAGCTCGATAAGTATTACAGAAACATTTCCCAGTGGCCGGCGAGGCCGTCGGGACAGGGCTGCCGCCGCCTTAAATTCAAACCCGTCCGCGCGAGCGAGACCCACGTGTACTCGTCGGATGAGCGCTGCTTTGTTCCGCCGCTGTATTTTTTATCGGGCGTTTATATACGTTTTTATCCTTTTCGAATGGTCTATTTGCGCGCGATGAGAATCAATATTTGTCGAATCAAATGGAGGCGCTCTCCCGCCCCGATTTGGGAAACATTCGACTGGAATTCGATAAATTTTTATCGGTTAAGCGAGTATTAAAAAAAAAATTTTTCCTCCTCGAGTGGCGACGAAAAAGAGAAAATGAACGAGTCATCGCCGGTGGGAAACGAAAAAAAGGCACCGTTCGATAAGAGCGGAAAAAAACACCGCGCTATCTAGCTTCGAAAACTTGTGTTTTCGAGAAGCGCGGCCCGAAAAGCAGTTCCGGGACGGAGGATTTTTAATATCGCGTTGTTTCGACTCGTCGAAAGAAGTCGGGGGGGGGGGGGCGCCAAGCTTTTACGAAACTTTTGCCCGAGGGGGAGAGGAGGAATTTTTAATTTCTTAAAAAGAAATGGAGGGTCGAGTATCTCGCTTAATTTTGTTTTGGCTTCGTTCTGATTTTAATCTAATGTCGATCGCAAATACTACACGTAATTGATATATCGAGAGATTTTTGGACAATAAATGCCTTGATAGCATCGACAATACGACGTTATCTCGCTCGAAATGAGGAAAACCGAGCGTTAAATATACGGGACGAGCAGATGCGTATCGCGGCGAGGATAAAAAGTGAAAAAAAAAGTTTCCTATAATTTTGGTGATTCATTTTTCGAGCGCGGCGCGTGACTTTGGGTTCGGATTCAAAGCCGCTGAGTCATAAATTTTTTTTTTACCCGCGGCGACGGGGAATTTTCCAAAATCCGCCTCGGCTGCGCAGTTTCCAGCGCGAGCTTTTTTAACTTCGCAAATATTTGTTTTCTTTCGCGCGACTTTTTAACAGCGCCTGCAAATGATTCTATTGTGACATCAACTTTGAGTGTAACGTTCGACGGTAAAAGAGCATTATCTTTTGGACAATAGCAGATTTTGATTAAGTACGTTGAGTGTCCAGAAAAGCAGAGGGAATTTCGGACACTCGATAACAATCGAGGGCAATTTATTTACCCGCGAAGCCCAAATATTGAGCAACTTAGCTCGAAATTACGCGTCATCGATAAGAGAGCTCCCCGAACCGCTGCAGATAAGCCGCTGGCCCGCGGAAAAAATTTCGAAAAACCTCCAGAAATCAGCCTTGACCAAAAAAGCAAAAAAAAAAGAAAAAATTAAATAAAAAATCAAAAAAAAAAAACGAGACGAACGAAAACACATGACGAAAGAGAGAGAAAAAAAACGGAAGCTCAGACGCGGAGCGAAAACGGCCGCGTCACGCACATATCCCGATAAAAATATCCGGCGGCGGCGGCGAGTTTTGCTCTCTCGGAACCGGCTCTCGTTCATTCATTCCCTCTCTCTCTCTCTCTCTCTCTCTCTCTCTCTTGCCCGCAAACAAGATAATCCGCGCGGACTCTCCTTGGCGGGGCTCGCTGATCGATGTCTCCTGCGTACATCGCGGCGCTTTCGACGGAAAAGAAAGCCGAGCGAACGAACGAACGCACGCACGCACGCACGCACGTGCGTTCTTGCGTGTATCTAGTTAAGCGCACGTCCACAGCGGAGCGGCGCGGCGACGGCGTAGGTCAGGTTGGTAACCTGTGCGAGCGGCCATTCACGTACGCACCACTACGCGCTTATCTCCGGCCCGTAGCCTGAATGAAGCCGAGAGCGACGGAGGGGCTGGGGAGAGGGGGGCGGCACGAGAGAAAGAGAGCCGAGTCGTAGTGTAACACCGCCGGGTCAATGAGTAAGAGAGATGTAGATCCGTGTGCTCGGTGAATGAACGACGCGGCGGGTGTGGGGATGCGCGGCTGGCCTTTTTTTTTTTTTTGTTTTTTTGTTTTTCTGCTCCCGGCCGGGATCGATTTTCGAAAATTTTCCGCAGCCGAGCCGGAATAAAAGCGCCGCCGCGGGACGAGAGATGAATATTCCGGCTTGGTTTTCCGTTACGGAGATGTAACGCGACGTAATGAAATGGATTGGCCTACATTCAATTTCGAAAGTGGATGATGCAATTTTACACGGTGATAGCTAGCTCTGACGGAGAATTGAAAACCGCGTTACTTCGAAAGCTGAGAAAAATGAAAAAGTTCGGGTTAAAAATCGAAAGTCGCGCAGATCTCAATTAGACGGCAGGAAGCGCCTTCTCGAAACTCAGTCCGCGCGATCGTTGGGCGAAACAGTAACGAGTCAACTGTTATCCGAAAAGAGAACAGTACACCCCGACAAACGAGCGCGCTCGCGAAAAGCAATCGCAGCGCGCTCGAGCAGCTCGACAAAATATTATTCCCTCGAAAACGCAACAAGTTTTCAATAATTCGAGGGAGCCGCGAGGTTCATGCACTCGGCGAGTGCAGCCGGCGCATCGAGGAGGGAGGAGGGGGAGGCGCGCGGAGAGGGAGCCGAGCAAAACAGCGCGCCGAGTGCGAAAGGGGGGGGGGGGGGATGCGGGAGAATGATGTGCCGCGCTGCTTCTCTCTCGCTGCGCTTTCAAGCGAAGACGCACCGCGTCCACGTGTCCGTTCGCAAGCGAGCGAATAAGGAGCGAAGGCTCCGTCTGCAGTGCGATCCAGATGCAGGCTGCGCTCTCCGAGTCGGCCGCGAGTCGGGTGCGCCTGGACGCCGATTCTCAAAATTGACAAGAGCCGAGCCTCCTTCTCGCCGGAGGGAATCCCGCGCCGACGGCGGAAGCGAGCTCCGCGTCATTTCAGACGTTCGCGGCCTGCACGCGCTCTCGCGCATATTAAACGCAGCTGCTCTCGGCCCGCCAGGAGCCGTCGAACGGAATGAACGGCCCCGGCGAAACTTTCGGAGCCTCGCGCTCGCCTGCGTCGGCTTTATTAGCATTAATTTCAATTTCAATCGCCGGGGGGGGGGGGCGAGCCGGCCGCGTTTTCGAAATTAATCCTTTTCGATCGGTTTGCTGCCTCGCGACCGAGCGTTCGAGCACTTCCCCTGCCGGTGCATCGAGACGGACTTGGAAGGGTTCCGATTGCGGCTCGATATTCTCCGCCGCGGATTCTCGCAAACGTCTTGCGCCACTCGGTAATCGATGAAGATCGGCTTGTGCGACGCGCGAATGTTTGCTAACCATCCTTGATTAATTACCTGATCCCTCAGCCACCTCGATGAATTCGCTAATAAATAAGTTGCTTGGCCTTCCGAGAAATTACCGCGCGAAGATACGAATTGAGCTTGATTAAATTTTATGGGGCAGCTCGAACGAGTCGATGCAATGTACCGGCGTAAGCTTCAATGACTGGCGCGGTAGCATCCCAGGCAATTTCATCGTAAAAAATGCCGACCGCAAGTGCATTTCCCGTCAATGAACCGTAACTCATTTGTCTCGAAATCGAACAAGAAGGGGCTCGTTTAATAATCTGTTTACCTGAATATTACGCCATTACGGAGTTTAGCGTGTGCAAGCGACGTTCGCGGCCGAAACTTCGATTCGTCCGAGGTTTCATCCCAAGACGAGCTCTGAATTTAATAAGCCGACGCCCTCCACCCAAAACATGCTAGTTTGAATTGGCATTATAGATGTAGATTCCAAGTTTTGTTTTGCGACTGTCACACTGAGAAAAAAATTTCTTTATAGATCAAAGAAACGTCCGTTGCGGGCAATCGGTTAAATATTTCTTTGATTCAAAGAAAACATTCTTTAATTCAAAAAAACCCCTTTTTAATGAAAAGAAATTTTCTCTATTCAAAGTTACCTTCTTCCCATTAAAAAAGATTTTCTTTGAATTAAATAACGTTTCCCTTCAATCAAAGAAACATTAAACCGATTGCCCGCAACGATGCTTCCTCCGATTCGAAGAAACTTTTCTCTCGGCGCAATATTCGCCCGGCTATCCTTGCACGAGAGTCGCGCGACGGCTGAGCGGACTCGGCGAACAAACACCGATGGCCCGGAGCGACGAAACGGACAGCCGAGCGGGATTCGAAGCCGCGGGTCCCCGCGGTTACGAGGCGACTGCGCGCGCGAGCGGTCCTCTCCCGGCTCCCTGCGCCGCGGTCATCTTTCGCGCTCGAGCCCGGCGAACGACGACGTCCGCGCCGGAACGAGGAAACGACGCGCACGTCCGCGACGAGGCAAGGACTCGCGTTTGTTTTCGCGGCGGGGAACGAAGCGAACGAGAGGGAGGACCGAAGAGGGAAGGCAGTCGGCGAATGAAAGCGGAAAATTGGATCTCGGACCGCGGCCTCTCGTCGCGTCGCAATTCGTCGAGCATCCGCTCTCCTTCCACCTCGGCGCTCGACTGCGATCCGAACGCAAAATCGGCCCGCTCGCTCGCGGGCAGATTATATCGGCGCGGGCTGTTTTTTTCGCCGAGCGCTTGACGAGAAAATAGCGTCTGGGCTCCCGGGTAATTGTCGGAAGTTCGCGCTTCGCGAACATTCTAAATAACTGTTCCGTTCTAGAAATCCGATAGGCTTTGAGAAAGCGCGCCGTCTATATATATATATATAATATGGGAAAAATGTTCTTATAACGCATGGGAATTCGCGGCGAATACGGCGCTGCCGCCTTGCGCGCGTCTGCAGCACGACATTTCTCGAGATAGTTTCGAAAGTTCGCCGGCGAATTTCTTCCCCCCCTCCCTGAGAGATAGGCGGCAGCGCGCTGGCTCCGCGTTTACCTTCTGCTCGCGCTAACGAAACTTTATTCGAAAAATTTCATTCCGATTTTAAAAACTCGAGGAAGCACTACAAGCAGCTCTTTTCCGCCTCGATTGCTGCGCGCATCTATAAAAGCCAGCTCGCTGAGCTGCGGGCCGGAAATCGCACGAAAATCAATCCTTTAAGGAAGAATACGAGCATCTGGGGGGGGGAGGCGCGCAAAAAGCGCACGCGTACGCATAAAAGAAGCGGCGCGGGGGGCAATAACGCAAGCTCTCACGCGCGGAGAGCGCGGCGTGTGAGACCTCTCGCAATTAGCGGAGAGAGAGCGCGCTTTTCACGGCTGCGCTGAAATTGCGCAGCGCGCCATGTACGGGGAGCTCGCGCGAGCGAGGCGCACGGTCGAGGTTAAGAAACACGGGCGCGCCGAGTCTCCCGTACGAACGCCGGGAGCGAGCGCCGCGCGGATTTTCCTCCGGAGCGTCCGCTCCTGACGGGCCAGTTTCCAGTCGTCTCGCGACGCGGAGCTTAGGGCCGTCGGTTTTGAAACGCCGAGGCGTGGATCGAAGGCTCGCTTGAGGCTTGCGAAACGAATCAAGTCGGATCTGGTGGTAATGCTGCAGGCGTTCGTTATTTCTGGGAGCCTGGAGCCAAAGAATGAATTACTTTACATTGGCCATAGAGCGCATACTGTCCATTATTTACGAAATGTTAATTTCTTAATTTGCATGATTACCTGCTAATCATCCTCAATGCGATTTGATGAGCTTACCCCGCGATGCACTGCACTCTAAAACTGCCTTTTAAAACAAATGAGGTGTCCGTAATAGTTTTCATTTACATATCGCGCAGCTTTATCATCTTTACGTATACGCAAAGAAAAAGAGGAGCTCCTCTCGGGCAGCTGATTAATTTCCCAAGAAACAAGCCGGCGCTTACGAACAAGCTCATTTTCCGTTCGCTTGCATTATTCATTTCGGAGCTGCGGTCGAAAAAGAAAATTCGCCGGCCAGAGGAGAGGGCGCTTTTCCCGCCCGGCGGAGCCAGAGCTCGAATCGAGGAGCCGGCGGGCGATTCGCCCGAGCAAAAGGACGCCGGGACGGAGAGAGGCCAGGTTCGATTTGGCGAAGCGTGAAAGAATGTCCTGCCGGGCCGCGTCGTCGGCGGCAACGGCGCTCGGCTCCGAGCGGCGGAGAACCTGTTGATTTTCAGCGTTTCGGGATATAATCTCACGCGCTTGCCGCGCACAGTCATCCTCTCTCGCGGAGTCCTCGTCGGCGAGCTGCCGGTGATCCTCGCTCGTTGCTTTTTTTTTTTTTTTTTGTTCTTTTTTTTTCCCCTCCCTCGATGCTGCCGTTCGCGGGAAATTTTTAGAGTGCCGCGCCGGAAGATTCGCGCTTGATGCGCCGAATTTTAGGGGCTTGTTTTTTGTTTTTTTTTTTTTTTTTTTGACCGCGCGAGAGCGCCGCGGGCTAATGTAATAAATTGGGAAATGAATTCGCCCCGGTGAAAAATGAACTTTTTCCTTTTGTGCATAATTTTACTAAGGAAAATTATTAAGCCGGCTTAAACGAGCGGCTTTTGGGAATGAAATTTTAATGTCGAACAATGTCCCCGCCGCAAATGTATGTCAGAAAAAAGCTCTTTTGTTAAATTTATTTTTCGTCGCGAAACAATGTTTTTATCACGATGGAAAATGAAAAGAGAAGACAGTTCTACAACTGAGCGGGCTTTTTTGCGCCGTGGTAAAAAATTTCCAATTTAAATTGACTTTGACTAAATAAAATTTTAAAAATAAATTATGTTCACCATTCTTTTTGTTGAGGGACGTTGCTCGTCCCCGTTCGTTCGTTAATGCAAATGAATCAACGAAAACTAGACTTACAAAACGTCCTCTGCTATTATAAACGTTACACTCAATTTCGCAGATGCTTATAATTGAATTTAAAAGACTCCCGACGTTCCGAAGCTCACCTGACCGAGGGATTTGCATCCGCTCACAATTCATTCCGCGCGTCGTGCAATACGTTTTGGGAACCGAAGCTACTAAATGTCCCCCGCGGGAAGAGAGGGGCCCAAGAATACGTTTTCAAATTTCGTTTTTACGAGCTCTAAACTCCCGCGCCGGAATTACTCAGCCGAGGGCCGCGTGTTTAGCGAGAGGAGACTAAACGATGATATAGAATCCAGCGGCTTCCCTTTTGCGAGCGCAGGAATCACCTATTCCCAGGAGCGTCTTCCATTACTGCAAAAAAGAAAAACCTGGGAGGTGAAGGGGACCCCCCAGCTTTTGTTTCCGTCCGTGAAAGAGCGGCGCGGCCGAGAGGGGGGGGGGGAGGAGAAAAAAATTAAAACGAAAACTTTTTCCCTGCAATAAACCATTTTGAAAATTATTATAACACTAAAGGCATGCCCCTCCTCATTCGAGCGGCCGTAAAATTGTTTTATTGCATAGATAGGCGGCCCCTTAAATTTTCATCTCCTCTTGAAAATAAAAAAAATTTTTTTTTTTTCTAAATAATAAAAAATTTATTAGAGCCATGAACTTAGGAGCGGAGAATCTAAAGCGTAAAAAAAAGAAAAATTCCATCTCGAAATAAAAAATTTATCCTCCGGTGCGTGTACACTCCATAGAACTTTAATGCCTCGACTTCGGCGCTGCGTTATGTATATATAAAAACTGCGCGAGTCTCAAAAAGCGACCGTCACCGGAGCTCCTCGCCGAACGATCGACCCGATTTCGCTTCTCCGGCCGGTCGTTTCGGCCGGGCTCGAAACGCGAAAAGCGTTACGCAATCGACGTTACGTGCTCATTAAAGCGAGCCGCTTCTGCGCTTTCGTTTTGCAAAAGGGCGCGCCGGTTTGCGAGTCCCGTCGGTTAATTGTGTCGATAAGTGCGACGGAATGCTTCGAGTAAGCAGCTTGCTATCTTGTTAGCGCAAAATCAGTTGACATTAATTTCAGTTCACTTTGAGTCCTCGGCTCCTTTCGCTTCGAAGATAATAAATTTCGAAGCATCGAAGCAGCTTGCTCGCGCAGACGAGCTCGCAGCGCGACTTCATTCGGAGATCGAGTCCGTTAAAGTTTTTCCGTAACGGTGTATAAGAATTTCAGGGAAAACTGCCCATCGTCTGCACTCAACGTGGCATTCGAGAAAAGAGAGAAAATCATCCTTGTCTAAATAATCTATTGTAGAATTAAGTAAAAGCCCCTTCCGTAATTCACTCGTTAAACGCGGAAGATTCGATTGGAGGTCCCCTCGACCGGGCCTGAAAGTCCCGAGGCGATCCGGAGGCGCCGCGATCGGCATGCGAGGCCATAGGCGCGAGTTTGTTTTGATGCCAACTGCAGACAGGCCAAAGGCGAGCAAGAGGCGCCTCTCCTCGATCATGAACTCCTCTCTCTCTCTCTGCGCCGCGAGTTGGGTTAGGTTAGGGTCCCCCCCCGTTCTTTCAATCGCGCTCCGGGTTCGACGCTCCGCCAGCCATCCTCAAGGAGTGCGAGAACTTCCGGCCGCCGCTGCATTCTGCAGCGCGCTCTGTGTGCTCATACTTTATCCGTTTGCATCTAAATATCGCGGCTCGGGAATCCGGAGCGGATGCGTCTCCGCTTTTTATATATTGTTGGGGAGCTCTCGGGAGTCGCTCGACGAGGCAGATTGTTTGATCGCGGAGTAATCTGCGCGGTGGAGGAGGCCTTATTTTAGTCGGCGTGTATTTATTTATTTATTTCCTTTTTATTTGGGATCGCGGTTTTTTCTCCGATTGTAGCCTGGTTAACGAAAGCATGAAGGAGCGTAATAATTGACGCGGCGAAGGAAAGTCCGATATCGCCAGTTTGCATATTGTAAAATTACACGGAGCTAGACTCATTTTGCTTTATTATAGCATTGTTGGGGCAGAGGTAAATGGAAAAAGATAAAAAAAAGAAACACGTCCATCGTTCAATTAGATCATACAATAACTATGATATACCGGGAAAGTCTATTAGAGCCGCAGTGAAATTAAAAGCCAAGTCATTTAAAAGTTTTGTTTGATTTCCATATGTTTGCTTTTTTTTCTACAAATGAGAAGCAAATATTTATATTCGCCAATAAACGAAAAGTAATTTTTGAATATAAACAGTTTATTGGCAATGACGATACGCAAAGTTATTGAATATCAATATTGAACTTAATTAAACTACAGCTAAAAAACAACTCGTTTCAACCAAGACTTTTTCAAAGACTTTTCCATTGACGTCATTGCGATTTTAGCGCCCAAAGTGGAATTTCGAAAATATTGAATCAGCGACGAACAACGGCGTCTCTTGACGTCATCTTGGAAATTAATTAAAAAAACTAGCCTCCCGCTAAATGAACGTTGACGAAAACACAGTTACCGAGATTCTCCAAACGAGCGCAGTTATTATAAATAATTATTATTGTTTGCACTTAAATCGAAGCGTTTCTGCAAGGCGAAAAATTACGTTCGATAAAGCCGCAATAACCTAAAAAATATTTTAACGACGCCGAGAGCAAGTTTAATTATAATAATGCAGAAGTGTATAAAGAGCGCAATCTAGCAAATTATTGGCCATGATTTTTTAAAATCAACTGCTGTGAAATTTAACTCGGATGAAGTCATTTCTCATTATAATAAAGGCAAGATATTACCGGCGGACTCTCGTAAAGTTTGTAATGCTGAAATATTACTTCAGCTTAGTTAGAGTGAGAAATCGCTTTTTTTATTTCACAATCTCGTGCTAGAACTTTAAGTAAAGATTGCCATAACCCCGGTAATTAAATTCCAACAATAACAACAAAGCAGTCTAGCGCTGGAATGGATTACCTCCATTTTAGCGAGTCGACTTTGCCAAAAGCGTGCACTTCCCCTGATTATCGTGGAAAAGAGGGCCTACTCGCCGCGCGCGAAAAATCCGAAATGAATAAAAATGACAAAAGTTCCGAGCGGCAAGAGGCGGCGATAAATTTTGCGAAATGTTTAGTTGCATCAACAAAAGCCATTGCAAAGTATCAGTCCCGAGTTTTTGCCCGTCCAGTTGGACCGAATAAAAAGCGAAAGAAAACCCGCGATATTTTGCAATTGGACACGCGGTCGGAAATTCCGAACTGTCGTAAATTTCTCTCTCCCCTCCCCACCCCCCCCCCCCCCTGCCCGCGGTGCTTCAGCGTTTCCCGACGTCATTATGACTTTCATCCGCGCGCTGAAACGGCGAGCTACAAAGAAGCGCGCGTCCTTCATCGGATTATGCAAAGGTCAATACACCCTGTCGCGCTTTTTCCGCTCGCTCGGCTCGGCGGCCGTTCTCGCTCGCTTAATTAAAGCCGTAAATTTCTAACTGTGCCTCGGCGGTTTTTCGATTCGCGCTCGTCGATGGGCGCTCGTATCGGGGAGCCGCGGCGCGTCCGCAGTTTTTAAAAAAACTCTACGCCGCCGCGCCCGCGAGGAATTATTCGCGCCGGCGAATTAGCAAGGGTAATCGTTGTTGCTTCTCGGCTTTTGCCAATTACGGCCTCTGAATGTGCAATCAAGCGCTCGATTTGTTTCGATTACGGGAATATTGATCCTTTTGAAATAGAAATATGATAGAAATAGAATTGAAACTCTCGCTAATATGTATCTAACGTCGCTCTTGTTGTGTTTCAGGTGAGTTTCAGGAATGCAGATGTTAAAATGTCCACGTAAGTGTTCTTTTTTCCGTACATTAATTTGTCGTTTAAGCTTTTGGATTTGAAAAATGTGCAGATTGTAAAAATACCAAAAAGTGCGCGCGCAGGTCCATTTATCTAAATTTAGCAAAACTTTCAGCGCCGTGATTTATGAATCATAGAAAGCACTTGAAAAATTTTAGCGAAATCTGTCAATCTTTCTAAAATTTATAGCGGGTTTTTAGAGTAAAGAAATTTTGAAATATTTATGGCCCATAATGGCCAGCGGCCGAGTCCGCTTAGGCTGCCGAAACGAAAAAGAGGAAATAAAAAAATATCAAACAAGCAGGCAAAAATTCGAAGCTCGTTAATGCGTTTACGAAGGGGCAAAAAGAAAAGGCAGCCAGGGGAAGACGACCAATCGTAATGGGTTCGCTTGACCCTTCGGAAAAGTTCCATTTCAATTTCCAGTTTTTCGCCCCGCGCGAAAAAAGAGCGCAGCCGGATAAATCGTCGGCGAGCTCGAAGCACCCGCGCAACAAGCTATCATTAACATCATTAAGCCAACGAGTTTCTTCCATTCTCAAGAAAATCATCAGCATTCTAATGAAATTATCAAAGTTTATCGCGCAAAAACTCTCGCGGCGCTTTCCGTCGCTCGGCCGGCTCAGTTTTTCTTCCCCTCCACGCCGTTCGCGGCCTTCGGCGGCGGGGCTTCGGACGACTACGAGAAAATGATCATTTTCGAAAAGGGCCAATGAGCGCTATTACGTTTACGCCGCGGCAGTTATCTTTTACGATTCAATTCAAACGGACGCGATAATGGTCCATTTCTCCGGCGTCGTCCTACACATCGCCTCGGCCGGGGAGGAGGTTATGTCCGCCGCAAAAACCCGGCCGGCCGCGCGGCGAGCGCAAAATAGAAACGAGGAGAAAAAGAGGAGGAATACCCTCCGCGGGGAGAAGAATTCCGCGCGTTTCTCTGGTCAAGGACCGAAGTTCCTTGAGAATGGAAGCGAGACAGAGAGAGAGAGAGAGAGAGAGAGAGAGCTCGAGGCAGATTCGCTTCCCCCCTTTGTTTTCCCTCCCTCCCGTCCCTTCGGCGATGTGCGTGAGTTTTTGCTCCCTCCCCCCCACCCCCCTTCCCGCTTGTCGCGACGATTCGCCACCTGTCGCGCTCGGCATCCTTCGCTCCTGCACTCGTGCGCGCTCTTGTTTTCTTGCTCGGCCGCTACGTCCCATGTGCGCCGCCAGGCGTCATGTGTAAGCAGCGTTTCTGCCCGCTGCTTCGCGCCCTCTGCTTCCGACGACGATTGCAATCGATTCGACTCGCGTGCGCGATTGTCGATAATTCTGCCGAATTGCTTTCGGAACGAGGCCCGTTTTTGCATAAATTTCCGATAATTCGACAATACGTCGGGAAATTTTTTACGCTCCTCGCGTAATGTACGAAAATTTATCATCACTCGCGGCACCTGAAACGAATAAAAAATGATATCCTAAAGTTTAATGGATTTGTGTATAATGTTAAGAACATTGAGTAGTAAATATGTCAACGTTATTATCAATTAAAATATTTCGTGCTTCGTATATTAACATTGCATGAATTTAACAAATAAAGCAGTTTATATATATGCGGCGACGTAAATCAGTTTTTCGGAAAAAAAAAAATACTAAAACTTAGTTCGTTGTATGAACGCTGCACAAGTATGTTGAATGACGTACTTTGTCATAGAAAATCATCGTTAATTCAATCTACAGGTAACTTTGTATTTACTAGGATCAGATATTTGTTTTTCTAAAAAGTTTCCAAGTTCAAGAATAAATTACGGTGTGGTTGTTGAGTTTTCAGTAGAACCCTGCGAAATGTTTACATCATTCGGTTGCGAATTAAATCACACTTCTATAAGTATGTCTAATACTCGGATATTAAAAAACTGCTATTAAAAGGCTGTTTTAAAATAGTGCTTCTTCTTTAAACAGGAAGTACACCAGTATAAAGAAATTATTTTTATTGCTATCACAAATAATATTGAAATTGCAAATTTCGGCTTTACCGCAACCTGCAATTTGAACCGTTTAATGGATTTTGATCTAACGGAACTTAAATCGTTAACATTGTACATGATTTTGGGCTCAAGAGTCGCTTGATTTTCAAGTTCGAATAATTGTTCAAATTCAAAATGCGCTTCTAAAGCCGCAAGGCCCTTTTAAGGCAGACATTTCAAATCTAAAATCCGCTAATTTAATCCGCGTCCAAAAGAGGGAATAATAAATCCTTACTCCTCCGCGCGAACCGTAGATCGCTCCTTGTAAAGGGTAAACGGTCAATTAAGGATTCTGAAATCTAGCGATGGCCATAAGAAGCATCGGAAAAAACGAGCTGCAAACACTCGTCCGGTGCACCGAACCTCCCGGAGATTGATACACATCTCGATTACAGCCCGCTAGAATAACCGACTTAATCAGCTGGCTGAAAAAATTTAATAAACAAATTCTCCCAGACGCGAAGCACTCTCGCGAAGAAACGCTCGCAGGGCAAAAAGCAGGTCGACGGAGAAGCAAAAATTAATCGCTTCCATCCGAGCGGCTCGGAACGCGATTACGCCATAGAGAGAGAGAGAGAGAGAGAGAGAGAGAGAGATACGCAGTTCGTCTGTACCTACCGCCAGCCCTGAGGTACTTGACGGCGCGCGCAAATAATCTGCATTGATTCGCCTGTAGTCTTCCGTCTCGCTTCGCTTAGCCGAAGTCAAACTTCGTGCTTCTTCCGCCCGAGTACTTCCCGATTCCCGTTTAAAACGTGAGAGAATCGATGAGAGAGAAAACGCCGGCTAATGCAATTGTTTACAAAAGCACTCAATTTACCTGTAAACTTCGTTTCCCGAGCTAATGACCGATCTTCGGGAAAGCAAACAGCCGCGACTCCCGCGCGGGAGGTAATCGCTATTTTTTCGTTTTGTTACGCCCTTCTAAAAGCTTTTCCTTCTTTATTTTTCTTTGCGCTGAAAAATATTTAGTTGTTTGTTGTTGAATTTTCGTCGATTGTTTTAAAGATCTTCTGAGAACCGAACGATGTTTCTGCATCGAAAAGGTGGGTTTGTATCTATTTTAACTTTTTCCGCGCGCATTTACATTCACATTCGAATAATTAATTAATTCAGCGCGTTTAATTATTCGTACGAAGCAATGTCGTACGAAGGCTCACAAAGGGGAGTATATTTAATAATTATACAAAGTTCAATAAGAATTAATAAACTACTTTGTCCTGCAATCGATTTTTTTCTTCATTTCTTGAAAAATAATCATCGGACATTCGAAACTGAAATGTAACAGAGGAGAGAAAGACTATACAGGACGAAAACGTACTCGAATCTGCGCGGCTCGCTAATGAAAACTCAAAGTAATTATGCGGCTCATGATTAATTACGGTTTCTCCTTTTGTAAACAAAAGCAGCGGCCCGTCGTCGGGCTTCGGCGCAAAACCCTTGCGCAGCTTCTTATATTACTGTACTGTGCGCCGCCCTTGTTTTCCTTCCCTCCTTACTGCCATTTCGTCTTTGTATAAATATTCTTTCGCTGTCGTCGCTCTCTAATAAATAAATCTACCCGTTAATCAACAGAAATAATTAAATAAAGCCTTTCCTTTGTGTCGCGAGTCGAATAAAGTATGCATCAAATTTAATTATGTATATCAGTATTAATTATAATAATTACGCTGACTGCACAGAGCTTTCGCTTCGTCGAAACTCGCTTATAATTAGGTTCAAGAATTTAGCCATCTTCTTTCATTCTCCTTTACTTTAGCTTAAATTTCAAAGCAGATTCATTGTAAAATAACGTTTGAATGATGCTTCTGAAAAAAACATTACGCCTTTATTATCCCATTAATAACCTACACATAATTAATAAACATTTGAGCTACACGCTCGGCGAAACAGTCCGAAAAAGAAGACGATGTCCCCGGGACGCGTCGGGTTTTAAGCTCGCGTCGACCGGCCTAAGGACGATCCTCGTCTACGCGAGAAAACGGGGGGGGCTGGCTCAAACGAAGCAGAGTAGCCGGCCGTAGCAAGGGTGCCGGCCGTAAAAAATATTAACTATAACGAAGGCTCGTACATAAAGTCGCCAGGCAAGAAAAGCGCCGCCGAAAAGGAGGAAGGACGACGCGCCGGAGAGGGTCGCGGGCTATAAAAGGGGGCATAAGCCGCCGCGCTCGGGTGGAGGGGGAGGGGGGGGCGGGAGAGCGGCTCGCGCCAAAGGGGAGAGAAAAGAGTACCGCCGCCGCCGTCGAAGAAGAAGCCGGGGAAAAGAGAGGGACGGAGGATTTGAGCAAAAAGCAAGAAAGCGTGGGCGGGCGCTCGCGGGGGTGGATGAAAAAGTGGGCTCTCTCTCTCTCTCTCTCCCGCCCTGCGCCGCGGCGAGCGCGAAGCGGCGGCGGGCAGAGAGAAGAGGAGATGATACGACAAAAAATCAGATGCACGGCCATTGGCTGTTCTCAATTCGAATTATTGGCTTCCCCGGTCGCCGTTCGTCAGATTCGCCCCCTCCCCGTCCTCCTTGTGGCAGCGGCAGCCTCCCTCCTCCGGGAGCAGCCGTGACCCCGGCGGCGCAGCACCAGCCCCCGACCTCGGACTCCTCTTTCTGTCTTTCTCTCTCTCCCTCTCTCTCTCTTTCGCTCTCTACCCGTCTCCGCCGCCGCCGACGCCGCCACCCACACCCGCGACGGCGACGACGACGATGCCTCTGCACCCTGGGTCCCCCTCTCCGCGTAGAGCGGACGGCGCGAGAGCAGGGCCGAAAAAACCTGGAAAAAAAATCCAATTTCGTTGCCACGGTGACCGTCGCCGGCGTGCGTTGACTTTGATAAAGATCCCGCCCCGTATATATAGCGCGAGTCCCCCGTTCTCTTTTGCACTTTTTTTCCAGCCTCTCCTTTTCCTTTTGCCGCCTACTCCCACCCCGACGTGCCTTGGCGGACACTGGACTTTCCTTTTCTGATTTTTTTCGCCGTTGCCCAGGTTAGGTTGCCTCTGCCGCCGCTACTGCTGCTTCTTCTTCTTCTTTGCCGGTTGCGCCTACTTCGGTAGCGGGCCGCTCCGTCTAGCTCCCCCTCCCTGCGGCCGGGCACCCCCCACCCCGGGCTCTCGCGCTACGACAATAACCGGCCGGTTCGCGAAAAAGCGTGTATATGCTCGATGCGTATATATAGTCGCTTAAGGAATCGATAAATGCGAATTTCCTCCTTGTCTTTTTTGCAACGGCAGACGACGGACGGACGAATTAAGCCGTTAGGGGCTGCTCTCGGCTGTTGTGCTCCTCGCCGGGCGCTTTTTTATTTCGAATGCTTGCCGCCTGAATATTGACCGGCGGACTTGCAGTATTTCCGGCAACTCTAATAATAATTTCTTTCTAAATTCCGAGAGCTCTCGCTTGTTTAATGTTTAGAAAATTTTCAAAAATATTTATCCGAGCCTGCATTTCAAGCTTTATCATATATAAATTAAAAAAAGCTCGCTTTTAAAACTCCGAAGTCCGCGGCCAAAAAGAGGAAGAAAAATTCTTCAGTCTGCCATTATACCAACTTTGCTCTCATAAATTAAAAAAAATTGGGAACTTTCTAAAAAAATTATAATACGCAACAGTGGCTTTACAAACTTTCGTGCTGCTCTTTTTAAACCGTCTCAAAAAAGTATCTACCCGTAGCAGATAGAAAAAGAAATACTTTGCAAAAATTATCCGCAAGCCAGACACGCACACACATACACACCCAGTCCGAAATGCTGGTCGGAACTTTTTTGCCTTGTAAAGCCAAAAGGAAGACGGGGAAAGCCTTTGAAAAATCAAAGGAATGGGAGCGCATAAAAATCCATTTAAAACGCAAAAGAGTTGCGTGTAAAAAAAAAACGCCAAACCGTTCGGATAACGAACGTATTGTTCCCTCCTTTTCTTCGCCTCCACTGCGTCTCATCCCCGTGCGCTCATACACATCGAACGAGACCTCGGCTTGTTTTTTGCGACCCCTCCCGCGGCCCACCTCCTACCTCTCTCCCTTCTACTCGTTTCACTTTATTCCTCAGCGTATACGCGAGACGGCTGATTTTTATTTCGCGGAAAAAAACTTTTTATTAAAAAAGTTTCGTTCTCCCGCGGATGCCTAGACGCCGGGAAGGGGAACAGGGGATGGGGGGGGGAGAGGGTAGCAAGCCGGGCTCGGGCGCACGTAAGGTGTGTACCTAGTGGCTGCCTGCTGCTCCTGTTTTTTTTTTTTTTTTTCATTTACACGTGTACTCGTTGCGTGTGTGTGTGCGTCGGCTATCTGTGTATAAAGAAAAGCGCGTCCGCATCCGGCAGAAGCGGCCCGACGCATTAAAACTTTTACGGCGAACGATATTTCATAACTTTTGTTTTTCGAAAAATGCGCGCGCGCGCGGGGAAGGGTTGCCGACGCCGCGGGGCGGGGGGAGGGGGTGGGGGTAAGCGCGCCCGCCAGAGTGGGGGAAAGTTGGACGAGCGCGCGCGTTGGCACGAACTCTTGCTTTTTGCTAGCTTCGGTACATTCGTGTGGGTGAGCATCGCCGCTGTATCGGCATTTATTTACGTGCTTTAGCGCGTGCGTATGAGCCGGCAAAAGTGCGATATCGTACAATGCTTTATGCGCTCGGAAGTGTTGCGCGTATCGCTCGTTTATATTCTCGCCTTGTCTCTCTCTCTCTATCTCTCACTCCCTCTCTTTCGTCTTCATCTTCGTGGTGGCTCCCTGGGCGTGCTCGGGAGCTTTTTCGTAATTTCGAGGGATGAAAAAGTTGGAGGAGGAGGGAGACAGACCGATTAATTAGGATTATGCGCCGTGCCTTTTATTTATATTGCAATCGCGATTTTATAAAGTAACTTTTGTGTAATCCCATCTTTTTTAACGAGGCGTTTACTCAGTTTGAAAATTGAACGGGTGACGAGGCAGTTTTAAAATGACTGAAGATTGTCCCGACAGTGGAACTTGCTCCGGTGCCTTCAATGTACTTAAATTACTTCAAAGGAATAATTTAATTTAATATTTCTTAATTTCGTTTAAAAGCACTTTTGCTCGACCTGTTTTTTTAGGTCCAGGACGAGCGCTTGAAATTTTTAAGCTCCATCAGCTCAGAATGTAAAATGTAATTCTGCAATAGCTGGAACGATTAAACCAAAAAGTGCCCGTTACAAACTGAATTAAAAAAAAAAGGTACATTTGCATCCGGAAAAGCTTTCGAAAATTGCATCTACAAATGAAAAGCAATTTTTAGCGGCCAACTCCGGGGGAGAGTATAAAAATTGTCTTCTCATCCCGTTAACCCTCTCGCTCTGTCTCTCTTGCTTCAGTCTTTAGCAGGCGGAACCCTCCGAACTTTTTCGTTCCTTCTCTCTCCGGCTTTCGCCTCATCCTCCGTCTCGCACCATTTTTCATTTTTCTCTCCCTCGCTTTCCCCTTTTCTCCCCCCATCTCTGTTTCTCTCCCGCAACGGCAGTAATCTCTCTTCCTCTCTCGCTTCTCATTTCCCGTTCCCTCTTCTGTTTTCTCCGTCGATTTTTCTCCCCCGCCCCCCCCCCCCCCCGAGTCCGCTCCTTCCATCGCTTCGCGCGAGCCTTCGCTTTTTCTCTCGAAAAACTTCCACTTCCAATTGGCGCACCTCCGCCTTTCCTCTCTCTCTCTCTCTCTTTCTCACCCTCCTTCCACCCCTCTCGAGAGCCGCGCGGCGCGTCAAGTTTTTCGCTGCGTCCCGGCATTTTTTGCGCCCTGTCTTCGGCTTTAGTTTCGGTTCTCTCTGAAGAACTTCACGCCTGTAAGACTGAAAAATGAAGACTGTTCTTGTAATCGGAGCGAAATGCCGTCCTCTTCTTTTTGCTCGCGGAAATGCAGCTATTCATTGCGAGCCCTCTAGTGCCTTGTTACAGATCTAATGGCGTGATTTATTAACGCGGATGCTCTGAAAAGATCAATACGATTTTAAGCAAATGTTTTCTAGGTTGAGAGTCGTTAAACCTTATCGTGAAAATAAAATGATTAATAACTTCAACTGAATATTTATAATTTGGTGAAATTTTTACAGTTTTTAGATGAATATTTTATTTCCTTGCATCTTTCCTCCTTTATTTGGGGGTAACAAATAAATTTAAAGAGGTTTCTGATTCTGAAATTAGCTGACATGACTAAAAAAGAATATAACAATAATAATAATAAAAGAAATTACTATTATTGTTAAAATTTTAGTAATACAAAGATAAATTAACAGAAAATAGCTTTGCTTTATGTAAATACACGCAGTCGAATTAAATAGAAATCTTTGATGTGATTTCTTCGATTTCCTTCCTATTGATGGCCGAGAGAGGCTGAAGTTCTCATAATTTTGGTATGTTAAGTTTCTCAGCCTCGCGCCAATCGGTAAACTCAGGTTTGCTCGCGTTCGAGTACTATTTCCAGTTTCAGCTCTTTATAACGAAGAGAAACGCCGACGACGAATGCACGCTTATTTTCCGGCCAGTCGCTTCGACTCGAGAAAGATTTGGCGCCTGCGCGCAGAGTGAGAGTCGCGAAATCGCGTTTGGGGGGGGGGGGGGGGGGGGGGGGGGGGGGGGG
>JAWWEM010000001.1:14885693-14897348 GCA_035582935.1 Ormyrus thymus
GAGGCGCGAAATCGAGTTTGCCCCCCCCCCCCCCCCGAAGCTTTTAAGACGTAATTATGTTGGATTTAGCGCGAATACGCGACTACAAAAGCGGCGAAAATCCGGTTAAGAACTCTCTTTATTCCGCATATTGGAGCTTTTTTCCTTGGCCGTCGTGCAAAAAATTTTAAGCATTCAATCAATTTCAAAAGGCCCGGAAGATGTGGAATACTCGAAATTCTACTTTTCCGTGGATATGCTATTCGATTTTTTAGAAATCTTAATTATGCTTTATTCATTAAGAATTCCAAACTTTCGAAATTCCAAAAGTTCTTTCAATATCGAGTTACGCGGGGGAAAAATAAATGAAACTTTGAAATCTTCGACCGAAGATAAGAATTTTGCATTCAAACTCTACTTCAAAGAATTTCGAAATTGCTTGTTAAGTTCGACGAATATTTTTCTAGTACGTAAGTAAGGAATTAAAATAATAAGGTTTAAGTATTCGTTGGCTCAACAATCTGTTTCATCTTGCAATCAGAATTTCGTATTTTAAAATGCAGGCATAAAGGAAAGTTTACCACCAAAGAAAGATTGTCGATTCTCCTCTTTTTTAACATTCTAAAAGTTGATAAAATGTACAACACTTTTTCGCAGAATTTCTTTACGAATTTTTTACCTTTATTTCTTTATGACTGAAATTTTTCTCAAACTTTAAATAGAAGTTGATAAAAAGTTTTCTCGTTTAGACTTTATTCGATGTACGTTTTGTTTTTTTTTTTTTTTTTACGAAAAGTTCCTTTCGTTACGAAACATTTTAGGATTCTTCCTTTTTTCCATTCCATCTATTTATTTAACGCAGAGTCAAGAGAAAGAAAGCAAAAAGTCGTCGTCGCCGCCGCCGTCGCCGTCGAACAAAGGAAATTTCGCGTTAAGGTTATTAATGTAAAAGTTCCGTTAAATCCTATCACATTTTTATCGCGACGCATAATTAATGAAAATTCGATTTCAAGCATATAAAAACGCCGCTCCCGCTCCTCTCCCTCCCCCCCCCGTCCGCCCCTCGTCCACCCGCCCACCCCCGTAACGTCATTTCGCGTAATCAATTTTATTAATGCCCCCGACGGCTTTTTTCCGCGAGCGCGCAAAAGGAAAATAATTCAGGCCGCTACATTTTTTTCCATGAATATTTCCGAGGCAAAAGTTAAGGGAACTCCGTCTCTCTTTCCCTCTCGCTTCATATTAAAACCATATTTTTACGAGCTTAAAATCCGAAAGCAATTTCCTCCACTCAGCGAGGGAGTTGAAGGGGAGGGGGGCGGAGGAGGGTAGAAGGAGGAAGAGATTAGAAGGCGACATAAAAGAGGAATAAGTCTCCGTCCGATCTAAAATAATTGCGGCAAAAAATATTATACACAAACGAAGCTAGGTAAGATGGAAGAGGATCAAATTCTCGATAATTTTACCCTCCTTTGTACGGTCCTCCTTAATCAAGCGATAGACGAGATTTTTCGTTCTGCTTTGCCTGCGCCGCTGCTGTCCTTCGCCTCGCGTGTTTGCTAGCCGGTAGTTCAAAGAATAGAGAGGAAAGAAACGGTAAGCGTAAAGGAGGGACGTCGAGGGAGTTTTGAAAGTGAATACTTTTGAAGACAGATGCCATTAAAATTTTAGCCTTTTAATTATGGTGCTTCAGAGGACTTGAAGTAAATGAGGCAGACGATTGATCAATATTATGCATAATTAGAATTTTCCGGGTTAAATCCTTTTGGTATTATTTATTAATATTAAAGTACAATTCAGCCTTCAATTGAGAGAAGTTATTAAAGCTTCTGTAAAGTTGAATATTTCTTAAAAATCTTTATTGTAAGATGCCTTTAATCGCTTTTCCAGTGATCAAAACAGTATCAATTTACAGACTACAATATTCTTTGTTCAAACGAAAAGTTATAATGTATTTAAGAAATATTATTCCAGTTTGAAGACTTGGAATTAAAACTTTAAGAAGTTTCGTTGAAATAAGAATAATTAAGAGAGAATTGATCCCTAGTTTTACTGTATTTCAGAAAAAAAAAGTTCTAGCCGTCGCCGCAGCGTCAATTAAGATAAATATCTCCCTTCAAAATCGATTTGACCAGAGAAGAAAAATAAAATGTAAAATGCATCATTTTACGCTGACTTGCGTCCCCTAATAGAGCCCGGCCAAGGAACGGCAGAGGGCAAAAAGGCCCGCAAGAAAAGACAGAGACAGATGCATATATGCAGACGCATAGATAACAGGAAGACAGAAACACGAACTTAGGAGGAGGAGAATGAGAGAAGCACCGCAAGGAGCGTCTCGGGGAAGCGTTCCTTTCTCCTCTCAAACTTTGTTTTTGTTCGACAGTGCCGTACATATATTCCGATTCGGCGGAGAATCGTCGATTCGATCCCTCGGGAGGAATTTCGGAGCATTCTGGCCCTCTCTCTCTCTCTCTCTCTTTCTCTCGCTCTTTTTCTCCCCGCGTTGTTTCGAGTATTAAATTGGGCCCGCGAGAGCTGTTTTTGGATTTTTCATCTTGCCGACCCCTTTGGGGGCCCAGCAACCTGGTCCCCAAAAACAATAACGCGAGATGAGGACGGCGACAAAGCAGACAATGGGAGCCGATTGATTTCGAAAAGATATAGTCGGCCGCTCGAGCTATTGATAAATTGATATTGTTTCGGTTCGGCGGCTGGAGCGTTCGATAAATCTTTTTGTTCCCTTCGAAGATATTTCGCCCGAATAAAATTAGAAATTAAAGGTTACTTTATCTGCATCTTTCTCGGACTCTTGCTGCCCTGGAGCTTTTGGAAGGCAAATAGATGCTCGTTGAATTCTTGAATGTAAAATGTAAGTTTGGAGTTCCTTAGAGTATTATTGATTTAAGAAACGGACGTATGCTTGAATTTTTAATTACTAACGGTCGTTTTAAAACCAAGATAAAATCCAATTTTTTCAAACTCCTTAATTTTGCCTCCATCGAATGAAGGTAATCTAATTAAGATAGACTAATTTGAAAGGGAAGAAAAAAATTGAACTTACAATTTATGAAATAGTTTACGAAATAGCACGGGAGTTTAAGCGCAGCAGTAATTTTCAGTATTTTACGAGAATAATTATTTGCGTAAAAATCTAATATATACAGCGCCCAGTCTTTTTGTCCGCTCGTATAAATTCACTTGTAAGGCTATTACGCTGCCGTAATGAGTAGATAATTTTGATAAAGCAGTTTCTTTTAAGCCCAAAAAACGTTTTGAATTATTTTCAGCGAAACGACCGCCACTGCATAAACTCTAATCCTTTTGGATACTATGAATCTCCTTGGCGCATGAAATACGGCAATTTTACGGGGTTCGCAATACAATCAGATAGTAGCGACGCAAATTTTCTCGCTTAAAAATGTTTAATTTAAATCTGCATGCCCTTAAGTTAAAATTCTCCGGAGTGCCAATTGATTTTTAATTTAGATGGTATTATTTTAATTCGTCAATTTATGCTGACAATATCACTCACTTAAAGACCTGACCTGAATGTTAGCTTCGAATCCAAATAAATTCATAAAATCATGACGCGCAACATTTTAATATATTTTATTAATGTCTTAGTTTTTAATTATCAATGGCGCGCTTTCAAGCGCGCAACGCCCGGATCGCTCTCCGCGCTGACGTGAACTTTATATTGCACAAACATACCTACACGCCACGGGAAAAATTATTAAAATGCGCAAATGAACGAAATAAACACGCGAAGGATATCGAATTATACGGGCGAAACCGCGAAGAACACGTCTGCCACGGGGGAGGGGGGGGGTGGCGTTCGGAATATTTTATTTAAATCATAAATTCAAATTATAATTATAATTATGATTTAGCTCCTCGATTCACGAGGGGGCGGCAAGAGGGAGCGGAGGAGAAAGAGTGGCGGCTGCCGCGCGGGTATGCGAGAGAGCGAGGAGATTGGGGAGAGTGTGTGTATGCTTGGGAGTGCGCGCGCGCGGCCTCGAGATAATTCAATTACGCGAGTCGCCCTGATGCATTTTGCGGTCTTGCGCCTGACGGATTCGCCATTTTCTCTTCTTTGTTCCCCCCTCCGTCGTCTCTGTACTCATTTTTCTTTGCTGGCCTCTCCCCCACCGTCGCTCTCTCCTCTGCCTCCCCCCCCCCCCCCGCCGCTCAGACTTTCCTTTCACGATGAATGACTATACTAATGCCTTTTTTCCTTTTCGTGGTTTTGCAATTTTTCCCTCGCGAAGTCGACCCTCTTGAGCTCCTGGATTTGATTTAGATATGAAATTGAAAATACCGAGTCGCGGGTCGGGGAGGGAAATGGAAAGGCTCTCCCGTCGGGTGCGTTCGCTTCTTTGTTCGGGCTTTGTTTGAGACAATGTACTTTTTTCGGAGTGCTTTCCTTGGACTGCATTCGCGGTTTGACGTTTCCCTCCGAGTTTTTTGTTTGCCGAATACTTGGCCCAGCTCTCCCTCCCCCCAGTCAATTTCCTTATTAATGTTTGCCCCGGCCCTGTTAATTCCTAATGCGAGAAATTAATTAGCGGGGAATTCGAGATTCGTTTTGAAATGGTCGCGGCTCGTTCGACGGCACGTAAGGCAGGCAAAGTGCAAAGTGAAGCCGGCAAAAAGGACCGCAAACACAAAGCTTTTTTTGTCAAAAGGAGGTACGGCCAAAGGGAGCAGGAAAAGCCAGAAAAAAATTTCGTCAGCAACAATTTTTGATTTACATAGAAGTACGCGGAAAATTTTTCCATAAATCCTCGACATCAAAGCGGCCGGCCGGCATTATATCACAAAAAGGCATAAAACTTCCTCTTGCATATATGGTTTTTCGCTCTCTCCCTCTCATTCTCTGCGGTAAGCTCGTGGCAACGCGCACTAAATTTCAATATTTGAAATTTTTATAGTTACACTCGCCGTAAAAAGAAAAAAAAAAAAAAAACACAGAGAAGGACAGTGAGTGAGTTCGCGAGAGCGGAGCCGCGACGGGTGGCGGCTGGGGCGAGGGGGGAGAAGCGAAAGGAAAGAAATTGACGAGAATTTCATCGGCAAAATCGAAATTTCATATTTCCGGGCAACACGCGGACGGAAAAAAAGGCGAGGGAGAGAGCCACGCACAGCGCGAAACTCCGACAAAATCAATTGGGCTTTTTGTCTGTCGCCTTTGGTGGGGGAGAGACTCGCGTCGGCCGCTTGGGATGTCGGCCCGAAAAGAGGAAAACAGGAAATTCGGAGGAGGAAAAAAGGAGGCGGCGGGCGCGGAATCGCGAAATCGACTGTGGATTCGTTACGCTCGGTCTCGTCGGATTTACTAGTGCTTGTCGTCTGCCTTTTAAATTCGTTAAATGGCAACTCGATACCAGGCCGGTCGAATTCCATCTGGAGCTCCGGCGAAAGAGCCGAGCGAATCGCGGACAAAGCGACGTTCCGCGATCTCCTGTGCTCGGGAATCTCTTTTATTCCCTTATTTTTATATCTAACTCCCTCGCTGTTGCTCTCTTGTTTCGCGGCTGTCCCCCCCCCCCCGGGCCGAGGGCTCTTTTTCTCTCGCTCCCTGCATTTCGGCCTCCGGTTTGATATTCCGCTGTTTAACGGATTTCCCGAGCTGGAAATTAGCCATCCGATGCGAGCCGAGCTATCAACGAATTAGCGCGGAATTCTCTCTATGAATTTCGGTGAAATGAATTCCGCTGCGCTTCTTCGACGGAAGAGTGCCGGGAATTTTCAATTCAACTTTAATATTCTTCCATTTCCCGTACTTTATGCCCAATTCTCTCGGTGTTCCTTTGCTCGTCCCTCTTTTTCTGCCTGTATCTCTCTGCATCTGCCGGCCAAGGTAGAGCTTCGGCTCTCGATGCCCCCTCCCGTCGGAGCTCCCCTTGCGAGGAATTCGCAAAAAGGGAGGAATGCGACGAATGCTAGTACGTCATTCTGTCGTGACGAGAGCTAGTCCTCTCCCTCTTTTGCAGCTCGAAATTCGAACTCTTGCGGATTTTGGCTCGCACAAAGCGATGCAGCCGAATTCTCCGCTCGAAAGACTAAGCTTGAATCGAAGTCAAATTTAAATCCACGCGCCCCCGAACGTCTCGGCAAAATGAGCGGTCGCGCTTGATTTCCGTAAAAGCGCAACCCCGTTCCCGGAGAGCATTTTCGCGCGCTCGAGCCCAAGCGGAAGCTTCGAAAAATGGCCGGTGCATCCCCCGCGGATTCCGCCTCGCCGTTTAAGCAGCGCGCTGCCCCGCGCGGCGGCGGGCTGGAAGCGAAAACCACGGGGGGCGGCGGGAGGGGAGAGGCGCGCCGCTTCGGAGTACAGAATCCGAGCCGCGTTCGAGTGCTCCACTCGAGGCGGAACAGAGCGACGTCCACTTTGCGGCGCTTTACCCGCTGCACGCGCGTGCACCCTCGGACAAAAGCATTTTTGCGGCCGGGGTTTTACCTCTCGATCTCGCGATGCTTAAGGACTTTGGGGGCTGCTCGCCGCCGCCCGGCTGCGGCTTTTGCGCGCTTTGGGAATAATTTGTTGATTTAACGCGTAGATGACAGTGCGACATTTGTCGGTTTACATTGAATAATCTTTACGGCGATCAACAGAGGAATTCATTTTGTCCATTGGGAGTTCTTAAACGGCTCCGGGCATAAACTTCCTGTCCTAACAAACGACAAACGAAAGTTTCATCAAAAAGTATTTTAAAAATCCTAATTTTACCCAAAATCGAAATTTCCTCGTCCACGAATTCCGGTAAATATTTTCGTGGAGCACTGGTCACCAGCGAACTTGCAGCCGATACCGCTAAACACGGCTAAGTAAGAATAAATTACTTTACGAAGAGCGCAAACGACACTCGGAAGCAGCGAAACTTCGCAGACATCTGACGCAACTCTCATTGGCTATTGCCGGACCGAAATACCTGCGAAGCAGGAAGTGTCGCAACTCGCTCATTATAAAGGTTATAGGACTCATGTTTTTTCCTTTTCTTTCGCCCGTCGCTCTCGCCGAAAACGGAGATTGATGATTAAACCTTCGCGAAAAGTATTCACTGGAGATCTAATTTAACTTTCAAATTTTTGCCCCGAGATGAAGCACCTAACGTCGGACTCTCTCAAACTCGAGAGGCCGCAACAATTATTCGACCGTCGATCCGACGAATAAATAATTCGATCGTTCGGCTCCTCTCGCCCGGAGGTTAAACAGATACTGAACGCAAGTGAAACGTAAAGTTGAATAATTCGAGAGCAATAAAGAGAAAAGCCCTGCCGCGAGTCGGGGGAAGAAGTCGCGGGAGCTCGCGTCCTAAAAAAATAATGAAAGATTATTGTTCATCAGAGTAGGAGCGTGCACGCTCAATATATTTCCTTTATGTAAGAGTAGTGCGCATTCTTCGGTGCAATAAAGCTGTTTTGTTAGAATTTTTATAGACCTGAATTCGCTTATGCGTAAGAAATGCGTCATAAAAGCTTGATAATATTTGGACTTTTTTATGCGAAATATAAAGCGCTCTCTTTTTTTTTTTTATCCTTTTCGGCCTTAAAAAAGTCTTTTACTTTATATTTTGCATTAAAAAAGTTCAAACCCGATAAATTTCTTATAAGACGTATTTCACGAGTCGAGCGAATGCCGCGGAGTTATAGCGCATAACAGCGCTTATTTCATTAAAAAAAAAATTTATTCCCTGCCTCCATAAACAAGCTTTATCGAGCTCCTGATTTGAGTGATCGTTTTGGACTTTAGAAGATCTTGAAATTAACTTTTTGCAATGTCCCTCGTAAAACTCGGAAATATTACAGGCCTTTTATATCTTTAATTTCGACTATAAAACTTTGATAATGCGAATTCAGCTTTCCATTTTCGCTTCTTTCCTCGCTCATTATTCTCGCAGCTTTATAAATTTTCGAATGACAAAAGAATTACGTTATATAATCCATCGACCCAATTTTCGAACTTTCCGTTACGCGATTAAAGTAAATGTTAAAATGTCAGTAAAATAACCGATTGTCAAAATTATAATGCACTCCAATCCTCGAATCATCGGCGTCGCGCAACAAAGAAAATGCGAGCTTCCGGCAGTTTGCCCGAGCCCGATTCCGGCCTCCGCGCGCTCGCGGAGTCTTCAGTCGTAAAAAATTTCACGCGCGTCCCTTTGTCGAAGATCGAGTTAATCCGCAGCTCGCGCGGGGAAAAAAGTGCCGGCGAACGGCAGCCCGCGGAAGACGCGAACGGACGGCCGCGGCCCCGGCGAAAAAAGCCCCGCGCTCGTATTATTCGCGTAATTAGTTGCCGGCTGGGCGCGGCGGTGATTTTTCGGAGCTTCGCCGGGAAACAAAATTTCGTCATCTGCGAAGTAACAAAGCCCAGGGCGATTGTCAAGTTAATTACCGCCCCGAGATAGCCGCTGAATGAAAAAGGCACGAGTATCGCGCTGCCTCGCGCTTCCCTCTTTTTTCTTTTTTTTATACCTCCGCTTTAGGTTGAATTTTTCGCTCGTTCGCTCGGCGTGTTTGCCTGTATGTAACGCAGCCGCTAATTTAATGGGACGCGCGCGCCCAGCTGCAAGTGCCTGCGCGCTCGAGGTGCGAAATGTGAAAGCTGCGGGCGAGGCAAATTTCAGCTCGAAAAGCGCCGAGAGACGCGCGATAATCGGTTAAGGAAGCTGAGACTTTTACGTTTTGGCAAACCTTCTCGCTGTCCTTTCTCTCGGCAGAGCAGCTCGAATTGTCGAAGGGGAGATGATTTTTCGCCAAGCGTGCGCTGCTACAATTTCAAATTGACTTGGACCGTCCCTTAGCTCGTGAATACTTGAATGTTAAGAACGACCGGAAAATTTGTCTTGAGATTTAATAATGTAAGAAAGTTAAAAATTTAAGTCATTAATGAAATTGCGTTAATAACATCTGGAATTTGCACGTGGAAGATCAGCAATAAAACAAATTTACGGCTACGGTTATTGAATCCACTTACAGTAGAAATATCCAGAACGATAATAATGCAATTAGGAGGCACAGAGGAAGTGCTTCATTAAAAGTATTATAGCCTAGCCAATATTGATCTAGTTAATTATGTATAATTTCGAAATATATTACGCCCTAAGAAAAGAATATTATTTTCAGTGACGTTTATGTATACGATAGGACCAATCGTATAAAATCTCTTTGTACGAATGGTGTAAGATGTGTAATGGTGTTATAATTAACAAATATTAGCTTTACGAAAAAAATATAAGCTGCTTTGCCGCTGGTAACTCAACAAATTTCATATTGCAGACGTTACAAATATGAGCGATTGAATGAAGCGGCCATCGTGTAGGGAAAGCAATTTATTGCAATAAAAATGTTTAATATTAGCGTGTGCGATAGCATTGTCAAAAAAAGGTAGACAGCATTGTCAAACTATTTCTTCGTGCGCTTCGCTGTGATCAATTTAATATTTTTACGTAAAAATTTTCAGTGCATCCGAAACCTCGGCTTCGCCTCGGCCGAAAATTACATACCATGTAATATACCATTAATTGCTCGGAATTAAATTTTCAACTTTTAGTTAAAATGGCACGGGTGCAAATAAATTAGCTTGCAGAGAAAACGCTTTGAATTATCAAAAGTTCATATTTAGAGTTTTTAGAGTTGTAAATTTTATTTCATTCTCCGGAATCACTAATTATTATACTTAAACCAAAGCTTAAAAATTCAATTTCGAAACGTCAAAGTAATCAAAAGGATTTTTAATTTTCTGTGCAAATTATTCAGAAGTACAATTTTTAAACAAAAAAAGTAGTACACGGAGAAAAATTACCTGCTAAAAATTACTATATTGTTTAGCAATGGCAGGACATACTTGTACTGTGAGGAAAATTACTATACTGCATCATAAAATTTAATATACTTATAGTAAAATTTATATAACTTTTTATTAATTTTTTCTATACGTATATTAAATATAAAATTTTCTCCTTGTAATTAAAAGAAATTTAAAAACACTTCATTTAAAAAAGATTTAAGTAAAATTAGACCAGCATTAAAAGATTTAAATTACTTAATGTGCAGAAAATGAAATCTAGTGTCCGGGGAAAATAGTAATTTCTTTTTATATTACAAAGTACTTTAAATTAATAATAAATAGCAATTAGCAATTATCTTAAGCCAAAAGCCTAAAATGCCAGATGCAAAGTCATAAGCGAGGCTGAACATCGTCAACCTCAAACTGGCTAAACAGGCTTAAAACCATATAAGCATATAGCTCTACTGTGCAAAGCAGAGAAGAGCACTTTAATCAAGCAAGTTTCCAAAGTACTTCCAAAAGGTACTTGATCCCCCGAAGAAAAGTAGCTGGAAGCTCGAGTCTAAACAAACCGACAGTGCTCCGAGACCTTGGCGACAAATCGATAAAAAGCCTAATTTAATCTCCGCGGCACCTGCAGGGAAGCTCGGAAGGCGGCCAGGCGCCGAGCGGAGAATTCGATAAACGCGGAACATCCATCGGCCGCGAAAAAGAGCAGGACCGCGTGCCTCGTTATTTCCCTCGGTCCTCTCGCACGCACCGCTGAAGCATCGTCAGACTGTGAAATTCGTTGAACGTAATCTCGCGCGTATAATGCAGCCGCTTGCTCGGGAACTCGCGCGTTTCGCGGAAAAAAGTCGAGAGTCGAAAGGGAACTTCGTAAGGCCATTTACTCGCGGGTAATTCGTTTGTAGGGTCGCTTTTTCTCGACGCTTCAATCTGGATTCCGAAAGCCGTGGCTCGTGCAGTGCGCGAATCGCGGGCTAATTACAACGTATTTAAATGCTTTTGCAAAAAAGGCGCGAGCATTTGTCCGTCTTTGACGATGGGCTCAGCTGCGGTTTCTGCGCGCAAACTGCGTTTCCAGCTCGTAGTAATTCGCGAAAAGTAATTTGTCGAGAATAATGAATTGTGCTTTTTAAAATATAAGTTAATTATAAGCCGGAAAGAATAATGTGAAAGTGCTTCAAAGGGTCTTACTTAATCAAGCGAGCTAGCATAAGGCGCGACTGCGACCTTTATGCATTTAACTTGCTATTTTTCGAATACGACTATTTCATTTAAACCTTATACTAATTTATGTAGATGATTTGATCGGGTAAACATTTTTGTTTAAGGCTGCTTAATAAAGAAAAAAAGTTTCATGTCGATTAGCCGATCCATTAACGAGATATTTTAATGTAAAGTTTTGAACCGCCGATTTCAGTCATTCGGAAAAACGATATATATAACTTGGGGGCCCGTCGTTATGTAACTTATGGCGACTTTATTTTATATGCCATGTGCGTATCGCGCAGAACCCTGTTTTAGTTTACCCGATAAACCTTCTTTTTATACTTAAAATCCGTCCTGAAACCACGTTCGCATTACTTAAGAGCGGAGGAGCAATTTGAAGCAGTTTTTCGCACTCCTCCATCTATCTCCAACCAACTTATGTGTAAGTAATCGTCTTAATTTTGAGCATGAATTAGTGCAATCTAATTATTTCATGAGTCGATGTATTAATCTAATAATATGCAATAATCTAATGAATAGATAAATTATTAAAAAACGTATATTAACGAATAAAGTTCCAGAACATAAGATACCTGTTCACCAAAAAATTAAATAACGACGGGCCCGCAAGTATATATATCGTTTTTCCGAATGATTGACGTAGT
>JAWWEM010000001.1:14897448-14925077 GCA_035582935.1 Ormyrus thymus
TAAAAGGTGAAGTAAATTTTGCTTAAACATTCAAGCAAATTTTACTTATATAAAAGTCAGTATTTTTTACTGCATACATTTAAGTAAATTTTACTAGCGATTTTTCTCCGTGCACATTACTTAAAAAAATATTAACTTTTTAATTTAAAAAGAAAAACAATAAGATAAGAATAATCATAGACGAATGAATAACATTTGTATGGTGGAGAAACTTATACTAGCTGACGTATAAACCTTTGTTTAAAGGTAATTTTTTAAAATTTGAGAAGTTTTATAGAAACTAAAAATTGTATCTAGTCTGAAATGTTTTCTGAGAAAAATAAAATTTTAATAATAATTGTGTATTAAAAAATTATTAATTTTTAAACTTAGAACGAGAAATAATAAGATGAAAATAATTACAAACAATAAAATAAGATTTACTGTACAAGGGTCGAAAAAGAGAATGATTAGATTAATTAAAATTTTTAATTCAAACATTTGCCGAGGAAAAATTGCTCGCATGAATTTGGAAATTTCAATTTTCGTATAAAATTTAATTGATTTTAAAATTTTGTTTCATTTAAATGGGGAACGTGGAATATTTGACCAATTTGTCGATTAAACCACTTCAAGGCTATTTCTATTAAAAGGAGATTACAAAAAAAAAAATACGTTTTCCAATTCCGTAATATAAAAACTTGATATTTAAAAAAAAATTGTTAGATCTTTTTAAAATTGGAATCCATATATATTTCCAAAAAATTGAATTGTTCAGCTATTCGATTCTGGCAGTTGTAATTAATAAAATTCAAGTTTAGCATTGAAAAATTGAAAATTTATTAAAAACACGCCCTGCAACAAATACCCCCGTAAATACTTTCCACCAATAAAAGGTTCCCCGAATTAATATTAAAGCAGAACCGAAGGGTTAATTATAAAAATGAAATACTCGCTCTAAAAAAAAAAAAAAAGACGATATCGAATAGCGATCGGCTTTTGTTAATTAAACAATAAATCTCGCTTAATTAATCGAGACAGAAACGGCAACAATAACTCAGAGTCAATAACCGTAGGAGCTACGTCAAAAGTGCGCTCGCCCGCAATAAAACGAGGAAAAACAAAGGCCGGGACAATAAAGCTCGTCCATAGGCATTCGTTAATGATGAGCCCCTGGCAGCTCCGTCCTCTCAAAGAGCACGTCGCCGGGACGAGTGAGTCGGCGCATATAAATAAAGTCCTGCGCGCGCGAGGCTGTAAATCGGTAATGCGCTCTCTCACTTAAGGCAAGAAGTACAAAGCGCCCTGCTCTGTCCTTCGCCGCTTTTCTCTCTCGCTTCCTTCTACTTCCTGGGAACTCTGGCTTTTTCTTCCGCTCAGTTTTAGAGAGATTAGTTCATGGCGATGGATTATTGTTGCCGTATTTTCTCATCCTTCGGCAAGTCTGCCTTTGGAAGGGATTCCGTAGCTTCTTCTGAATTTTGTTGCAGAAATATTTACTTTGTGATTCAAGTATGAGGTCCTTAAATCTTGACTTTTCGTTTTGTGCAAGATGTAATAAATGTCTGAATTTGAAAACTTTATCTTAACGTTATTCCTCGAGATAATTCCACAATTTAATTAAGTTTCACCTTCTTTACTTTATTGTTGAAATTAAAATCTTAATTAAATAATGAAAAGTATTAGTCTAGTTTTTTTTTTTTTAATAAAAATATCATCAGAAGTTTTTTGGCATACTCAATTTTACTTCTCATCTGGGTAACTATAAGAAATACAAAACATATTTCAATCTGACGCAATTGGATTTTAATTGAAATATATGTTCTTCCGAACTAAAAATGAAGTGTGCGAAAGAAAATACGATAAAGTATATTATATAGACGCGGGCAGTAAGTTTTTTGCACTTTATTATTTTATCTTGGCTGCGAATAAGATTAATTTTAGAAATAATAGAAGAGATTTCAAAACTCAACAAGTTCTTATTTTCGATTAGGTATTTTTACTTGGATAATGAATTTTTGTGATTGATTTTTGTTTATAAACTTGTTTTTAATCTTAAAAATATACGTAGAAAATTTATTGAAACTTTTTAATTCTGTTCCAGGACTACTTCCGTCTGCTGTCATCATCTAAAGTGAGTAATCTATCCATCAAGTTATTTTGTTTGCGTAGAGTTCTTGAATAGAATTTTTTTAATTAAATTAGCCTCTTTGTTGATTGCGAAATTTCCCGGAGCATCCTCTGGCAGAATTTTTAGTCAAACGTGTCATAAATCTTTTACTCTTGATTTATTTGAAAGTAAGTAAGGCGTAAAACGAATGTCTGCAGTTAAATTATTTAAAGTAAAATTTTATCACACTCGGGAACCATAGAAGCTTTTCGAAAGAATTTCATTCCATCTGCAAAAATTTTCGAGTGCAATGGAAGAAAAAGAAGCCGCCACTTATCTCGGATGCAAATTCCGGCCGAATTAATTTTACAAGAGAGCGAGAGAGAAAGATAGAGATAGCAAGTGTAAGCCGAAACTAAACTTTACACCGACTAAAGCAAATTTTATTCGAAAATTTCTCGGCCGAGGCGAGGGGAAGAAGCGCGCGGAATCGCAGGGAAAAGGTCTGAGAACGCGTCTGGATATGGCTGAAAGAGAATAAAAAATGCAATTTTCCGATAGCGAAATAAAACGCGCGCACGCAAAGCCGGCGAATGGAAAAAGTAAAAGCGAAAAAAAGCAGGAAGGATGAAACGGGGATGGGAAATAAAGGGTGGGGGGGAGGGGGGGGGGGGGAGGCGAAGGAGCAAATGCGCCCGCATGCATATTGAGAGAGCGAGAAAGAACGAGAATTAAATTTTTCGCGACGGAGAGGTGGAGCGCCGAATTGAAGTTCGAAGATGTCTGCGCTGGGCTTGAAAAAAAAAGCTCCGAAACGAGAAAGAGGACTTGGACGGCTGCACCGCTGAAAAGCTTCTTGATGCGTCTTCGACAACGACTGGAGGCTCTTCAAATTTTAGCTGCACGTTAATGAGAGCTTCACCTTGAGCGAGGTTGTTAATTTCAAGCTGATCCGTTACGTTTTGCGCGGCTTGGAAATTTTTTATTTTCCAAATGACGGCGAATTTTCGAAAATTTAATTTTCGCTTTATATTTTCGTTTGCAAAAGTTACTTGGACTTTTATGGAGATTACACTGTGTATAAAAAGAATGCTTTAATCTCACTTTTTGTATTTTTATTTTTTACTCTGAATATCGTCCACAAAGAAGTTGTCCTTTTCTTCAAGTAGGCATTTGCCTTGACATATTTTTGACTTTCTTTCGAATACTTATGAAATTTAAAGTTTTTTGTAAATGATATTAAAAATGAACTAAAAATGGACTTTGGACACTTGAAGAAAACTATATTAAAACTATCTTTAAATGTTCACATTTTAACTTCTTTCGTGTTTACTTTTATAGCGATGTCTTATTTTATCCTAAGACGTAAGCGTTGTGAGAAACTGATAAGATTCAAGAGGGAAACGCATTTTCAATGCGTGCTTACGTTTTACAACAATAAGCTCATATGTATTTTTTACAATTGAGGTTATATTTGTTACAGTTTCCCAAACTTTTTATAAAACTTCTTTTTTTTTATTAAAAATATATTTTGATTTGCCGGCTCTATTTATACAACCTACCCGCATTCGTCGAAATTTTAATTTTAATACGAATTGTACTAGATAAACATTAATAAAAAAACTAGAGCAAACGATTAATATACAGTGTTTTTCAATATATGTATATATATTTTTTTTTCAATAACACGTACAAATATGATTGACCTATTTACTTGATTTAAAAGTTGCATTGTTTATTTAAGAAGTTACATCTACATATTAGTTCTCCAATCAATTCTCCTCTACATATAAAACGCAGTACATTGTTTTCGCGTCGTAGTTTTTCATTATTACTTCATTGGAAATGACATGTAGTCCACCGCGTTGTGATTATTCCTTCCATAATTGAATTCCTTATTTAATTAAAAAGACGTCCTACCCAAGCTCGCAGGTACTCAAAGCCCGCGATGAACAGACGCAATACTCACCAAATAACAAATTAATGACGCCATCGAGAGCACGGACCACCAAACGGCGAAAAAGTTTCCACAAACATAAACTGAAAACATAGTTGCAGATGGGGGGGGGGAGGGGAGGCTCTCGAGGGGAGTCGAGCGAAGAAAAAGTGCGCGTCGCCGCCACCGCCGCCGACGACGACGGCGGCGGCGCGCGGCCATTATGGAAATTTTGAACCAATTCGAAAATCAATAAGCACCGCCGCCGCTAAAGCCTGACTACCTCTCCCGGTCCGCGTCTCTCTGTCCCTCTTTCGGCGCGCCTATATCAAGAGGGGAGGGGACGGTGAGCATCCGCGAGAGACCGGCCGCGCAAAATTACCTCTCCGCCGGCCCCCCTCGACGTCCGCGTCCTTCCGTCGGGGAAGACGCGGCGAAATGTGACCCCCGCAGACGCTGCGCAGCCTTCTTTTTTTTTCTCCATCCCGAGCGTTTCACTCGCCGTCTTGGCGTCGCTGCTGCCTTTTGTCGTAATTATAAAAGGGGACTGTTTCGACTTTAGTTATAAAGCTCTTTTTCCCTTTTTTTTTTTTCTAATTAGAACACCGCGCGGATGAAGCAGTTTTCAATTAGGGAGCTGGGAGGCTCGGTTTGTCGAGTGGAATTTTAATTAATTAAGGTAGGATGCGATTAAGCATTAAGATCGATTTCGGAAATTCGTCGAGGTGGTTTTCTTGAGCTTCGAAGGCGACGAATTGGCGTCGGAGATAACAATTCGATTTTTAGCCCGGATGTAAGTAGCGAAATAGAATTTTGATTAAATTTTCTAAGAATTGCAAGTGAAAATTTAATTTTTAATTAAAAGAAAAGAGAATTGTGCCTACGGAGGCTCGCTGTTTTAGCATCGAGCTTAATTAAAATTTTTTTTTAATAACTTCGTAAAGGTTTTCAGCCCGAAATTCTTGTCTTATGCTTTGTAAATGAAGTGTAAAAACAATTCAATTTACATTTTAATATCACAGGACCATCAAACCTATCTAGTTAACGATTACAATTTTTGATAAATGTTTCCTATACTCTTCAAGTGTCGCAGAGTGGCTATGTTAATTTTAAGTTTTCCAAAAAATGAAATTCACGCAAGGCCGGGGTATTCCTCGGCTTTGGCCATTCAAAAAGTTACAAAACATTTTTAAAATTTTTAATAAGTATCTTATATATAAAGTGGAATAAAAGAATTTTTTTAATTACACCTTTGGGATTTCAAATGAATCGACGAATATTCAGATTTTGCATGAAAAATACCAATAAATATCAACAGTATCAATTTTTATTACCTTTATTAAAATGGTCGTAAATGAAAATTTATAATAATTTACGTCACAGCGTTAATGTGTTAGACGCGGAAATATAATTTTAATTATTTTAATTACGTGTTAATTTGAACAAGTTTCCTGGATAATTTATGCGCTTCTTTACGACCAAAAATAAGGAAAAGTTTAATACAATATTTGATTCATATGTTTTAAACATGGGAGAAAAACATTGTATATATGGTTCTAATTTTAGATCTCGTACATCCGAAATTTCGGGTGTTTGAGCCATTTGAAGCTTTTACGAAAAGTCAAATTCAGGCAATGTCAACGGATACGCAAAAAAATAAAGAAAAAGCCAAAACTTAATTAAAATTTAAATTGATTGACACACTTATTCAGTTTGAATTTTCAATTCTTTTTCAATTAAAAGGTAAACTTTGAAAAACGAATTATTTCTTTGTTTACCCTCTTGACGAAAATCTATAGCATTATTTTTAAACAATGTTTACATTTTAATTAATAAAACGACAGGGTTACAAAGCAATATAATAGTACGAAATTCTGTCTGTTTCCCCCAAAGCAAGCGAGCACGCAGTCCAAACTAAACCAAACTAACGCTTTGCTTGACAAAAAAAAAAAAGACTTGCAAATTCGAGCCCAAGTGAATTATCGCAGCGCAGCTCGGCCCGACTTTTCCCCCGGAGAAGCGAGCCGGAGCGTGTATTATCCTTGTCGGGCGGTACATCGATTTTTCTGATTTACTCAATTAGAGGCGGTAACTGGTTCGCAATGGACTTTATTTCACAGCTCTCCGCAACTATTCCCTTTCGCCCCATCGCCGCCCTCTCCATTTCGACGCTTCGCGTTTATATGCCTTTGTAAAGTGGACGGCGACGACGCACTTGGACGTGCGCGCGCGCGGCGCTTTTACGACGCGAGCCGAGGGGCTTTTATTGCGCGACGGACTTTATTGGGCTTTCCTTTCGAGAGGGGAAATTAATCGATTGTCATGACGAATTGAATCGGACGGAGCTCCGGCTCGAAGCGCTATTTTATTTCTGTAATGTTTATAAAAGGGTGAAGCGGCCCTTTTAAGCGGACGTTCTTTCCACTTGGAACTTCCCCGAAATCCGTCGAACAATCTAATAAGCTTTATATTCGATTAACTTCTCGAGCAAAGTCTCCTGTTACTTACTCCGAGCATTTACGAAAATCATTAATAATCCTCGAAAAATGCTCGAGCAAAATATTGATCGAAATCGGCCGTAAGAATATCGGGTGACTCACGGCCGGTTCGTTTCCATAAATTTCGATTAGAAAATGCACGGAGTCACGCTGGCGCACCTAAAAGCCGCTCTCGCAAGAAAGCGAAACAAAAAGGCCTTGCCCCCCCCCCCTCCCCCTCTCTCGCCACCACCCGGAAAGTCCATTAATTTTCGATCAATAAAATTTCGATGCAGCGCGTCTCATCTCGCGATCGCCTATATAACTTTCCGTCCGGAATCGGCGGCGGCACTTCAATTTCAGGCGCGGCAGAGCCCGAACTTTCGAAAAAGCCGAGGAGATTCCCCGGGAAATATTTCGAGAAGCCCTCTCGCCCGCGAACGTTTTTCCAAGTTTCGAAGCCGCCGCGCCGCGCGCCCGGACTTTCGACAGATCGGCGATGCGCGACGAGGCTCAGTCGAGAAACTTTCCGAACAAGTCCCTCGGGGGGAGGGGTACTTCGATACCTCGACGACGCAGTCGGTCGAGTCCGCGCGAAAACGAGGCCTTTGAATTCTCGAGCGAGATAATGTTTACTTTTCGCGAGGGCGTGTATGCTCCTTCCATCGGCAGATTGACAAACGAAACGAGCGCCCTGCCGTTGCGCGATCGAAAAATTAATTTTCACGCTTGATTTCCAAGGGAAGAGGAATGAAATTTATCTTCAGAATCGTATGGAGTGAATAAAATTTTAACCCCCGCGCGTCACGCTGCTACTCGGAAACAATTCAAAAATTTTTAAATTAAAATTTGCATGGAAATTGATATTCATGCTCCGATGACGTTTGCCATTTTTATCAAAATCAATTTATGGACCCGCGTATATACATGCATATTTTATACACACACTCTGTCACTTAAATTTTGAAATATAACTTTATCGATTTTCATGAAATTGCGATTTCTTGTATGCAATTTTTCAAACTTCCATTCGCATTTAAACTTCGCGTACATCGCGAGACGCAATTGCATTATGTCGAACACACAATACCTTTTAAGCTGGTAAAAAAAAAAAACATTTTTATAACGAACACAGTTTTTCGGAAAAATTTATTGGACGTTATCGCGTTTGAAAAAATTCAAATGCAGCGCTCGATTATTCAATTTGGATTTTAATAATTTACAGCACCGAGACGAGAAAATCCATAAAGCGATTACCGCTTTTTAAATGCCCTACTCCACAAAGGGATTTCGTACTTGTTCGCAGTAATCCAGCGGCAAGAAGTAAAAATTGTCAATTACCAAAGTATTTACGATCGCGTCGATCTTCCTCTTAAACGGATCGGAAACGTTTTCCAAAAAGAAAAAAGAACGGCCCCGCGGCTTTAAATTTGGCCTCCGCTCCTGGCAGCTTATTACGTATCCCCGCCGCGCGAGAGCAGCAAAAACCGGGGCAAACGCATTTCTCGGCTATTAATTTAAAGCGAGAGGTTTCGAATCCAGACATCGGCGCTCCGGCGGACAAAGCGGGGCAAAAGAAAATCCATAAATAAATTACTTCATTAAAGCGATGCAAAAACACGAAGATTGGCTCTGCGTAGGAGCGGCAAGAAACCCTTTACCGAAACTCAAAAATGCCCTAAAAGAATTTGCCGTCACCGGCCAGTGGCGACGGCAGCTTTGTTCCCATGATGTTCGGCCTTTGTGTAAGCCACGAGGGGGATAAAGATAGAGGGGCAAAAAGAGACTCGAAAAACCAAGACTCCCTCTCTTTCTCTCTCGCTCGGGCGCTGTTCTACTCGCGAGAGGGAGGGGAGGCTTTTTTCGTTTTATAAACTGGTTCAATTTTTTCTCGAAAAGCGAGTGAACCCTGCGGAAACCGGTTGGCGGATTCAGCGGGGAACCTTAGCACCGGGCACTAGTCACTGTTCTGTCCTAGTGCTTGTAGTCGGGACTTTTCCCCGGAAGGAAAAAAGAAAGGGAAGAAGTGCTCGCCGTCGAGAATTTCGCGGGCCTCTGTAGCGCGCCGGTATTTTTCTGCAAGACGTCGGCAATAACGTCGTAATCCAGGCATTTTCAGCTCCGAACTTCCGGAGTGAGAAACTGAAACAGAACGAGTGAATCAGCGCGCGCCAGCGGTTCCTTTTACGGAATTAGTCGCGCGCCTTTGGAAAAAACATTTCAACGCGCATGAATAATGAGGCGCGCGTCGCCGGGGAAAAGTTTCACAAAATGCAGGATTTTTGCGGGCTTTCAATTTCGATAATTGAAAGACTTTTTTATCGTATCCCTAATAAACGTTATTAAAAAAGGATCGTCATCCGTAATAATATGTAAAAGATCATTTCGTCATTACCTTCGGGCGTTTATAACTGTTTTTTCCATTAAAAAAGCTTCGAATGAAGCTCAATTCCGCCGCGATTCCAGTAAGGGAATTCGGTCCTAATAATTTTCGGCAGAGCGACCATTAACATTTTAAAGCTATAAATCGTTTAAAGCTATAAAGGTATAAATCGCTGTGTATCAGCGCGGCGACAAGCGCCAAAAAGTGGAGTGCTTCCACTAAAAATGGCATTCGCGCGGCGCGAAAAAATTTTGCAGAAACAGAAAAAGACGACGAGGGGGCGTATTTCTGGCTTTTGAGTTCGCTTTTTCAATTCGCTGCCCAGCTTTTCCATTTTAAATATTTTTTTTAGTTTTTTCCCGTTTTTTTTTTTTTTTTTTTTTTTTTTTATATTTTTTTAAACGCGCCCAAGCTTAACAAAGCGTGCTTTTAAAAAGTGCGCCAAATATTCTGCAATTGATCGATATCCCAGTGTGCTTCTATTTGTTTAACTGTTTTCGATAAATTTTTTGCGAAGAAAAGTTAAGCCGCGCGCACGTAAACGCGGGAAAATTTTTTTATCGCAGCTCAGTACACCGCTCACAATTACTTACCGCGAAAAAAAAAATTTACTTTGGAGCCATTGCTTTTATTCGGCATTCCTTAAACCGCGAAAATTCCGCAGCGCGCAACAAGACGCCCAAACGGCAAAGAGTCGCTTCGATCGCAGCTCTGCAATCCAGCCAACTCGCACTTGAATTCGTCCGCGCTGAGAAAACCGCGAGCGAACGCGAAGTGATACCTCGAAAACAGAGGATGCCGATCCCTTTCATCGCGCTCTTTCTTCCCGGCGCTTCTTTCCTCTATCCCCTCTCGCCTTCTATTTAGCCGCGCGTTTATTCTCGATTCGCCGGCGACGTAGCGAGTTGTGTCTAATTCCGCAGCGAACCATTTCACGATACAATGCACTCGAAACGTTTATATAACGGTGATCTTTGGCTTTTTTAGAGGATATAAATATTCGAGGAGTCTGTCAGAAATGCAAGAAGTTTCGAGTCCTGCTAAGCGGAGATAATGCCCAAGTTCCTGCCTGCGACTGCGAGTTTTCCGAGCGGAATCATTTTCGAAATTACGGCGTTCGATGCAATTGTGCTTCTCGGTAGCGGCATAAAAGATAATCGTTAAGATTCAAATAAATTGACGAATGTCTTATAAAAATTTCCGCGGCTCCGAATAAATTTTATATCGGCGGTTTTGCCGCGGCAACGAGCCGGAAACGATCCGCGGCAGTGCCGTTTGGAAAAATCTTTGCCTTCGCTTTGTTATTTATAATATTTATGGGTTCGTCGAACCCGGCCGGGGCGAGCGGCCGCGAGCGCCGCGATTGAAAAAGAAACGCGCTCGCGCGATCGATCGATCATTCCTTTTTAGTGGATTTTTTCCGAGAAGCCAGCAGCTGAAAATTTCTGTCCGTTCTCGAAAGTTTAAGTGATTGCAGTGTTCTTGCGCCGCGCAGTCGAATCGGAATAAGCGACGCCGCCTCGCTCGCGGAGAGTATTCCTTTGAAATAAACATCCAGCGCGTCGCTGTTACAGAAAATTGAGCAATCAGTCGAAAAGTAGTTTTCAGGATTTACTGCGATATCGCAAAGAAGCGATTACCTCGCCGTTTTTACTTTGCATGCGCTGAAATCTTTCGGGATCGTTATCCGTGGACATTTTTTAGCTGCCCTTTTCTGCTGGTTCGGAATTTTAGATCTCGTTTCGAATATTCGAAAAGAAAATCGAATGAAATAAAGTATTGTTCAAAAAAATGCGATTTTGTAAAAGAAAAACATTACATTTGTAGCTGTACTTTAAGTTATCGAAACTTACTTAAACACGCGCATTTTGTCAATCCGTCAAAAATCTGTTTGAAATTTCGAGCTTCGATTAAACATTTGAGAGCCGTGGAAAAAGAAAAAAATTAATGATTTTTAAGCGAAGATGCATCTGTATTGTAATGCACTCCGAGTCCATTAATTACGAAGGCGCAAAAAGTAAAGCGCAATGGTTTTTTTTTTTCTTTTTTTAATTTATTGTACAAGCGAGCGCTTGCATAATGGCATCGGGCTCGCGATTGGAAATAAGATAAAGCAAGGAATATGCTAAAACGGCTCGAATGCACGTTTTTGGCCGGCTAATGCGGATGATGCCTCGTTTAATTACTCTGAATGAAGAAATAAATTGCGGGGCGCGAGGAGGGGAATTATTATAATTCAAATTGGCTTTACGGGCTTACCTTTCGCCGCGATAGATAAACAACAGTAGGTTTTTACAGTTACGTCGGATAATCCTTTACGGCTCTATCGCGATTGCTGTTAATTAGCCGTGCGTTAATCATTTTGCTTAATTTTCATTTAGCGAATTAAGCAATAAGTCCGATTAAATATTGTAATTGGCGAAAAATGTCCCATTAATCACTTCGCATCGCTCCTTATTCAAGGTCTAATTGTTTTTGCATAAATAATCAAGAGTTTATCAATATTTTATGAGCCGCGGCGCTGTGTGAGAACTTGGCTGTGCGGATTTAAATTTTTATTGTTGCTGCGGCGTACCCCCTTTTTTTTAATCCAAAGCAAAGCCCATTAATTTTCTTTCGTTACAATATTAGACTCGGAAAATGTAAGATCGCATCTTCCCACCGAAATCAATTACGGCGAGACCGTTTCGGCCGATAAATCAATGCATTCCGACGAGTAATTTTATTAGTCCAAAATTGTTTTACGCTCATTAAAAAAGCTCTCGCGATCGCGATATGAGTCTTTTTTTACGCCGGCGTGTACTTTCGAAAGCAAGCCAATTATAGGAAAATAAAATGAATATGCGGAAGTCTTTAAATGGAAATCCCGCCGCGCTTATTTTAAATATACTTAATTGGCTTTAAAGCGCAAGTTCAAAATTTAACATCAGCTGAATTAATCAGCATTGTGTTAATCTTCCCCGAGAATCCCGCGCGCGCTCTCTTGTTGCCGGGAACTTTTTTGAAAGTATAATGGCGGCGCGGACTGCTATGCGCGAATTCCGCGAAATTCAATAAAAGCGGCTTGAAAAAAAAAAAGAAAAAAAAGTTCGAAATAAAGGCGAAATCGCAAAGGGGGAACGATTTCCCATAAGAAATAATTAGATCCGCGAAGAAATTCATGCCGCGTTTCAGCGAAGGAGAAGGGGGAGAAAAAAAAGGAAGCGCGTCGTCGCGCCGCGGAGGGAAAGAAAAACAGGACATTAAAACGAAGCAACGACGGCGTCGGCGGCGGCGGAGCAGCAATCGTAACGCAAATCACGAGCGCATTTTCAATTTGAATGGCGCAATTAAAAGTTGGCAGTCGTAATAATAATATTCCACCCCCGTTCTAGGACGGGAAAAACAAAAAAAAAAGAAGGAGAGAGAGAGAGAGAGAGAGAGGAGGGGATTAAGCAGCGGCGAAAACAATGAGATTTCGATGCGGGGAGTTTAAGCGACGCGCAAACTTGCCCGTCTCCTTTTTCCTCGCGGCAGAGCGAGAGGACGCGAATTCGAGGCGCAATTACGGCGGCTTGTACACGCGAGCTAAGACCTTCCTCCGGCGAATCGGGGCACAATAAGCGCGGAAGTCGCCGCGGAGGAAAATGGGGCTGCCTCTCGTGTTTGCCGGTGCGCAGCCGAGCGCGTGGGCGAGCGTGTTTAGATTGCCGGAGGGGGTGTCGTCGGAGTTCGGTAAACGCCGCCTGTTATACTCCCTGTTATTCACGGGCCAATTCACGCGATGATCGCCGGACCTCGGGACCTGTGGCTTTCGGCTGCGGGGCTTTCGGTCGACTGCGAGGCGTTTTCTGCGGTATGTCGCGTCGATTGCTGCACACTTTCTTCGGCTGGGATTTCAGCTTTGAATTAGATTCTGGAGTTATAATTGGGGTACGCGGAGGAGGCAGCTTTTGGGAGCGGGCAAGGCTCGCTTTTTATCAAAATATGAAAGGTGTACGAAACGCGCGTCTTTGGTAAAATATATATTATAGCTTTTTTCTGACGCAAATGAAAAGCGGCAGAGTCTTTCGAGTTTTTCGTACACATCACGTGCATTTTAAGAATGTCTAAAGGTTTTAAAGTGTGCATGCCCGAACGTCCGTTTTAAAAAAAGTAAAATATTTTTTCGGATTCAAAATTTACATTTTGAGGATCAGTTTCACTGAAGCGTAAAGCTTTTCAAGCATTTCCTTGAAATATATATCTTAAGTATTAAAGAATTTCAGAAGTATAAAGGAGTGGCGGAATTTATATTTGTCTTCATTTACATTTCTTTTGTACAGTTTTGGGGTCATCGTACAATGCAAGGTTTCAAATTTGAAAACAGAAGTTTTTTGAACTGAACCACTGACGCGGAATCCGCGACACGATAATTATTACCCCGCCATTATTCATTGCAAGGCGAATTCAAAATGCCAAGTGCAACACATTTGCAGATCTCTCTAAGTGTGCTGATTAAAATAGTCTCGTAATTCATGCGGATCAAAGAGAAGGAAAGAAAGCTTCTCACTAAAGTTGAATAAGTGAAAATTCATTTATTGGAAGTGTATATGCACCTATTCGTCATTATAAAAAAGAGAGTTTTAAGTGCACGTTTGAGTAAATTAACATTTTCTAGAATCAAGCTTATTTTTATAAGCTCTTCGCACGTAAATCATGTAGTTGAAACTACGAAAAATTCTATCAAAAATAAGTCAGGTAGCTTACATTTTTAAATGAAAATGCAACTTTAATCGCATATATTGTATCAAAATGCATCAAAAATGCTATATAATATAGTAAAATTTATACAATGAAATACACTCGGATAAATTTTGGTATACGATATAGTAAAATTTAAGTAAGTTTCTCCCAATTATATGCAGATAAGTTACCAAATCTTATGAATACAACGTAAGGACTACCGGGATCACTAATTATCGTGTCTAATGACCGTCCTAATTGACATAAAGAAACTTCCGATTGAGCGCGAGTACTCGTACTATCGCTAGAGGGCTTCTTATAACTCAAGTGACGAAATTCTTTTAGGATTGCTATGTAAGAGAATTTCAGCTCATTACCTTATAAGTAGAGAGAACTACGATTGTGTCGAAAGAGTGTATTAGCTGCGAATAAGTACGCGAATAAGTAAATAATAAATTTTTTTAAAATTCAAATTACAAAATAAAGCAAAAAATGTTTATCAGCAAGAACATGCAATTATAATTACAAACAAAATTTTTGTGAAAATGAATATGTATAAAATTTAATTTGTGGCGTAGTAATATTTGATGTATCATATAGTAAAATTTGATAGACAGCATAGCATAATCTGAAATTTTACTATACTGTATACTAAAATTTAATATAGTTCGAGTTTGCCTCCAGGTTGATATGAAACGTAGCAATATTTAATCAAAACTATATGAAACTTCTACTTAAACATTTTTCTCCGTGCAAGTAACGTTTTGAAAAGAAGAAGATTGTTTGGAGCTACGAATGAAAATCGTCCGTGCAGGAGTAATTTTACCGAATTTCCTCCTTTTAATTTCCTCCAAGCATCTCCCGAAGAAAAGCCCCTCCCCGCCGGATCATCAATATACCCCCTGAAAATGAAGGAATTAGTCGAGAGAACGCTCAATTCCAAAGCACCAAAGTACCCTCAAACTGCATCCATTTCGATTGCGGAAGATCCCGGGCAGGGTCAGGAGGCGCTCCACCTGAGAGCTCATTTTTCACGGCCGGCGGACGCATCGGGTAGTAACTATTCCGACGAGGAGCGAAACAAGTCTGGGGGGAAGAAAGCGAGGGTCGGAAGACTCGGAGTTCGTTAGCCCTTCCCGCGATGGCGTGCAAAACTTTCGGGTCATAGCACCAGTCCCTCTCTCTCTCTCTCTCTCGCTCTTTCTCTCTTCCTCTTTCGCTTCGAACGAAGGAGAAACGCTCATATTTGCATTGATCTCTCTTTTTTCGCCTCCTCCTACTTCTCCTCCTCTTGCTTCTTGTCTCTTTTTATTTCCTCTCTCTCTCTCTCTCTCTTTCTCTCTGCTCTCTTTTTTGCGGCGGAAAGAGAGAGGGTATACGGAAAAGTCCCAGACAGATATCGAATATTTGATATGGGAGTAAAGAAATTTTTTCCCTCCTCCCACCCCTTCCCGAAATGCTCGGAATTCATTTTAGCGGGAGCGTCTCTCTCTCTCTCTCTCTCTCTCTCTCTCTCTCTCTTTCTCTTGTTGGCATTGTTATCATTATAGCGCTAGCTTAAAAATATTTTATTGATTTTGACGACTCCCCAGTCTGTCTGTACACGCGAAACTGCGGCGGTTTATAACCGCTTGCGTTATGTACGTAACTTCCAAGAATTTTATTACATTTCCATTTGTCCGCGAAAAATCGAGCTGAAGTCTCATTGTAACTGCGTCCGATGTATTCCGTTGCGCAGCGAAGCACACGCCAATTGCGACCCGGCAGCTGGAAAAAAGGCTTCTTTTTCAATTTGATCCATTTCAGTTTAATTATATTTTGTTTTAATTATTTTGCCTGCCAATTTGAAAATAAAGGTTTTTAACACGTTAATGGAGTACTTTTTTCAAAGAGCGATGCTTTTAATTAAATTTAGAGGAAAGTATAACATTATTTTCATTATTATTACATAATTTAATTACAGTCTTTTTAAAAAATAATTACGTAGCCACTTAGATAATTATTTTTTGTTACCCGAGGATGAATTTAAAAATTCATGCTCTAATATTCTGTACTTGAAATTATGTTACTATTCTAAATAAATAAACATTAATATGCAAGAATAAAATTACTATAACTTTTAAAAATTTCATTAGCAATTACTTTTCGTTTAAAAAAAATGAACTTATTTTAAATAAAAATTTTATGAAATCGCAAAATTAATTAAATATGTCATAATTGTTTGTCAATTAAAAAATGTGTACAAAAATGTTCTCATTTAAAGAAAATATTATATTCCATTAAAATTAAAACAACCTGATTTAATTTTACATGCAATGATGTTTAAAAATCAGATTTATTTTATTTAAACGGCACAGCAACAATTGAGCAATATTGCACGAATCTTTTAGGACCATTTCCTTGAATGGTACAGTCGATAACCACACGCCAGCCATTTCATTGAATTTTTAATTCCGCAGATCCTGCTAGAAATTTTATTGGGCTCCGTATTTTCGCTCCCTTTGTAACTTTCGTTCGACGTCTCTGTTCTCGCCAAAGTTGGAGGAAATACATCGCGATTCGAGCACTTTGTACGTCCGTACGAAAGGGAAAGCCAATCGATGAGGACGTAAGCTTTACTTTGGTTTATTTATGAGGACACGGCGGAGGAATTATTTGCCCGTGATTTATTTTGTCGAAGCCAGGAAAAAAGAGGAGGGGCCGTATACGAGTTTCCGAAAGTTCTCCCAACTTGTCCAACGAAACACAAAGGCGTTATTGAAAATTCGACAATTACGGCCGTCCGTAATTTCAGAACGCTCGGCGATGAATCCGCTCCACGTTGCCACGTCGTGCTGTTCTGGATTCTTTTGCTACGACGCGAAATGCAATAAATAGATACATTTCTACATTTAACGAAGCTTCTCATTGTCGAAAAGAACGTGGCAATGAAATAAAACGAGACAAGTTTTTTGTTCCCTCGCCAGAAATGGGAGATAATTTATTTCCTCGGATTTTCAGTATTAATCTTAAAAATTTCATCCGCATGGAAAATTATATAAAATCGCGAATTGGATATGCGATCTGCATTATGAAGGAGCGAATTAAATATTTACCGAATTTCAGAGCTCAAGGAATTGAAAGTTTAATGTCGATTTCAAATATACGACAGGCACATTTTTATTTCATTATTAAATTTCTTAACAGTTCGCCAATGCGCATTTCCATATTCCCTGCGTTCATTATATTATACGACGCTCCGCTTGCTATAAAATTTAATAATTAAATAGCGTGAAAAATTCATTAATATCTAAAATTTAAAAAATCAATTTCATTACTGCATTGTTAAGCTCATGAAATCCCCTAGCCTGCAAAGGAATTTATTTTTAAAAATTTCATTAACTTTTCAAATCTAAATTTCAATAACTGCTCATTTCACGTTTCCCTCACAGTTTTCAAGCACCCACTTAACAAACTATACATAAATTTGAATTCAATAAAAAGTTACCAGCCAGGGACGAAATTGCAGCTCCATTCTTCCAACTTAATTACGCATCCGTGCCTTGATTCCCGCTTCCGAATAGCAACGACGTTTTTCCGATCGACTCCCAAACTTGACCATAAGCCTTTTTTCTTTTTTTTCTTTTTCGCCTCCCGGCCCGGCTCCGCGTGTATTTCTCGGCCCCGTTCATCGGGCCGTCCGACCGCAGACAGGTAGATAACCCGGCCGATATTGGCAGGGCTGTTCGTAAAGTCAATTTGGCAGCGTTAGCGAGAGGGAGAAGGAAAATTCTGCGGCCGCTGTCGCGGCGCACGGCTTGATTCGTTTACGTGCTTTCGCGCGCAGCCGAGCAGGCCGCGTCGGAGCGTCGTTAGCTCGCTCGAGGTGAATCGCTAGCCGGCTCTCTGCTTCTCGTTTGGGAGCTCGAGGTAATCAATGAGATTCCGTTGTTCCTTTTGGAAGCTGGCTGTTCACTTCGAAAGTTTAGGCCGACTTGAGCGGCGAGAAGTCGAGAAATATAGCGTGGATATTCAAAAGCTGATCTAGCCGTAGCCCCGACAGCTCTAATAAAGTAGCATTTAAATAAAACAAGCCGCGAGTATTACTTTTTCTGAAAATTTCAAAACAGACTATCGAGCTCGAAGTACATAACGAAACCTCCTGTTTTAGAAAAGCCAACGTTCCACTTAAATGGCATCCAATCTCAGGCACGCGTACCCTTATCTCATTCATTATCGTCGCCTCGAAAAGGCGAAGCTTTCCACTTGTTACGAAATTTCGAGCCGCGCCCACCGCTCGTCGATCGATAAAAATTTCTGCTTATTAACGAATTATCTTTGTTTTTTTATCTCCGAGCGTCGAGGGAGGCGGCCGAGCGACGCTTGTTCGCGCAGCAGCTCCGAGCGGAACGCCGGCTCGCCGTCGGCCTCGCGCGCGACTGATACCGATAACTTCGTTCCACCTTCGCGCGGGCTTCTCTTCGCCGAGCGCCGAGGGCCGGCAAAACGCGCCGAAATCATTCGCCGAGGCGCGAGAAAAGTCGGGAGAGCCGCGGGGAGCAGCGTATTAAACGCCCGTCGCGCGCTTCGCGGAAGCGAACGGGACACGGAGGGAAGGAAGAGCGTCGGTTCAGCGCGCGAAGCGGTCGACGCCCTTGGCGGTGGGCTCTCGATTGCATCGTTATTGATTGGTCGTGATTTCGAAGATCGTTTCCGCGAAATTCCTCCGGCGCTCCGATTGCGTGAGCAGATTTTCATCGGGGCGGTCAGGTGGCGTCGGCGCTCGGCAAACTAAAAATATGCGGGAGTGAGTCATCGGCGGGCTTTGGGAAATAGATTCCAGTCAGCGCCGCGTTGATTAGGGGTACTTGTTTGCCGCGGCGTCGCGATCAATGGTCGAAAGTCCGTCTGCGTGAAAAAAGGCAGCTTTTAAAAATATCCGCCGAGCGAATATTTTTTCGATATCCAGGCCTAGGATATTTCGATGACTTGTTTACAGCGGCTTTACTAGCTGCTTTATTTATGTATGAACGGCAGGAAAAATCGGATTTTCCGACAACAGCTTTGTAATTTGATAATTAAAGTCGTCTATTTTAATCTTTTTAGGCATGTTTTATTCAGACAACGTGTCTGGCGATAGAAAATATAGCGGCGCCAGAAATATTTACTTTTATACGGAAATCAATATTCCATTGGACAAAAACATCTATACATCCGGAATCAGAATCGAAAATTTGATTTTTCACAATTGAAAGCTCGATTTAAATTTCTTTTTTTTTTTTTTTTCTTTTCACCGAAAATTTCTATTCGAGTGATAATGAACTTTTATTTCGCCGGTAAAAATAGTTCCGTTTCTATATCACTGGCAGTATATTTTTAAAAACAATGGGCAGCCTTTAGCTTCTTTTAACCAATAAAATTTCGATTCTTTTCAAGGTTTACAATAAAAAATAAACAATTTGTTTATTTAAAAAAGTGGCTTGATGTAAAACAAATATTATTTTCCGTATCTGTAATAATTTCACACCTCGTTCAAATTGAAATAGTCTCAAGTAAAGTCAATGACGGAGGTGGCATTTTATTTAATACTTTCCGTATAATAATATCGCCCAGGAATGACGTTAAACTTTAATCAGATTTGCATTGTGCATTAAGAGGATGTCGGAGTAAAAATTGACAGTCACAGTACAATGTGCATTTTTCGTAATTAAAACAATTTTAAGGCATTTTCGACCGCGGAATGCTGGGTTAGCGAGGTAGCCGCCATCACAAGAAAAGGAAAGGTAACGTAATAACTTATAAAAACCAAAAATTCGAGCTAAAAGTTGTGAAATACAACGCGAGGCGGGTGACGAAGTTTGACGAAAGATAAACATAAGCCAGATGGGCCGTGCTGTAAAGTTACGCGTATTGTGACGAACCTGTCCGAGATCCCCTTAAGGTGAATTCATTAAGAGACGCTCGTCTGAAAGGCGCCGACAGCTCGCGAATTTCTCAATTATCAGAGAGTTTCTTAAAAAAGGGGACCTCGATTCTTTGTCGCGTTTATCTTAATTAATTTTCGTACCACCGAGCTGGAAAGCTTCGAAATTCGCGTATAAAAATACGTAATACAGTGCTGACCTTTTTCGCGCACATAGATCAGAGTCGAGCGAGAGACAGAGAGAGAGAGAGAGAGAGAGAGAAAGAGCAACATGATAATTTCGACGTGTACGGACGAGCGCGAAAGAGGCAAAAAGTAAAATCATAACGACAGTTACCGCCCTCTTTTCCTCTTCCTCCCGGCTCCCACTCCGCTCTTTTTCTCTTCGATTGCTCCCCTTCTGTCTGCCATCCTCCATCCATGTTCCCATACTTTTTCTTCCACCTTCCTCTGTCCCTCCGTCGATTTCGCCTCTGCCTAGAGATAGAGAGAGAGAGATAGAGAGAGGACGTGCACCCACTCGAAATCTCTCCTCGACACAAATATAAAAAAGGGAGGAAAAAGAGTTGGAGGGGAGGGGAAAAAGGAAGCAAACGAGCGCGATCGATTATGGGCCGTCTCTCTCTCTCTCTCTCTCTTCTCCGGCCGTATCGGCCAAATTGACGATTCCCTCGGCGGCATCGACTACGACGACGACGACGACGATTCGCCGATTTCTTGCGCGGTGCAAAAATTATTACCATTTTTATCGGTCTTTCATTCGCTCTCTCTCTCTCTCTCTCTCTCTCTACCCCTTTATTTTAGTAGACCTCTCGCTCCTCCCCCCTCCTCCTCCTCCTCGTCCGCTCGAGCGGCACTACTCTTAATCGAGGCACGACATCAATTTCGACATCAAGTGACTTCTTAGCTCGGAAGACGGAATCCGAGGCCACTTGAGCTTTCTTCCCCCAGCTCTGCTCTTTCCCACCGATTCTCTCCCCTCCGCCGTCTGCTTTTCGTGGCTCGATTTTCGGTTTGAGAGACCGACCTTGCTTTGTCTAAAAATAAGTCCTTTTCTAGCCCGGTTTAAACAGAAAATCCAGCAACTTTCGCCGATCATCCCCCTTGCGCAAGTAAACTCTCTTCTCCGTTTACAAAATAATGCGCGGACGGCGGAGAGCGCTTTCGACGATTCCGCTTTATTACTCGTCGACTATAAAGTGCTTCCTGAAAACAATAAAACGCTCGGATATTCTCTGCGACGCGAAAGATAAACCGTCGCGGCCGCATTATCAGTTTCTCTCGGCAGTTGACGTCCGTCTCGCATCCTGCCAATGATCAGATTTAAACCAGGACCCGCCGCGGATGCGACGGCCCTCCTCCGCCCTTTGATCTCGGGGCGTCTGCGCAACGAGTGCAGGGAATCTAATTGCGACGTCCACGTGAGCGTCGTCTGCTCCGCTCGATGAACGCACTGGCCGCGCAATCTTAACTAATGCCATTACGGAGCCGTAAATCACCGGGCGAGCGCCGCTTGAACATTGACCGTCGCCGATCGACGCTTCGCTGTTGTTACTCCAGTGTTTATGCCTAACAGGTTATTCGGGAAAAGATGTGTTCTTTGATGGTGTTTTTTTTTTTAAAATAAGTATTTTTAAATAAGTTTCAAAATAAGTTTTTATGTACTGTTGCATTGGTTTTAAGTTAGTTTTTAAGATGAACACAATTTGTTTATATTAGCTTTAAGTTAGTTTTTAAGTGAACAAGAATGGTCAAGGGGGCCTTGCCATGCTTGCCTCGTTTTCCAGATTGCGAACAGGAAACTAGTTTTCCTCTGTCGGATTACTTTGTAATTTGTATTACTCTGTAATGTAATCTAATGTTACTCTGGTAAATAAATAAATAAATATATAAATGAAATTAGTCAGGAAATGCATTATACTGTTTCATTGCTAAAATGCAGTGACTTGGTCATTCTTTTCCAAAATTTGACAGATGATATCACAATTACTCAAATTTATCCATTAAAAAGGTTCTTGCAATATATTCCTAAATAATTAATTAATAAATTAATTTTCTTTACGTTAACGAATATAAAATTGGTGTAATGCTGACTAATCAAATTTATGCAGACAGTAGTAGAATGCAATTACTTGCACTCTTATTGAAATTCTAACGTCATTGAAACTTGATAGACATTCGACCTTTTTTATAATGCGTAATAATTACACAGTTTCGAATGAACTATCTTATTTAAAATTTCACAACATTTAGTCAATAATTAAGACATCATTTTTATTCAATTTCTGTTGGTTGGGTAGTAAATAATCTAAAGAATTCAAAAAAGATATTAATTGAGAGCAAGGATATGTCATTTCAATTTGATCAAAATTTAATTAAATAATATGAAATTTTTAGAACTACCCAAAATGCATGATTTGATTGCATTATAACTTTCTTACAGAAAAACAACCATTCTAAAACTGATTCATAAATTCTGCATCAGTACTTTACGAGTCTGTTATTCGTGAGTTTGTTAACTTGAAAACACAGTAACTTTACTTCCAGTGATTATAAACGAATATATAATCCCGGCATTGACGTTCCAGGTTACAGACGAAAGTAGGGAGAAACCATCGAGAAGGCAAGCTGCTTTAATTAGTCGCGAAAAAAAGAAAAAAAATGAAGATCGTCTCGTCAGCTGCTCTAAAAGCAATAATTAGCTCTTCCCTAAAAACAGACGTCGCCGTAGGTGAAACAACAAATTGATAACGGCGATTGAGGACCTCGGCGGCGCGAACTAATGAACGATCAAAGGTGAAAAAACACAGCTCTCCATCCTCCGCTCCTCGCTCCACTCAATACTTACACCGCATTAAAACTCTGAAGGAGCCTCTGGCCTGGTTTCTCGTAATTGATAATTAGGCGGCTAAATTAACAACTCGAAATGTTGACACGCACGGGGAGGCGAAGAGCGCCGAAGCTCTCTCTCTCTCTCTCCCTGCACTTACGTGCGTTTATCCTCGCACCGTCGAGACGGAGCTTTTTATTGTGTCTGGAAAAAATTACGTTGTTACGTTCAATGAAACGAAATCGCATTGCTGATTGCTAAATTTAGAGCGCTGCCTTTATGCGCTCGTTGTGAATCTTCCTTTATTGATTCGGAGGAGGCTCTTATCTGCTGCGAGAATACAAATTAAAGGCAGCGGCAGACTTGTAAGAGGGGCTTCTTGCTCTTTTTCTTTTAACGCCGGAATAGAGCTTTCTAAGTTGAGTTGCAGCGGTAATTGACCAAGTGAAAATTGGGTTTTCCATTAGGTTTCATTTTTAATTAATTAGATTTAATACGTAAAACCAATAAAGCTGCTAGTCGTACTAGCCTCAGTGCCAAATTGACTGTGTCGAAATATTGATGTTCTCTAGTTCAGGAAAGAAAATTCGAATAAATAAAAAGAGTATAAATTATACAGATTTTATACCTTGGATAGATCTTAAGTGGCGTTTCGAAATCAGAAATTAGAACGGGTCAAGAATATTTATTTTCACAAGTGCTCGACAGAGCGTCGATATAAAAATTGCATACCTGAGTTGAAATTGAATTTGTCAAATTTCTTTAGCCGCTAAAAATTTGGACAAATTCAAGCTTTTCGCCCTTTCGGGAACGGACTTAAAAAGATTGCACTCCGGTCGGTGCGGCGTAGCAGGAAAAAAACAGCGAGCAATAAAACATCGGCAAATGTTTGCCCTGCCGAAACGTTCCCTTAAACAACAAATCAAATTGATCAGGCAGCTCGGAAATTGTTACAGCCAAACATCAATTTCAAATCAATTAGCATTTGATCAAATACTGCCCCCCGCCCCCTCCTCGCCGCGGTGAACAATCTGATCGGGCGCCGAAAATTATGGCACCCGTCGCGATTAGAGCGACTCTGGCCTCGGAGAGCATTCGCGAATTCCCATTGATCCCGACTTCCGCGGAAGCGCAGCACGTTTTCGAATGTTTACATGCACGGGCTTTTCCGCAGGCGCCTTCCGCCGACTCTCCAGAGCCTCCGAGGGATAATCGCGCGCGCGCACACAGACGTCCCGCGGGCGTTCGCACAGTCGGAGCGGCGTGCTTGTACACCTATATACGTCGCGGCAGAAGAGAGCGCGCGAGAGAGAGAGATAGAACGAGCGAGCGAGCGAGGACGCCGACGCTCTGCGCGCGCTTTCCTCAACGGGCGGAGGGCGGGGGGGGGGGCATAGGCTCCCATGCCCGTCGGGGAGGGAGAAAGAAAGAGCGCCGCCGCCGTCGGCGTAGGAGGGATAGAACATTGGCCTAAGAAGGGGCGGCCGAGCTCGGTGGAGGGGGCCAGAAAAACAAGCGCTCCGCTAAAGTATTCGCGGAGGGGAAGTTCCCTCGGGTGGTGGGGCGCAGCCCACCAATACCGGGGGGCAGAGAGGAGGGGGGGTGGGGGGCAGCAGGCGGCGGCGGCGCGAGATCCCTCGGCATTTGTAGCATTGTAGGTCGTTGCGTTTTATAACGTAACTTCTTAATTTCCGCGCGGACGCGAGAGCGAGAGCTCGCGATGACGCGACGAGCCGCTCAGCCGGCGACTTCAGCACTGCCAGGGCAGCTTAGTGAGTGACTGGGCTTTTTCAGTGTGTTCGCGCCTCCGGGCGTACGGCTCGCTCGTTCGTTCGATTCGACGCGCATCAGTGACGAAAAATACGACCCAGTGCTTCCCCGAGAGTGCGCGGCGCAGTGTGTTGTTGGCTATACTAGACGAGTGCGGCGTGCTGCAGTGCCCCCGACGTACGCAGAGCGAGAGAGAGAGAGAGAGAGAGAGCGCGACGCTGCCGCGCCGGGACACGTGACCGAGCGCGCGCGGTGCCCTGTGTTTACAGCGGGGGCGCGTGCCCGAAAATATATCCTGAGATGCGAAGCGGATCCTCGAGGAGTGCCCGCGATTGATTCGAAGCTTCCATGAGTGAAAGTACGGGCCGAGCGCACACTCAGGAATTTTGTTTTTGAAGTGCTGGAACGGTTTATGGTGCTGTTCTCGAGCCTTACGTTCGATCGACGATGTGGTTCTGCTTTTCCGGGAAGCCGAAATGTGCCCGTTGCTAACGGAGACGTGTTTAAACTTTTTGGTGAACGTGCAACGGAGCAGCGCTAAATAAGCCGCCGAGGTAAAGTAGCACTTTCTCTCTCTCTCTCTCTCTCTCTCTTTCCTCGATGATTGCACGAGTTTTTGTAAAAGTGCTGAAAAGGCCGATTGTGCTGTAAAAACCAGTATTTTAGGCTTTACTTTTCGTTTTTATCGCCAGTGACGCATGTTCTTCGAACTATAAAGTTTCATATAATTTAAATAGTAATTTAATTTCTCGGAAGATAACGCGACTGTGTTTTATAAACAGACTCAACACTTTAACAAAACAAATATTCAGCAGAATTTGAAAGCAAAAAAAGAACGGCAAAAAGAGTCATTGAAATCATTGTTTGCTCGTGAAAACAATTCTCGCCGCGCAGATAATAAAATTAATAATGAAATAACCGAAAGCGACTGTTGTAATTATAAAGAAAGAATTCCGTAAGCGTAGCTTCTTAATCTCCCGATTCGACGCGTAATTCGAGTTGCGTATTTTTGGCTCCTCGGCCAGATAATGCTTTTTTTTTGTTATGCCTACGACTAAAAGTTTACTTGTTATCGGCGACTCTATCGGCGCGCCTCATCGCGCCGCAATAAAGAAATTCCTCGCGCATCAATTGAATAAACTAAAACCGTGCAATATCGCGTCGAGTCGGCCTGCAGCGAACAACAAACAAGTGGTCGATTACGGCGCAAATAATTTCTGGAATCCGCGCGCTATTAGTTGACCGTCGGCGGAAAGTTTGTTAAACCTCGCGAATTGGGAAAAATGACGCCTATTACCGCGATTAATTCAATAAACTAGTCGTAGAAGCGACGTGCAGGCCGAGAGAGGCGACGAGACGCAGCGCGAGGGTTAAAGTACTAGAAATTGAAGAAACTTCTCAGTCAGCCAAAGCGAAGAACTCTCTTCCGAGTGGCATCGGAACTAATTATTCTAGGCCAGTAACGAGAGCGGTGCTCCAGTTTAATAATTCCCGACTCTTTATCTCGGCGGCGGCACCGGAACCACGAGGAAAAAAAAGCTCCTGCCGAGGAATCTTACGGCGGAGCGGCAGCCCCCCTCCAAAATATCAGGAGAAAGAGAAGCGAGGGGGAGGGGGGAGAACACACGGCGAGAATTTCGAAATCTCGCGCGCTGACGTCAAACGGCCGAGCGCCTCGTAACTGTACAAGAGTATAAAGCGCTCCTTCTCGCCTCGTCTCTTCATCCGCCGCGTTTACGAACGAGCTCCGATCCTATACGGCGGACTGTTTTTCTTTTCTCTCGCTCGTCGTCCCCCCCCCTCCCCTCGCGCTTCCTCTTCAACCTTCCGCGGAGCGACGACAGTCACCCGAGCTGTCACGTTCTCCCGATCCCGAGCCGTTTACGCGGTCTTTGCGGTTTATTTACGACGCGATCCCCCCCTCCCTCCGACCGTGCACGCCCGCTCGCCGCGCACGCAAATTAGAATCTGCTCTCCTCCACTTAGCCGTTAATTTACTCCATTGTGAAGTTGCGCTTAGCGCGCGCTTGGAACTCGGAAGTTGGCTAATTTATTGACGGGTTGAACGCGACGTTAATGGGCGCGCGGTGTACTTTCTTGCTAAATCTTTGCAAATCCCGCCGACGGAATGACGGGGTGAAGTTATACCTGTAATTTCGTGTACTTTACTAAGTTTTCGAGCGCAACAATGGTACATCTCACCTTTATTGTGATACTTAACCAGATGATGTCAAGTTTGACTTGACAATTGCAAGCTAAAAAATTTACTCCAAAGTCCGGCATCATTTACATTTACACGAGCAAATTAAAGTAATTCCCGAATCCGATGTAAATGCCATAAAAGCCTTCGTGCAACACGTTATACCGGTACTTCAAAGTCATCCGGTCCCGAAGTTTAAAGACGGACTTCGCCACTAAACCATTTGGCAAACGGGGTTCTCTACCTTCTAGCTGCCCAGTAATCATCTGTCGGCCTCCCATCTTTTTCTCCCGAGGTGGTTCTTTTTTGCTTACTGAATGGCTGAATTTTTCTCTCCTTGCTTTGACGTGATCTTTGACTTATAAAGGTTCCTATTTTTAACTTCGGCGGTTTCATCAGAATTATTTTCGAACAGCCGTGAATTTTACGGCCAGTTCTTCGGCTATGAAGCTCCTTAACATTCTAACAAATTCTAAAAATAAATTTACTAAAAAATCTTAACCGGCACAAGCCGCTTACTTCCTACCGGGGAGGAGATATGAGCGCAGCGCTTTATTGGTTTTTCTTAATCAGTTCCCTATGAGGCGCCCTTCAAATAACTCTGCTATCGCATCGATCAGGCTGCGGGCCTACTTTTCTGTAGAAAAAAAAACCCCTCGATTTTTTGAAAGTCAGTGACCTGAGCATCGAAGCGAGATTCTTCGGCTGAGGATTTCGTGTTATTTTCATCTGAAGTTTAAGGAAGTTGTCCAAGCGGATATAGCACATTTTATAAATATAGATACACAGCGCGTGCGTGGATGTAAACAAATGACGAGCGGTTGCTGTGTATATAGATATACAAGGACGGGTAAAAATTATTAGATAATTCTTAAATTTATTATTATAAATCTCACAGATACCCTTTGACGCTTTTGTAAACAGATAAAAATTCTAAGAACTCGGTTCTGTTTTTCAAAAAATTCCCGTCAATTAAAAAGTTAACTATAAAATTAGTTCGATGCCCGTGAGGTTACGTGCGGTTACGTGTTAAAAGAGCAAAAACAAAATGAATTATTTCAAGGCTCCGAATTATCCTATCTCTTTGAAATTTTAACACAGGCTTTGTTAAACATTTATGAAGTTCTGAGTAAATTTCCCGCTGATTCTCATCGTTAATTCGATTATCGATAGAACTCCCTTAGTACAATACAGCTGATTTGAAAGGCAGAGCCTTTTTGCTTTTTGACTTTTAGGTACTCTTAGCGAGTTTGGATCGTCTCTTAAGGGGATGTCAAAGCTAATATTTACCGACCGAGCGCTGATGCGAAGAATATTGTTTATAAAAAAATAGATAGT
>JAWWEM010000001.1:14933990-14962363 GCA_035582935.1 Ormyrus thymus
CAAAAAACGTTTCATTATGACCGGAAAACTGGCCATGTTTTATGGCCATTTTGTAGATTAAAAATTCTACCAGGGTACCTACGATCTAATTAAGCAAACCCTAAAAATTTCATCCGCCGTGAAAAACGTACGAGTCCTCAAGCTTCGAAAAGGGTTTTCAATCCACTCCAGTTCGTCTTGTTAATTAATAATCCGCGGATCTGAAAAGCGAACCGGGAGAGGAGCGAAGAGCCTACTCGAGCCGGTAGAAAGTGACTCACCCGGCTGGCTAAACGCGACAATGACGCGGCTCCGGCACGAGGAATTCCAACGGAGCGCCGCCCGCGAGTCGCGCATCCCCGACGCGCGCTTTTTTCTTCCTTCGAATCGCCATCGAGCTCCGCCGCGAAGAGTAACGGGACGCGACGCCCGATACATTTTTACCGATATAATTGCGCGCCTCTCGCTCATCCCCGCGCACCTGACCTTGGCGCGTCGGGCAGCTGAGCGACGATCGGGAGCGTTTCGTCGCCGAGCGCGCAAAGACGGCTGCCCGGCCGGGAGGAGAAAGCCGACCGGCGGATAAGGCGCTTTTATTTATCGTCAATTTTTTTCGGCGCGTCCGCGTATGCAAAAGCGATGCTTTCGATTATCGATCGGCGGCGGGTAGGCGAGGAGAACCTCGAGCGGCTCGGACTCGCGAGTCCGCGGCGCGCGCTCGCTCGCATAAATTATCTCCAATCATTTCGTGCCGCCGAACACGTCGGCCGGCGCGTGATTAATTTAAGTGAAATTATGAATAATCGTCGCGGGAAAAACAAATTTCTATGAATTAAGATGCGAATTTGCATAGGCGATAAATATTTTTAGCTCCGTTAAATTTGCACTCGTTTATATAATAACGAGAGCATTGGCAAAACATGTGTTTTGCATTTCATTAAAGGGGTTATTAGCGAAGTTGAAGTTTTCTGAGGAAACTTCAGATTTATTGACATCAGATACCACTTTCTTGCGGATTTTAATAAGAAAAGAAAAAATGCTGCATCTACCAGCAGTTTTGTATGGTTGTATCAATCATTCGTTTAAGAAACTAGCATTCGTTTGTATAATAACAAGAGCGTTGGCAAAACATGTGTTTTGCATTTCATTAAAGGGGTTATTAGCGAAGTTGAAGTTTTCTGAGGAAACTTCAGATTTATTGACATCAGATACCACTTTCTTGCGGATTTTAATAAGAAAAGAAAAAATGCTGCATCTACCACCAGTTTTGTACGGTTATATCAGTTATCCATTTAAGAAAGTAATTTTTGTTTCGTCTAACTGTGCAGACTCTAAAAATAAATATGCCGGGTTTCTTTTGACCGATGCAAAGTAAAAAGAGCCGAGAAGATCATTGTATAAAAATAGGTTATTTTCATCGCAAATTTCGCGGCAGATCTTTTTACTTAAACAATTTTCGATTAACTCGTCGGAGAATTTAGATATTTTACCAAGAGTTCGATTATTCAAGTGCCAGCAAGATCGGTCCCCTCCACGTCGTCTTTCAGTTATAATTTTGCAAGTAATGCGCTTTTGAAATGTTACTTAAGATCACATTTCTTCAAGACGTAAATAAAGTCCTCCGATTGCAACATTTCTTAACTTCTTGCCGGCTGCAACAGGCACTTTTTACCCCGTGTCTTACACCGCTTAAGAAACGACGTTAAAAAAAAAACTCGTATTTTAACGAAATCTTGAGAAATGAAGCTTAGCTAAAACGCGACATCCTACATAGCCAAAGCCCACTCCAGCATGCAAAGATAGGAAACAAGTCGACACCGCAGAGTACTGTTGTCGAGAGAGAGGGAGAAAAAGCCGTCGGCGGCAGAGTCGTTCAGACTCTTCGATTTAATTATCTCGGCGAGTATCATCGAGTTCTCAGCGACGGCGGCGGGGAGGAGCGAGGAAAGTCGGCGGCAAAAGAGGCGCGAGGAGTCGCAAAATGGAAAACGCAGATCCGGATGAAAAATGCATGACCCTCTCTCCCTCTCTCTCCCCGCCGCTCCTTTCTGCCCCGTCAATTGAAAAAGGCCGCCGGTGAGAATCGAAATCTGTATGCCGAGCTCATCATAAATCTAAATTAAAGTGCGCCTGTACCTCGGCGCGCGCCGCTTCGTGAGGCGACTCGAAAATTCGAATTTCCGCAGGAGGGAAATGTACGGCGCTCTCTTAATCCGTCCCCGCTCGAACAGAACCGATCGAACGTGACCGGTTCGATTTCTGCATAAGCCGTTCCATTTTTTCCTCCTTCCTCTCTCTCCCTCTCTTCCCCCTTAGCCTTTGACTCCGTTTCTCCGATGCCGGTTCCTCGCGGGAGCCATTAATTAAGGCGCGTATATTCCGGGGCGACGTGCTTGCATGCTTTTCGAAGAAATTTGCGGGCTCGCGGGCCTTCGCAGGTGGATCGACGAGTCGCTCTGCCTCCGTACTTAATCTCGTTTGGGCGGAATTTCAAAGGGGGAAGAGCGGAGCCGAAGGGAGGAGAAAGCGTTCGCTCATTGCGTTATCGTGCAGCGGCGCACGGGGAAAAGCGGCAGTAGGTCACTTCGCGCAGTCTGGAGCCCTCGAGATTCTTTTTTTTTTCAGCGACGAAATTGTTACATCGAGCCCAACGCCGGGCTCGTTTACCGCGCACTCTAGTTTGCCTGCAACGCGATTGCAGCGCGCGCGCGCCTGCGGTAACTCAGTTTGTAAGCCGCGCCGTGCAGCTTTTAAGAAACGTCGCAGCGGCTCGGTTCTCTAAAAGCTTCGATCTGCGAGAGAATGCGAAACACGTCGTTTCAGCCATCCTTTAACCTCTCACTTCGAGGATATTTGTGTATTAACGGGAGGCCGTTTTACTTGTTGCAGGAGAACGAATTGCATTTGAGGTCGTCGTTCCCGAGAGTGCAGCAGCGCGCTGACATAGGATCGACTGGGCCGAGTTATCGCTGCATTTTGGACAGGAGCGAGAGGAGGCGACAGAAGCTGCAGGAGTACTTCGCTGAGAATCAGGCGCAGAGGTCGAGCTTCGAGGACCTCGGCTCTCGCTCGTCTTTTCTCTCCGTGGGAGGCACCGACGGCGTAGTCGACATCTTTGGTAATTATTGCTTTAGCTCGCTGGGTTTTATGAGAGCGGTCGTACGCCGGAGGTGGATGTTGCGCTTGGTAGAATTCGGTTAGGAAATAGCTGGACAAGTTCATTGGACATGGGAGGTCGTGAATGCGAGCCTAATAGAATTATTATGAGAAATTACTTTTGCGTTTTAAAAATCTGGAGATTTAAAAAGGAAAGGGGAAAAAATTCACCGCGCGTACAAAAACAATGTGGCGGAGTGGAAAAAACGTTTGATGGTTTTATTTTAGGGAAAAGCAAATAATTTATTTTTGCACTTCAAAACGTGTATTCCGAGATTGTAACTTTAAATGCTACTTTTTTTTGCGATATTTAATTAACCAATGCAGCCATATTTTTCTTGTCTTTTCTATGTTTTCTTCAATTTAAAATTTAAATTAAATTTTTTAAATTATTTTGTTTTACTTATTTCTTTACGCTGAACTCTTTCTCGGAGAAGCAAAATTAATTAATTGTATTTTGAAATAAACCTAAAACGAAATTATTAATTTATTATTATAAACTTGAACAACTTTATTGTTACAAAAACTGAAATTCTATTTGGAAATAATATAATTCAAACTCTGGTGTATACGCGTGAATACTCAAACTAATAAATACAAACGCTTTACCCTCAATGTATTACAAATTTTATCTCTTACATTCAAATTATAGTTAGTTTTTGCTACTTCTTGACGTAATTGCTTCGATAAAAAGTGTGCATTGAAAATTAAAGGAAATTTTTCAAAATATACATCCAGTCCGCAAATATAAGACTTCGGTTAAAAATGTCGCAAAGCACCATCGTCGCTTTTATTAAAAAAAAAGCTCTATTGGAGGCTTTTAAATCTGTCCCGCACAAAATATCGGCGGGCAGATAAAATGGTTAAGAACTGGGTCATTTAAAACTGTTTTTGACGACTGAAGAATCCTAAGCTGATATGGGACACACGTTTCCAACAACCGAATCAAATTAATCGAGAGCGACTTAATTTTTGTCGCGGTTCAAGGTAAATTTACGAGTCGTAAGGTGCAACCTTAGCTCTAATACTTGTCTATCTTACCAAGCGAGAGCTGGGATCGCGTTCGGACGCCATCGGTTAGATTGCGAAATTTTCGAAAAATTCTTGATCTACATTTTGAGCGTAAATGCGCTACTTGTCGTTCCATAACTTTTTTACGACTCCGCGATTATCAGCGTTTGGCAAGCTTTTGGATTAATTAAAATTTAATAGCTAAAAAGAGATGTTGAATTAACGAAACGGATATAATAATAAATGGTTATTACGAAGCAATGTTCCACTTCTACGAGATTACAAACGTTGCCCTCGCTCTTAGTCGGTAAAGCGACAATGTCCGGCTGCATGATTCTCTCAATTGAAGAGAGAAGAGGATAAAGTGCCAATGTAGAAGGAACATAATAGAGTGTCAATCTATGTCCACAACTAGACGGATGTCGCTCCCAGGTGCCGTGTTTTTGACATTCTGAAGGGTACGGACTCGCGAAAATAGTTATTTTTCTTTTTTATAGGTTATCGCTTTGTAAGGAAAAAAATTCGGCAGTGCGGTTTTTCTTTTTGAGAAAATAATTTATCAGTCGCGTGATTTAGTGGGACGCGATATTTGTATGAAATGGAAGACAAGCAGAAGCGTGCTAGTTCTATAGTCACTTTCTACCAAAGCAACGTACTTCTTTTATCTAGAAAACGTAGTAGTAAAATTTTCAGGCCAGCGTGTAATATAAATTTATGTGAAATAATATTAGAGATAAGACTCTAATCGTGCAATTTATGCATTTTTTAACAAGCTTCGTAAATAATGTACATCATACAACTATATCTTATTCTTGTGCGATGTGTAATTTGTTAAACTAGAACATTACTTAAAAAATGGACTCGTGTAAAGATTTAATGCCCCAGAAAACTTAATTATTTGCTCGTACAAAAAAAAAGAACTTGATTGCAGCAACATACTACTCAGTTTGACAAGCATCACAGGCAAGCATCATAACAACCGATACAATAAAGCCCTTCTGCTCTGTCTCCCGCAGCGATCCAGCGGCCTTCGTCGTCGCCAGCCTCGGCTGCGGAGGCGAAGCCAGCAGCGGGAGGGTTAGCACTGGCGGCGGGCCGCTCGCCTGCATTGGCGACGAGGGAGGCTCTCGGCTCGCGCGTCGGTGCTCTGGCGGCCGTTGCCGCCGATAACCCGCATATGCTGCAGCAGGGACCGGGCCCAGTGACGCCGCCCACGGCCACTACCAGCAACATGTTCCCCCAGCAATACTGCCTGCGATGGAAGTACCACCACACGAACCTCCAGAACATGTTCTCCCAGCTCCTGGAGCGGCAGGCCTACTGCGACGTCACCCTCGCCTGCGAGGGCAAGACCCTCCGAGCGCACAAGGTAGGTTCACCCTTACTCGCTCCTCCGAGGCTCGTCCTCTGGCCTCCCGTGGGTTTTCGCTGGCGCTCGAGCTCGGGCATCGTGCCGCTTGGTTCGGAGCGATGAGACTTCGCATGTAAATAACGTGCACGAGTCGTGCGAGGGAATGGTTCGTCTCGAAACATTGGATTTCGACTGCTTTTCAACGGTTAACTGGACGATTTAAACAACTTGCCACGTCGTCAACCAGCACTGGTTTTTAGCACAAGCGCACATTACCCAAAGATTTGGGTATATTTTTGCATGATCCCAGTAGAATAGAACCCAATTTATTATTGATGATGACTTTGCGATATTGATCCTCCGGAGCCGCTGCCGCAGCGATATAAAAACTTTGTTCTCGTCTCGTTTGAATTATTCACACTAACAAGCTTTTTTAAAACTGCTATTCATCAGGATACTATATGTAGAACTAGGAAGGATTCGAATACAGCGAGCCCTCCGATCGATCCCCGAAGTTGACGGTTCGAGCTTCTTATTTGAGTTGTGCGTGCAACATGTGGTTGAGCGTCATCGTGTCGCGGAATGACTTTCCACCCCACATTAGGTATTGTAAATGACCCTTTGTGTCTACTTAATCGATAGCCGATCTCATTATCGAATGTGTTTTGTAACGCAAAGTGGTACAATTAAAGCAATCGATAAAGTTGCGGTATTATTAATTGCTAATTTCTAGCGAATACAATCAAGCCTCCGCATCAATTTATATCTAATGAGCCTTTTAAAGTCGAAATGTGCTAATTATTCGTTTTGCTTTCTGAGGACAGCCAAACTGTATATTTATACTTTCCGTTAAAAAGCACTTTTTAGAACGCTGACGTCATACGCGCAATAAGTTTACTAATGACCGCCGGGAAAGTAATAAAATTTTTGATGAAAAAAAACAACGCAACTCGAGAGCATGTTTCTTTGCACAGTTGTAGTTGGAGGCTTTATTGCCATTTTCTGTTGATTTATCGATTTTCTGTCCATGCTCGTATTTATAGATATATATATATATCAGAATTTCGCCCTCCCCCCTGAATGTAATTATTGAATGTTTCAACTCGCTTTTATATTGATTTTCCCGTAACCTTGGAAAATGTACATTCACGTTTTCATCGGGAAGTATTTTAAGAGACTTTACAAATTAATGGAACACTACAGTCGAGCGTTAATTATTAAATTTTTTCGCGTTCCGCGAGAATGTACGATCATTTTTCGAGACTTTGCGTAATGTACGCACGTAATATTTTATAACCAAATAACATATACGACCTAAACCAATATAGCTATGCGTTTACTTTGAACGCTGAAATTCGTGAATATTGAAGTTTATGATTGAATAGAAACCTATTAGTGTTTCTCGTTATAAAGGTAATTTTACTTATTATTAATTGAAAGGAAATCAAATTGAATTTATTAATTTTCCATTAATATTGAAGAAGGTTAATTGATGACCAATATTATAACTTGTTAATTACGTATTCTATGTACCGTTACATCCATAATTCGATAACGTTGTAGAGCAATCCGGACAGTTATTGGCTCTCGTTATAGTTATTGACGACTGCAAATAAATTAACGTGATTCCGTACCTACAGAATGTAAATTAATAAACACTTTGTTATTTCAATAATGATTCCGAGTGAATGTTTTATCTGCAAAGGGATTAACGTCCCGCTGCTTATAAATTCACCTTTATTTTCCTGCCAATATCACGTTAGAATGTAAAAGTATAATATTTAATCAAACAGACGTAAAAACGCCGACGCCGCTGAAATTATTTCAATCGCGCGTCCGCTCGACAAAAGAAAGCAGCTTCGCCCTTATTTGTCCCGGGGGCAAAAAGAAATTGTAAACTTGATCGTTACCCTCCGTGTGTGCATTGTCTACGCTCAACGGAACGAGCATCATTTCCGCGCCGACGTATCGCTTATTCGTTAATGCGCCAGCGTCGTATTTCGTGCTTCGATTTTCCCTCCCCGCAGCCCGCCGCCGCCGCTGTGCGCGCACATCTTTTGTTCCTCGGGCTCTATTTTTCCTTTTTTTTTTTCTTTTTCTATTTTCGAAAAAAAAGACGAGAGAAAGAAGTTCCCTTCCCGCTCTCTCTCTCTCTCTCTGTCTCCAAAGCATGCGGCAGCACACACCCTCATGCCAGCTCCGATAGAGGGGGGGAGAGAGAGAGAGAGATGAAAGGAACAAAAAAAATTGAAAGAGAGTGGGAGAGGAAGAAAAAGCGAGGGCAATCTCGTTCGGTTGGCTTCTATCGACTCGTTTGAGTCTCGTTTCTTTTGGCGAATATTTCCCCCCTGGCCCGTTCGCCTCCACCTCCTACCGCCACCGCCGGTCCAGCTTCGGCCCCGCGCTCTCTCTCTCTCTCTCTCTCTCTCCCCCCCTTCGTCTCTGTCTTTCTTCCAGTTTTTCGTGGGCTCTTGAAGCAACTGGCAGAATTTCTGCAACTCGTCTTATCGCGCTTTCTCCGTCTCTCCGGCGAGTCGGCGTTGTTCTATCCCCCTCCCCGTCCCTTTTTGCCCCGAGTCTGAGAGAACATAAAACTTGACAAACGATCAATTTTCTGTTCTTTGTTTCTTACCACGAAGGAGCTCTCCGGCGTTTCACCTTTCTTTCCTCTTTTCCTCCACCTCCGACGCGAGCGGCAGCGCCACCTCCGCCTTCTTTGCTTCCCTTTACCTCGCGGCAGTTTAGTTCACCCCCTTCCTCGCGACTTTTTTTCCTTCTCCCTCTCCCTTTCCTTCACCCTCCTCTTTGCAGTTTTTTCCCGCGGCTCTTCGCGTTTCTCTCGCTCCTTATCTCTCTTTCTCTCTCTCTCTCTCTCTTCGTCGTCTTCCCTCTCTTTCGCTCTGGACAACGGTGGGAAAGAGAGAGAGAGGGTCTATGCGTCGAAACGAGCCGCGGCAGAGCGAGGAGAGGCACTCTATCAAAGTAGAGTACATTTAGCTTGGTTTATTTTTTACTTTGGGAGGGGTCCAAATTGTAAAATCAATACTTCCTGCTAAATTTAGAATGCCTTGCTCCAAACATTGGCTTTTCGCTTCCACCCCCATCTCACGCTCTTTCTCTGCCCCCTGCCATCTTCTCTCTCCGTCTGCCCCGTTCTGTTCGCTTGTTCTCTCTGGCTTTTCACTCCCTCATCGTTCGCTCTTTTTTACCTCTCTCTCTCACTCCCTCTCTCTCTCCGCGTTCGTCCTCCGCCTCTGTCTCTGTCTTGCTTTTATTTCCCTTTTGCCTGTCCCGCGTCCCGTATACTCGTTCTCTTATCTGCTCCCAGACTGAAAAAAAAAAAAATAACCCAGGGAAAAGTTAAATTAACTTCACGCGTAAGATCTACATTAAAATTCATGTAGCTTTAGCATTGTGCTCAGTCACAGCACTCCGCAAAGTGGATCCGGCGAAAAACCTTTGTGGTGAGTCACGCGGCATAATTATAGAACGTCACTTCGCCGCGCGCGCGACCTCCGAATCGTACGACTTAACGACTCCCAGCTTTTGAAGTTAACTGAAATAGTGATTTTGGGCCGATTCATTGCAATGACGTTAATTTATTGCAGTCAAAGTTAGTGGCAATCAATGTCGGTAAAGTAGGCGCGAGTCGTACATAAATTCTAGGCTCAAAGTTACTTCGACAATCAAATGTCCAGTCCGGACGAAACTATTTTAACAGACGTTATCTTGCCGTAATTTATTCAAACAAGATTCAAAATAACTTTAGGCAGCCAATTACGTAGATCTTTCAATTACCTTCCCTAACGTATCCTTTACAGTCCCATTTAATTTTTAACTCGCGAGTTTTATTCCAGGGTTGCGAAAAATATCTTTGAAAAATCGCAGCTCTTCAACTCGCAACGTTTGAAAAATTATACCATCGGAAAGATTGCAGAACTTTTTTACCCCGGAAAAATTCTTTTCAGCGGGAAAGCTCAAGTCCATTTCCAGGGAGAAATCCAAGTACCTCGGATCATCAATCACCTCGGAATTGAAGCTCGAAAGAGTTGAAAATCCTCGCGACAAAAGAAACTGCACGATATAGCGAGGCTTTGCGCGGAGGGGCGAAGGGGGGGGGGGTAAAAAAGCCTGCCCCGGCGGTAGCAGCATCGACGACTCACCTTCCTTCCCCCAGCCCATCTTTAATCCCCTTCTATCTTTTTTCCGGCCGCGGCCCCTCCGGCCCTTTTTGCCGGGGCGATCGACTCCCGCGCGCCGCGGTGCCGGGATTTCGCCGACGCGTGCTTTCCACGTGTGCGAGAGCCGCCGCATCGAGGGAAGAGGAGAGAGAGAGAGAGCTTGGCAAAAAGCGGACGGACGCTAGACGAAAATAATGGCCGGCGTGACTTGGGTTATTGGCCGGCCGGCCGCTCTTGTCTTCATTCTTTGTTTACTGTTGCGAGAGCGCGTTTCGCTTCTTCTGCCTCTCGTGAATGATGGCTGCTCTTCTTGCTCTCCCGATTCGTCTCTGCCTCCTGTCGGGGCTTCGCGGAATTTTTCAAGCCCGCCGCGAGAGGATTTCCTTTTGATATTGAGATCTTGGCGAGCAAGTCGCTCGCGAGGACTATTGATTTTCGGGCAAATCGAAGAGCGAGCCGAACCCTTTGAGGCGAGAGTTTCGCGTCGAATCGTTGTTTTTATCAAACTGCATTTCGAAAAGCCGCCGGTAAATGTTTTCCGGACTGGCATTATTAGTCGTCTCTTTCAATATCGCGCGATCCCCTCATTTTTCACTGTGCCGCGGTGTTTGCCTTCGTGTGTTTTGATAGTATTATTATCATGTTGCTTGTTTACTATTCCTCTTGAATGAACGAAACGGCGATATTTTTAGCAGCGGGTAATTTATCGCGGTGGTGGTGTATTAGGAGAATTCAAATTCTGCGGAATCGCCGTAAAAGCAGTCATCCGGAGGAATGAATATATTTGTTTCAAATAAAAAGAAAACAAAGCTTTATTGCCCGGTAGAAAATATTTAAAAAAAAAAAAAGTCCGTCGAGCGACTCTAGTAGTTGCTTAACAAAGACCTGCTTCGTTTCATATAAAAATCGATAGAACAAGCTATATAATGTTCAAATAAAAGTTAGAGTATTTTTTTTTATTTTGCTATTTTTGCTTGACTATTAAAACTTGGCCGCTTGCAGTTTCAGAGGGGGGAAAAAAAATCTGCCACTCGTTATTGTTTCGCGTATTCTTTCCCGATCGCTATAATCGTATTTGCTGGATTTTATTAGATTTTTCAAAGTGCATTGAACTTGACTTTATCTTAGTCGCCGTGCGCAATACGAGCATTTTTATATATATTTTTTTCTGTTTTATGGGCTCATCTCGCTGCAAGTCAATGTAAATGATAAGTCGCCGGGCGTTTTAAAATTTATAGCCGCTGAATAATTTAAGTAGAAATCGAAAAAAAAAAAAAAAAACGGCCCCGTAAAAAAGAATTTAAATTTTTAGCAATTTGTTATTCAGCTAAAAGACTGCTTCGTACTAAGCACCCAATGCAAATTCCATCTCTTATTGTTCCATTATTATAATACTCGGCATTTATTAGAATATTCATCGTTCTTTCTGCTGCCTCATAGGAATACGTTCCTTGGGCTCTCTCTCTCTCTCTCTCCCATTGTAGTACATAACTTTTACTATCAAATTTTCCCAGCGGACAATAGAAACAGTATAATATTTCAATTTAATAGTCTAGCGCAGCCAAGCACTCGGCGCAAAATACTCCTTCAAAAAGAAGCTTTTATTTCGAGCGCTGGGAGAAAAAACTTGGCACTGATATAATTCTTGGGTTCACTGGACGATAGCCCTTAACAAAGAAGTCAGTTGTTGTGCGATCGGGGGAGGCGAGCGAACGAGAAAAAAAAGAAGCAGCGAAAAAAAGGAGGTGGAGCGTCGCTCTCACAATGAGCGATTTTCGAGGGGCGAGCAAGTAAAAACTGAGAGAGAGAGAGAGAGAGACAGCTGTTCTTCTCCGCCTGACAGCACCTGCATCCAGGTGCCCGATTCCCCGGAAAAAAGAGCCGAGCGAGGGAGCGAAATGCAGAGCGCGAGTGCAGAGTTTAAAATTGCGTTTAGCTTTTAATGAAGGCTCTTTATTCGCGCGGAAAGGAAAGAAAGAAAGGAAAAAAATACGTTTGATCGATCGGGACGCATCTGCGCATTAGAGTTTTTCGCGAAGCAAATGAACTTGTAAGTTTTGATAAACGGCCCTCCCCCCCCCCCCCCCGGCTGCATAAATAAAAAGTTGCTCGCAGCTTTTTGGCCGATGCGTCCCTATCTAAGTAATTTAAGGGCTAGCATTCTTTACAGCCTCGTTATAAGGGTTTTTATTATGATTTTTTGCCACCGTTGTTTTGTTCTTTTTTTTTTTTTTTTTTTTGTATATAACGCAGCGCAGCGTAAATCATCGTTAAAAAGTAATTTTACGTATAACATTTCATTACGCCGGTGTAATTAGTGCAGTTTTTTACGACCGTAAACTTATCATCGCCGGAATAAAATTACAATTTTGCAGTGCGAAGCACGAAACATTTATTAGCGTAAATGTTTAATTTATTAGACACAATTTTGCGATAAGATTGTGGATTTTACTGCGGAGCCTCGGAGTTTCGGATTGTGAAAAATTATTTTAATTATCAAATACTTTACTGCCCGTTTAATACACAATCCACTAAACTGTGATAAACGCGGCGTGGCTCCCGATATTTTTAGAGTCTCCTTATAAATTTCGCATCTCGGCTGTTATTTTCCCTCGATAATATCCGAAATTGATTGCGCCTGCTTTACAATAAAACGAGAGCGCGGATTTTAATTAAATTATTTCTTAGCATCAGCTTCCTCCTTTAAAGGCAGCCGGTAAAAAGGCGCAAGCTACAAATTAAATCCTTAATTTTTCTAAAATCATAAAACTCGAGCGCCGTACGTTCCTTGGGCGTATATATCAAAGTGCGCCGCGTTGCAAAGCTACAAAATTGCTTCGCTCACTGTAAAAATTTTTATTTTGTCGCGATGATAAAAACTTTAGCGGAGAGTAATAAGAAATTTTATTTACAGTTTTAGATTCTATTCCGAGGAAAGCAGTTCGAAAATTTCGAATGGAAGTCTACCGAAAAATCTTTTATTACGGCTCGACAGTAAAATTCGCAGTAAATTTAAACTTTTGTCTGACCACAGTAAAAAGGTTTATCAAAAATTTTATTTTTAAATGAAGCCCCGGCGCGTAAAGGAGCGTCGTAGTATTCCGCGGGTTTTATTTAAAATTTGATTTCTTAGTTACGAGAGCAAATTTTCGTCCCCATTCTTCTACGAGGTCGCAATTGTTCTGCTCAAAATGTAAAACCGTTTCGTTAGCAAATTTCAGATGCAATACAAATGTAAAGCTTATATGTTTATTAAAAAATGCATTACATTGCCTTGAAAGCCACTATTCTCGAAAAAAACAAGCGAAAAAAAAAACACCGTTCGTCCGAATTCCAGGAGAAATAAGGCGCGATGTTGTTACAAGAAGCCGAGAAAGTCGATCCGAGCCTCGAGAGAGAGAAAGAGAGAGAGAGAGAGAGAGAGAGAGAGGAGTGCATTCCGGATTTGCAGTCTTGCACGACGACGTGGTTGTACTACACACTCGAGAGCGCGTGCCGGCGTCAATGACTTGTTCCCTCTCGCGCTGCTCCTGGCTCAGTCAATGAAGAGGAGAGCACGAGCGAACGAGAGAGCGAGAGAGAGAGAGAGAGAGCGCGCAAAAGAGAGGGATATAGACACGGTCGGAGGTCGGCGTGAATAGTCGACCACCGTTTTACAACTCTCGTTTAACGCGTGCGCACGCCAGCCAACTGGGCGGGCGAGCAAGGCGAAAAACGGCAAAGGACGCGGAGCGAGAGCTCCGATAACGACTGCTCTCGCTAGGATAATAAAGCCCCCTCGCGACCTTGCCGCTTGTGAGTGTGTGTGTTTTTTTTTCGCGCTCTCCTCCGAAAGCCGAGTTTCGCGGTGAAGCCGTTTTCGAAAAGGCTCGTTCGTCTCTCCCGGGGAGATTGATTTTACGCACAAAGTCGAGTGGCCGACCGGCTGTGTGAATGACCTCCTCGCGAGGTATGATTCATGCCTATTTTCATTTAATTTTATCCTCTCACTTCACGCTGCACTCGAGAATCTTTCGAAGCCTCGTGCTCTTAAAGCACCTAGAGCCCCGACTCGCCTTCCGCGCTTCTTCATTCCCGTCCGAATTACCTTCCCATCTGGCGAGGGAGAAAGCATCGAAAGTACGAAAGGAAAAAGGCATTCCGCGAGCCCAATCCAGGCGTGATTAATAGCCGAGGAGAAAGGGCCTCCACCCCGCAAGAGCAGCGTCGAGCGCGGGGCCGAAATATTGTCATGCAAATCGCCCGGGCATAATGGGAGCGCAGTGTTTAAAGGGACCGAGCGTAAAAGGGGCAAGCGCGCGCAGCCGGCGCGACGGCGGCGGAGCACGTGACACGCGCGAACGCACGTGTAACGCAAGCGCGCGCCGTCTCGCTCGTTCCCTCGCGCGTTACGCGAGCCGAGAGAGCCGAAAGGGTGGCCCCGCGCGTCGACTTCGCGCTCGACGACCGCGAATTCGGCGAGCTTTCCCGCGACTGCGCGATGAGAACCTTCGGGGAGTTTTGCGTCAGAGCCAGGCGGGGCTCGAACGCAGCTCGTTGGGATCGAAGGGAGATTGTAAATTGAGTTTTTGCTGACGGTGTCGAGTTGTTTCCTGTGTTGTTGTGCGTATGGTTGGGTAACTTTTTTACAGTTTTTGTCTAAAATTTCTCTCAGTCTCTTTATCCGTCAGTAATGAGCAATGACATCGGCTTTTTTCGCGTTTAATCTGTACAATCGGCTAATTTGTTGAAAAAAGAATGTTTAATTTTTCATAAAGCACTGGCTACGAAAGTCGAGAAAAAAATAAGCGCTGCCCCGAGGAAAGCACAATAAAAAGCTAAGCGCTCAGCTTTTTAATTAAGTTTCGAGTTAGGCAAATAAGTGTGTTTACGAATTTCATAATCGATTAATCAAATCATAAATAAAGAGTTATCGTCCCGTTGGTCACAAAATTCTGGCGATAAAGCGTGAAAATATTTTTTGTTTCAGTCGTGATTAGTAAGTAAAAAATGAATTACTTTAACAAGTGTTCCGAGTAAACGCGATCATCGCCCGATGAGATTACTTGATTGATTATTGTTCCACGATTCTGGAATTCTAATTGCGCACTTGAAATTTGGAAGCCGCTTTCAAGTGTCTCTAGCGAGCGTCCAACTAATTTTATCAATACGGCGGAATTCTAGGAAATAATAATAGATCGCGATGGATTTAGTTATGAAAGTCGGCTTTGATGAAATCGGCCAGATATCACGTGAGGAAAAATTCAAGTTCCCGGAATTGGAATTACTGGGTCGGAATAAAAACGTTGCCGACGGCTTAGTATCCAATTTTCGATAACAATTACGAAACGGTATACTTTTATCTTTTTAAAAAAATATGACGTCCGATATTTTGACTCTGGAAACTCTTCGTGTTTTTTATTAAATGCTGGTAATCTTTCGCTTACGGAGCCCGTCAGACTTTACCTCGTACAAGTTTTGTTTCTTAATTACACGTTGCTTCATCGTTTAATTAAAATCGTTCACATTTAAACGTACAATTCCCGTCCTCGACTCAATCAAACTTCCAAACGATTCGCAGCAGCCGTAAAAACTAACGCCAAGTTCATTGGCACGCAGGTCGTTTACCCGTTTTGCGGTCCGGCTGTTCGCCAGGTGTTCCCGGGTACTCTCGAAATGTACAATTTCAAAGACGAATCATCGGACGTTCAAGCGAAAAGCAGCACGCGCCGTGTCTCCGGCGGGACTCAAAATATCGCCGACCGCCGAATCAAAATATTACGCGCGGCGAATAAAGTCGGCGGAGCCCCCTCCCCCTCGGCTTTGATACCGAATACGCTTGGTACTGAAATATTGAGCCGCGAGTTTTTAAAAGTATTATTCCTTTATTGAAATTTAATACTACCAGCGGCGGATTACCGAAAAAAAAAAGAAAAACAGTTTTAAATTGCTAATGCGTCCAAAAGCCGTATCAAATTTATCATTAAAATAAATTTGTACGAGAAGCGACTGTAATGCGTCCGTTAAAACGGCTTCGTGCAGGCCGGCGTTGTTTTTTTCTTTTTTTTTTTTTTTTTAAATAAATTTTGCAATAAAGTGGCGCCGCGCACAATGCCTACGGTATCTTGTAATATTTTATCATCGGTATATAATTCCACATAATTCAAGCTCGCGAGCATGAAATTTTATTTATAATTTAAATCGTCCGCGGACGGCAACAATGCAGTGCGCTTGGAAAGGAAAAAAAAAAAAAAACAAAACAACAACACCAGCAGCGAGGGGGAGCAGAAAAGAAAACGCGCTCAGACCCGTACCGCAGATACGGCAGAAAAACGCATTTATTATCTGGCAACGGACTCGCCGCATTTAAATGGACGGAGCGAAATGGCCTTTCTTAAGATAATAAGGCGCGCGAGGCACGCATTTCCCATTATATCCATCAGCGTAGCGTAGAAAAATAAAAAGAAGAAGCAGAGAAGCCGGAGGAGTAGGCGAGTTTTCCTTCGGAGGGGGGAAAAAAGGCGGCCGATCTAATAAGTGCGGTGGCTCCCCGCCGTTGTCGGCTCGAGCCCGGAGGATCGAGGCGCTCATTACTCGCGCAAGCTTCCGCGCCGCAATTACAAAATTAGCGCGAGCGAGCAGCGCGCGCCGATGGGATCGTTCGCCGTCGATGTGTCTATTGTTGTTTGCTGCGCGCGCGCGCACCGGGGAAATAATTGGCTGGCGAGGCATTGATAAAGGCCGCGAGAGAGGAGCTTTTAGCGGAGATATTCGGCTTGGCGAAGCGGCGCGGCCTCCGGCGGTGATGGGTAGCGGCGGAGCTTTGCCTCGCAAAGTTTTCGGGGCGAAGGGTCGAGCAAGAATTTTGTTCGCCGGGTTTATCGGATTTTCAGGGCGGAGGCTGTTAAAGTTGCGAAAAATTCGCACTTTTTGTTATTGCAAAAGTGTTGAGAAGGTTCTGTTGGAAAGAGTCGCGGGTTTTTATTTGGAAGTTTTGGAAAAGAGTTGCAAACATTACTGACGTACCGTTGACAGCAAACGAAATGTACTTCCTGTGAAAGAGAAGTGTTGAACTTGACATGTCCGCAAACTTCAAAGCAACGTGAAGCGTTTAAAATCTCTCGACAGGAGGTTCGGGTGGAAAGCAATTTTCTTTTATGTTGAATTCTTAAAGAGCCATTTTAAATTTGGAATAAAAGTACTTCTAGGAAATAATATTAATGAAAGATGAGAGATGGCTTTGGGGCTTCAGTTTTCAATTTAAACGACACCAGGGATACTTTAGCGCGCCGCGCGCGCTTTACGTTTTTTCTTCTACACGGAAAAAAATCGCTAGTAAAATTTACCTTAAAAGTAAGTAAAAGTTGCTTCAAAAGTTAAGCAAACATGTTAAGTAAACTTTACTCAGCTTTGTAAGTAAATTGTACCGAATTCTAGGCGCTATTTTTCTTTCTGTCTCTCGCACGTCGGTGGCTTAGTTAATAAGTCAAGTAAATTTTACTTAACTCAGAATCAGTATCTTTTACTTTACCTTTTAAGTAAATTTCACTAGCGATTTTTCTCCGTGTATTTGTGGTATACTGCGGTTGTCAGCCATTTGACTATTGAACCGGACCTGATCGCGAAACTGACACGTTCAATTTCATTACATTTAATTTAACGAAAATTTTCGCAATAAACATTTAATAAACTTGCATATTTTTATACATAAGTTCATCCTTTCTACATTTTGTACAAAAATTATAACCATAAAAACTGTTTTCACAGTTTTTCCAAAATCCAATTTTAAATTTGACGCCACTTCTGCAGGCCATTATTACAGGCCACCAATCAGATCTCGTTTTCGGCGGCTTCTCTTTTCCCGTATCGACTTTTTAAGAGAGGATATTCGAAATCTGCAAACTGCAAACGACCAAATGAAATGTCTAAAATTTCGAAAACAACATTAGTAGTAAACCGACATCTCAAAGAGAACTCTGAAATTAGAACTTTACTCGCGAAAATGAAATATCATATTATTAAATCGTTTTGTTCTCATTAAATCTGATTTCGTTATTTATGTCACAAATGCAAAGAAAAATAACGCAAACAAACAAATTTGCCCATTAATAATTAAACGATCCATAAATCTCTTTCGTCCAATTAAATTTTCGAATTTTCGAACACTGCCATCTGAATTTAAATCCCCCCTTCCCCTCTCCCCCATAAAGAAGCGGACAACAGATCCGTACTAGCTTATACAAAAGACAATGAATCAGTTGATCCTGCGCAAAAAAGCCGAGAGAGAGAGAGAGAGAGAGAGAGAGAGCAGCTCCCCTCTGCCCAGATCGAATCTCAAAGACTCGCCGAAAAGTAATGTAATCGAAAAGGCCGGCGGATTCGCGACAGCGGCCGTCGAAATTCGCGCGTGTGAGTCACGTGTGCGAGCAAAAGGGGGCGATCCTTGGGTTACGCCTCCCCCTCTTTTTAATCCCCCTAATTTTTTGGCCATGTGCAGGCGCACACCCCTGCTTCGTTTTTTTTCTTCGTTTTTTTTTTACTTTCTCCTCCGCTTTCGCTTTCGGCGTCTCTCTCTCTCTCTCTCTCTCTCTCTCTCTCTCTCTCTCTCTCTCTCTGCTTTTCATTTTGCGAACATCCGCGCGTCTCCGTCGCTTTTGTGTCTGGCCTCCGTGCGATCCAAGCATGCGCCGCTCGGGTGTAGGAGCCGAGGAGGCCTTTGTCCTCGCGTCTCGTTCCCTAAATTGAATCGAGTGTCATTAGGCCTCGTTTGAGTTTCATTCAGCCGTCGATGCACTTTGTCCTCCGTCTCCCTCTGCCTCCCCGCTAATTTTGATTATCGAGGAATTTTAATTCGCCGGCCGGCCATTGTGACTCGCTCTCCCTCCCTCTCTCTCTCCTTCGAGATTATGCGGAATTTCCGATTTTTTTAACGCGCGCGCGCAGCCTCGCAAAGGCTGCCCTGGGAGCGCGATTGTTTTACGACCTAAATCATTTTGTTTGCCACGATGGGTTCTGATAGCGTCGCCCGTCGAACCGCAATATTGATTCGCTGACATTAGCTGACGTATTCGCATTAGCCGTCGCGTAGGATGTGCAGATAAAGGGACGCGTTAATGGAGAAGCTTTTGGGCGGATTTGTAAATGTCGTTCCTGCTTCGGATGAAACGTTAATCCCTTTCCTTTTTTTCATAGTAAATTGCACTCCTTTCTTTATATTGTAAAAATCGGCTTCTCTTTCGCTTGCGGTATTTAAAGTTTAAGCGCAAAAGTACAATTAAGAAGAGGCATAAACAAAGGACGTAAATTTTGAAAAGGAAAAAAAAAGCGAAGCGGCAGATACGAGCTCGGCCGGGGGCTCGCCTTAAAATATAAAAACAAGGAAATATAAAAAAAAAGTAATATTTCATCCAGTGATTTTAAAAAGTATTCGAAGCGTTTAGTGCTCTTATAAAATTTATACTTCAATTTACTTTCATATCGCCCTCGATTCTCCCCCCCTACCGGCGGCGCTTTAATACAGTCTTTTTGCCCATTCTTCTCCTCAAAACTTCATATTATTCAAAATGTCCGGCGTATATTCTTTGTTTCTCTCTCCCTCTCCGCATCCTTTTCTTTTTATCCCCCTAACTCTATCTATTTTACTTTTTCCCCTTCTGCAGCGTCGTTTCTCCCCCTCTCTCTCTTTCCTTGCTGCCATTTTCGCCAGCATTATATCTATATCTTTTTGCACCCTCGTCAGACCCCTCGATTCTGAAAAAAAAAATTGGCTTCCTTTTTCCCTTTGAATCGGAGGCCTTTCCGTGTTTTTTGGCTGTTTCTCGGCCCGAGTCCAGCTTTCTCATATATGTAGCTCGCTCTTCTCTATGTGGCTTTAAATTTGAAAATTTTTACTGCTCCCACGCTTCTTTTACCGCGCATTTTCCCAGTTGGGTCTGCTCTCTCGTTTTTTTTTTTTTTTTTTTTTTTTTTTTTTTTTTAACGGACGTATTGCTTGTCTTTTTTTGTTTTTAACGTAAATTACAAAAATGAAAAAGGAAATGGTAGCTTGGCTCGGGTTCAGGGTATGTGTAAAATTAAGAATGAAAAATGCTAAAAACGAGAAACAGCAAGAAAAAATGCTATTTACGTTCCGAAAACTACATAGCAAATCTTTCGGTGAAATAAGAACAATAAAAATCCACGATTTATCTTCGTTCGAATTTTAATAATTTATTCGAAGCAGAGCATTTTTATTGCATGAAACTCGCTAAGAAAATATCGCGGAGAACAATAAACTCTGATTATCGAAATTTCAAGTATTGATACAAATAATAAAGCGCAAAAATCTAAAGGAAACAATGAGGTAAGCTTTCTACCATCACGTTTTGCTTTATCACTGAACTAAATCTTGGTGTACATTTTTTAATCAAAAAACATTCTGCACGGTTTGATGAATCTTATCAATAAAGAAAATCGATTCTTGCAATTTAAATTACAAAGGTCACTTTGAAGACTTACCCGGCAACGACTATGAAAACTTCTCAAATCTTTAATTCAAATATTTCTTACGAAAATACTTGTTCCTTGAGGAAAAAAGATTTCTGTTTTTATTGTAACCGAGTGCCTTTTTCGAATTCAGCGAAATACATTCGAGATAATCGGGTCTCGGAATCGGAATGAGTGCAAAAAGGAGGAAAAATTTCGAAAACAAAAAAAAAAAAGAAAATAAACATCCGCCGACGAGAAAGCAACTAAAGAGCTGGCAGAAAAAGAAGCAGACAACTGAATCATAGGGCCCGGGACGAAGTCGTAGGCAGGCAACAGAAAACAATAAGAAAAGGGTCGGAAGAAAGAGGAAGGATCGAGAGAGAGAGAGAGAGAGAGAGAGAGAGAGAGAGAAAGATGGAAAGAAGTAAAGAAGACGAACTTTCGATGAATTATTTATGCCTCTATGCATGCAAGATCCTTTGCCGGCCTCTCTCTCTCTCTCTCTCTCTCATACGTTTTCGCACAAATAATCATCCTTTATGCGCAGTGTCCGCTTTTATCGAAATCATTGCCCGTCTTTGTTTAGTCCTCGTATAAATATGCTTCACTGCGCCCTTTCCCTACCGAGAAGAATGCTCGAAATCGCATTTCGCCAGCGTGTACTCACTTGTTTCGGATTTTTTCGCGAAACTCGGGGAGAGAGAGAGAGAGAGAGAGAGAGAAAGAGAGAGAGAGAGGGAGCGAAGCAAATCGTTATATCGACCGATTGCTCGAAATGGGTCGTACGGTAAATTTTATTTTTGTTTCAGAGTCTCTCTCTCTCCCCCCCCCCCTCCCTTTTTTCCGTAAACCAGGCTGTCGCTGAATTTTATTGTGCGCGGGCACGAGCCTTTTTAGACCCTTTTGAATATGACCCCCTTTTTTTTGGTAAACAGCCGCCTTGTAATTTTTCCCGGACTGCGAGGGACCATCGCCCGGCTGCCGGTTATTTATAAAGACGCGTATTTGCACTGGCTTTTGTGCGTTCGAGTCGCAGCGGCGTGCCGACCGGCCCGTGGAAATAAATTTCATTGAAGAGAGAAGACTTTTGCGACGTCCTCGGTGCATCGGAAATTTCGGGGGGGGATTTGACTAATGCAGTTTCGGGCGAGGATTTGAACTCTTGGCTTGAAAGATCTTGAAACGGGGTAGAAATATTATTTTGTTCGGTTGAATTGGCTTAACGAGTGACGAGTTTAATTCTCTGCAAATTGAATGTTATTTTTGAAGATTCTTAATATAAGTCAATTAGCTTATTGCTACTTTTTCATTTTGATATAATCGATAAAACGCTGTTTCAAAGATTTATTAATTACACCAGGTTCGAGTAGATCCCTCGAAATGCTTGAACGTAAAAAAATATTGATAACTAAAATTGTTACATTAAGGAGACGAATCATCCAAACCCTCGAGTTTTTAACAGATTGTGTAAGGAGCAAGTTTATACCAACTTAAAATGGTTACTACTCTCCTCAATTTTTTCTGCAAACATTTCTTTCCAAGAACACTCTATTAAAATACGTCTGAGAAATAAAGTCATCGGAAAATCCATTAAATACAATGACGCTTAGCGGGAATCTCGAAAGCATTTAGTTAATTTACGTCTTAGCTATAGAATTGCGAAAACCTTTTCCTTCCTCTCCGCCGCTTCCCGGTATCCGCGATTAAAATTTTCAAATTCGCGCAATGAATATTTGCGAGCTCGAACTCCATATCGCTTCGCGTTAAAAGCTTAAACGCAATAGCAATTTTACGCAATCTGCATATTTTCCGCAGCGCGAGGGGAGGAAGGGGGGGGGGCGAGTGAAAACCAAACTCGTGTCTTTTTTCGCCGCGGGTCCGAAACAAATTCTGCAAATAAATGTATAAATCGGAGGTGAAATTTTGTTCCGCGCCCGAATGATTGTTTGCCGTACATCTGCATTTTACTGTTTTATCCTCAAGCACGGAAACAAATCGTTACGGCCGCGTGTGTGTTCGGCCGCGCTTCGCCGAAATTCATTTTAAAATCGGCGCACAGACGTATTCGTTCAAGTAGGCGCGCGCGCGCACACACACAGCTCGTCCTCGAAAAGTATTTAAATCGAAATAGACCCCCCTCCCCCCCCCCCCGTCGCCGCGGTTCGAGAGGGAGAGATGCACGCGCGAGGAGGAAGTTATTTTGCATTTTAAATGTTAATTCGGTCTCCGAAATTAATTAAACAAAATCGGGGATATGAAATTCAGAGGCGAGGCTCACAATCGCAATGGGCTTGAAATTCATATGGAAAATGCAAAAGGGTCGCCGCTGGAATTTTGAGCTCGCCCCCCCCCCCCTTTTTTTCCCAATGTTCATAATGACGAATGAAACAATTGTCAAGAGCTGAAGCGCTCCGCTTCTTGCCTTTGAAGCGCGGCATTTCGCGAAAATTCGATGGAAACGGCTGGTTCCTGCCCTCCGGCTCGGGGTTTCCTTTTATTTTCCCGGCCATTGACGCTTTCTTGGCTCGCGACTTTTGTTCCAGTGATCAAAGTGCGAACTAGACTCTGCGTTTGAATTTTTTTTAAGTACCTTACTTTGTGTACATTTCAGTTTTTAGCTAAAGCCAGATTGTTTGAATTTCTGGAAGCGATTTCGGTTTTATTTCGTGCCGTAAATTTGTACATTTATTACAAAATATTCGGGAAAAATGCGAGTACACATAATTAAAAAGCACATTTCATTTGATTTTCTTTTTTAAGTGAAAAATGTAAATCACATCACGAATTCGATAAAATAACATTTTATTTTTGCGCGTCAATAATTACGAAAAATTTATAAATTTATCGCATGTCCGATTAAGCAAAAATTATAGTTTATAAATATTCAGATTATTGTTCAGATTATTGTACTACTGATTTTATATTGAAAAAACGGATAGAAGTAATTATTTTAAATTAAATTAGTTTAACGAAATTTTACCAACGCTAAATTGTACATACAATTCTTAGGCACAAGAACAACAACACGTCAACGAACTTACATCAATTTTGTAGTTTTTTCATTAATTTAACAGTAATGAACGTTAAATCTGTAATAATTAAATTAAAAAATATTTGCAGAAAGTTACTAAGAAAAATATAATTTTTTGCTTATATAAATAATAAGCCTTATAATTAGACAATAACAACAACACAGAAGAGAAACGCTTCAAGAAAAATTACTATACTCGTCAGTAAATCGAGGACAATCTCCAAATTAGGGTAAAAAATTACTATACTTTATATTAATTTTTGTTAAAAGTCTAGCAAAAATGACAAAACGTATATTGAATTTTAATATAAAGTATAACATTTTTTTACCTTAATTCGAGGTCTGTTCTCGATTTACTGACGAGTATAGTAATTTTTCTTCGACATTTTTCTTTGTGCGTGTACTAAGTGATTGATACATCCAAGAACAATTGACCAGCTTTTGAAAAATTGAATTACGTCAATAAATTGAGAGCAGAAATACACTTTTATAATGGTATTTACAATGGAATCTACAGTAAAAAAAAATTCTTTTGCAAACGAAATTCGTTAAAACCGGAAAATACGCAAGTTAGATACGGCTGCGTCGGCAGAAAAATGTACAATTGACGAATCGAACCGAGAACTGTTGGTAAAAATACGAAAATAAGTCGGTAGAAAAACATTGATTTCGCATCGAAAACAAGCATACATTATAGAAAAATACGGGAAAAACATTCGCGCAAAAATAATGTATCAGACCGTGGCGCTTTGCTATTTGTACAGCAAACATTCTCGCAAGGCCGTACCGAAGAAGGTGCTCAGAATTTTCGTGCCGAGCGAATCGGCGACGGAAAACGCGAGCCGAGCGAGCGAAATCTTTTTCAAAATGGAGCTGCCGCGTCGGCGCGTCCGCATCTCTGATAATTACTTTCCCGGCCCGCGAAATGCTCGCTCGCCAAGCCGAACTTTTCCCACACTGTCAAAGTAAATATCGCCGACCGGTGCAGTTCTGCCAAAGAGGCGTAAAGAGGCCGGCTGCTGCTTTTTTTTTTTGCGCCAGAGCCGACTGCTCAAAGGCACAATCTATTCTCGACCGGTATTATCGAGCTTTTTCGTATAAGGAATTTTTTCCCGCCGCTCGGGAAAAGCACTGCTAAAAACCGGCATTTTTTTCTTCGCGCGCCTCGTTTTTACTCCTACGGCGTATTATCAGTGTAAAAAGAGGAGGAAAAAGAGAGAGAGAGATTCGATCGATATACGGCCGATCGGCGTGACTCGGCTCGTTTCTTCCCCGTTTCGTTTTTTTTTTCTTCTTTTTTTTTTCTTCTGCTTTACGACAGGCGTTGAAATTTTCGGTCGTAGCGTCACTCTCTTCCTTCGACTCGCTTCTGCGCCTCCTTCCTGCCCCGTAGTTTCATATTTTTTTATCTTCCCGGCTTTTTATACTTCTTACGGCTTTGTACATAAATTTTTTATGATCAAAGTTTTAAGTCTGCCTTTTCCGCGAAGGCTTTCCGCGCCTCGCTCGGCGCTATACTCGAGATTGCTCGTCGGATGGGATGGGGATGAGTGGGGGTGGGGGAGGGAGGGGGAGAATTTATTATTATCGCATAGTCCGTTGCGTTTGTAAAAACGGCGAATTACAATGCAACAATAAACGAAAGGTTTTAGGGGGAGAATTGCGCTACTCTTTTAGTGCGCGCCGCTGATATTCCGGGCCGCGCGAGAGGCGCCGAGGGATTCCAAGCCGGAAATATAATCGAGGCATTGACTTTTGAGAATTAAAAAAATTTTAATCAACGAGCCCCGTCGTAAAGACGCCGCCGCCGCCGTCGGTCTTTTATGCCTCGGCTGTTAAACTAATTATAAGAGAGCTGAAAAGAAAATGATAAATGATATTGGAGGAAACGGCTTTGAATTTATTAAAGTAAAAGCAATTAGAGTATTTCCTTCTTGCGCCGCTTCTACCTTCTTTCTTTCCACCGGAGCTTTTTTCATTTACGTTATTTGCGACTGACTGACTCTCTCTCTCTCTCTCTCTCTCTCTCTCTTTGTCGATTCATTATTGTTTTGCAATAATTGTTATCTCTTTAAAGAATCGCTCGTCTCCTCAAGTCTCCCTGCATTCTATTTTGATATAATTTTTATTCCGCGCGTCGTAGCTTAATGGCTGAGCCGCGGGTTAATTTATAAAATCGTAAAGGAAAATCGTCTACGATGCAAACGAGCTTTTTCGGCGGGTAAAACACTTTGAAACAATGGATTTTCGAAAACGGAGGAGAGAGAGAGAGCATGAAAAAAGCTCTGAACTCTTTTACCGCCGGCAAGGAGGGAAATTCCGTATTACGGTGCATTTTACGCAATAAGGATTCACGATGTTTAAAAGTTTTACAACGAATTGGAAAATTTATTTTTTCGAAACATATATCTTAAAAATGGGATTAGCCTTTTACGAGCTTTTCGCAAAATTGCGTTTCATTTTTTTACGGCGCTCCGATACTGCACAATCATAACTCCTAGTTTTGATCGAACGAGGCCATTATAAAAGAAATTCCTTCTCGCGGCAATAATGAAAAAAACATTTATGACGTTCGAAGTATAAAAATTTAAGTAAACCCTCCCGTTCCGCTCTTCTGTAAACAATAAAAATAAATCTAAAAGGATTTTATCCGCGCGCGTTATGAAAATTTACAAGCCCCCCCCCCTTTTTTCCCTGAAATACGAATATCGCATTAAGAATCAATTTTTGCCGAAATAAGCCGAGGCATTAAGCATTAACCGAATCCCCGCGCGACTCCGGCGCACTCTCCTTGCATTTGAAAATGCGCCAAAAAGCGGCTTTCGATCTTTGCTTTGCCGCTTTTTAATCAGCCCCGGAGCTGAAATTTTCATGAAAGCGAAAAAAAAGGAAAAAAAGAAAAAAAAACAAGGAAACGCGAGCAGCTCCCTCGAAAAACGTCTGTATCAACCCGTATAACCAATAAAGAATCGCGTCGATCCCTTTAATTAAAAGCGGCCCCGGGATTCATCATCCGCCGATGCTTCGCCGTTCGCCGAATGAAGATCTTTTCCCGACATAATAAAATGTTTAATGTCCGGCGGACGTTAAAGCGCGGAAGACGTCCCCCCCCCCTCTCTCTCTCTCTCGCGCAGTAAGGCGAAGGAAAAGGCTCGTAATGAAGCCGATATGAAAAGCGCGCGGGAGTTTCGCGGGTATAATTTATTTTTTTATATCGCCCGTATTCCCTCCCTCCCCCCGCCCTCCTTCCCCGTAAAAAGCGTCGGGCCATAATAAAGCGTTATATTGCTCCGTAGCGAGGCGCGGGCGGCCGGCTGGAACTTTAAGGGGTGGGGAGGAAAAAAAGAAAAAAGAAGAAAAAAGAAACGGCTCGCGGCCTTTACGATCTTATTTGCGGAGACATAAAAATCGAGAAAATCAATACGAAAGTCCTGGCATTAAATATTCAGGCTATTGACTGGCCTCGGCATATTCTCTCCTTCTCCTTTCTTCGGAAGCGCGCAAAAAGCGCGGAATAACTCTCGGGTGGGGCTTTTGCCGCCTCCTCCTCCTCCGCCTCCGCCGCCACCTCCTTCTTCTCCTCCGGCCGGCGTCTCTTGGCCCGAGCCGAGGCACCCCTTCGGCTGGCTTCTTTTCTTCTCTCCGCTTCTCTTCTTTCGGGACTTTTTTCGAGAGGACGTTGTACCCTCGCGGTGTTCGCGCCTTGTAGTCTGCGACGTTAGATTCTTCTCGGCAGGCTCGCGGGCTGGAGCCGACTCGAGCGGGTCCCCGCGCGCTTCGACTGCTAGCTCGATTGTTTCCTGAGAACTGCGGCTTGCTTCTCGGCCTCTTTTTCGTCTGGATTAGTTTATTCGACCTTGCTGATTCGGCTTTTGAACAGTCGAATGGTAATACGCCGGCTCGACTGGCCTGATTGGCCGCAATTGATTAATCTTCTCAATGACGCGTAAATACGAAGAGATTATTAATGTTTCAATTGTGAAAAGTACATGAATTTTGACAACATCGCGAAGCGCACGCGCCGCCCCGCCGAGCGGAAAAATTCCCGGCTTCGAAGCTGCGTTAAAGGAAGGTCGATTAAAACGCCGCCGCTCTCCCGCGTCAGGTGCACGCGCTCTCTTCCGTGCCTTCGAGAGCAGGCCGAGGCCCGAAAAGCAATCCGCCTCCCGACGCAGAAGCGCAAGCGATTCCTCGCCGATTAGCCGACCGGACTCCGCGATCCGAGAGAGCGGCGAATGACTTAGCGTGCAGCTCGAGCCGCGGCGACTCGCCGTCATTGCGCGCGCGCTCGGGCGGCAGCGCCGGAGGAAATTGAAATATCCTGTGCTTCGAGAGTCGGGCGCAGCTCCGCCTGGGCGAGGAAGAGTCGCCTCGCTCGGCGCAGCGCCGAGTGCGGCTTGATTGATTGATTGGCCGATCGATAGATCGATGCGGCAGCGTCATCATCTCGTTCTCTCGGCCGTAACGCCGTTTCTGTCTTTCTCTCTCTCTCTCTCGCTCTCTCCCTTCTCCTCCCTTCCTTCCTTGGGCCTTTAGACGGGGCTTTAGAAGAACGCGCGGCTTTACGACGCGAGCTTTGTTTTATTACTTTTGGAAATTGCCGGGTATATATTTCCCCCGGAGCTAACCGAGCCGAGCTTTTATCGAGTGAAACGCAGCGCCGAGCGAGCAGCTAAATTGTTGGGATGTGGGCTTTGTGTTCCTTTATTTTTATTCCCCTTCGGTATTCTTTGCTCTCATTTCGATAATGGAACAATTTTATTTAACCAGAACGAGCTCGATGGAAAAATTATGGTCTGCGTACATATATATATAGCTAGTTTGCGTATAGTTGCGATGCAATGTTATAATATAAATGCGTTTCCAAGTGGATCGACAAAATTATTTATGCCCTCGTCGATCAAAAGTTGCAAAGATTCAACGGCGTTCGCTTTTAGAAAATGTAAATAATGCATCAGTTTTCAGAAACTAAGCTCGTTTCAGCTGCGACGAGCAATGCGTTGTTAGAAACGAGGGTAATATCATATTAACTCGTTTTATCATGTATATTAGAGTAACATAAATTTTCTTCAGAAAAACGCGCCTCTAAGTTTATCTTGCGATCTTAATTTATCTAGTAATTGTAACATTTGCGGGCAATTAAACTACACGGAGAGAAATACCTGATTAAAAATTAGTATAGTCTATCGTAATCGAAGGACAAACTCGCACTATCCTG
>JAWWEM010000001.1:14968383-14985026 GCA_035582935.1 Ormyrus thymus
TAGAACCTTCTCGAAAGTTCTAGAAGTTTTTCGCAGATTGGGGGGGGGGGGGAGGTATTTATAATTGGAAGAGTTTCGGAATTTTTCCTTGTTATTTGTTCCGATGAGCCATAATTAAAATTCAAGCCATTTTTCATTGAAAATTATACAGCCGGTCAGGAAATATTTTGAGCTTTTTAAAATCCATCGTTAAGAACTTGTATTATTATTTGCGAACGCCGCGCGCGTCGACATTTATATATAAAAATCCGGCTGTCTTAGCTAATGACGTGATTAAAATGTCAAATGTGCGTAGCGCATAGCCGCTTTGCACTAGTAAAATTATCCTTCAAATTGTGAAAGTCGATAAAAAAAGTGCGCACCATAAAATGCAGAGGGAATAATTTCGCTATAAAAAGTGGAGTGCCTTCGCGGAGGTAAATTTATTTTAAATAGGCACTGATAATGCAAAGCAGGCGATTTCCATTTTGGATGTGACGTTATTTCAAATGCCATTAAAAGCATTCTGCATCTTAATTCGACTGGATTCAATCTATTTTATATTTTGGATTAAAAAGCGCCGGACTAAAATGCAGTGCGGATTTAAATATGATTTCGCGAACGAGAATGGTTCATAATTTCATTTGCAAGTTTCGCATGAGTACTGTTCGTTTTTTCCAGCTGAAACGCGTTAATTAAAAACATTATTTAAAAACCGTAGATCATCTATTGCAATTAACTATTGTAATTAAAACGTCCGGCTCGAAAAAGAATCAATGATAAAGTAAATTGTATTAAAAATGGCCAGACAAACGAGAAAAGCAAGACAAAACGTTGATTAAAGCCTTTTCATATTTACAATCTCGGCAATATATAGCTCTTTATTTGCCAACTTTCGATTAGAAAGTCTGCGTCTTTTCTTTCAGGAATAAAAGAGAACACTCGAAGCGTTCTTTTTCCCACGAAAAGCTGTTAGAAGAATTTTACTTTGAAACTCGTTGCATATAATCTTTAATTAAATTTTAATTGAATCATGAGCACGTGTTTTTTAATTAAAAAAAATTTTCATGCAATTATTTATTTATTTTTTATTACGAGTAGAAAATTTTTAATGGAACTAGTTATAATTCGCTTTCTACAGGTAAATCTTCAATTGCGTATTTAAGAAGAAAACATTTTCAATTAGCCGCGGGCATTAATAAATTAATTAACTTTTTATCCGTCAAATGGCAAAGTGGATTGTATCTTAATTGGTTATCTTGCAAAAATCAAATTAAATAATGTTCGCGTATTACGCTCGGTTCTTTCCATGCTATTAACGGAATTAGAATTTTGAAAAATCCTCATTTTTACGACTCCCGCGGTTTCGCATTCGTAGAAAGTAGTGATTTATGCGTTTCCGCGGATCACGGCTTACTGTAATCATTATAATTGCGCGGAAAAATTTCAATGCGCTCGGGCTGAATTTCGTTCGGATAAAATAACAGTCGGCTTATTAAATTGCGAAAACCGTGAAAACTTGACTTGAAAACTTTCTTCGTATTTTTCAAAGTCCGAGGTCAGTAAGGCGGCAACGTCATCCGAGCAAAGTTCGGAATCCCAGTTTTCAAAATGAGCATTCCCCTGGAAATCCACTTTTGAATATGCTTTGTAATGCAAATCCCAAGCGAGCACTCGAGGCGCGCCTCCCAATCTCCATAAACTACTGAAATAATTGTTAATATAAAAAGCACCGAGGATCCCAGCCTCGTTAAATCGCGCCGAGGCATTAATTAAGAATCGCAATTTACCTCCCAACCCCCCCGAGCCAACCCATCGCCGAGGCCAGGCGCTTGTCATTAATCGAGCGACTTCCAGACGCGGATTCAGTCGCTCCTGAAGACGGCGGAGGACCTGCACATAAAGGGCCTGGCGGAGGTCAGCTGGCGCAGCGACCCCATGCAGAACGACCTCGGCAACAGCGGCCACAGCCCGGGCTCGGGGCCGCCGGGCGTCGAGACCGTCCTCCGGGAGGGCATCGACACGGACGAGCCGCCGCCGCCGAAGCAGCAGAGGCGCCGGGGCAGGCCGCCCCTCGACGACCCGCCCTCGGCCCACGACGTCTTCACCCCCAAGATCACCTGCATCACCGGAATTGTAGGCACTGACTCATCCTCCTTATCGGTTTCCAAGGTTAGATTGATCTAGTGCACAACAACAGCCCGCTCCCGCTGCCCTGTCCGAACCCGAGTGGAGCGCACTTTTTAGAAAGTCGGGACGAAGGCTATTGCTTTTCGCTTTTTTTCCGGGCGCAATATCATTAATCATCGTCCCGCACTTCTTCTTTTTATTTCAGGCCGTATTCGAGCGGGTAAAAGTCTATTTTCAGTCTTGAAAGCTTTTTTCGAAACTAAAGCAACACAAGTTCTCGCTCTTGAAACTAGTCGTTAATCATTTTCCAAGAAAACGCAGATAACTTCAAAAGATATTTCATACGGTGTAGGAAATGCAAGTATTTGCCGTCGGCATTTGTTTCTTCTCTCTGGAGGCGTCATTTAGAGCAAATTATAGGCATTGGTGCTCTTTAATTTCGGAAAGTAGTGAAATTTCCTCCTGCTCCCTGATTTCTCGTGAAACTTGAAATAACGCACATAAAATTAAGAATCTGGAAGAAACTGTTACCTTGGTATCTCCGCTTGTACCTGCTTTGGTCCAGTGACGCGATATCATTTTGGATTACATTCGAGTATGTAATTTTGTACTTTCACTCTCTCGGCCTCTGTCTCGAAATAATTAAATGCAGCTGATGCAAAAGAGTCGCGGTTAGCGTAAGATGCTTTCGATCGGTTTGATGCAATTAGAAATTTGTTGACGTGATTCTTGCAATCCCGCGAAAGGTATTTCTTTGCCGCTGCACCTGAGCTACTGACGTGCAACGACTTTTACATAATTTACATTAATTTTTTATTGAATAATGTGGAAAAAGTATTTTTACTCGAGCGTACGCAATCATTGAACGATTTGTAAAGTTTTAGTCGAAAAAAAAAGCCGAATGAAAATTTCACATGAGATTCGGACAGTGCATCACCCAGTTCACGCTTTGTCACCCACGTTAGAATAGATATTCTGTACTTGCATATATCTGTAGAATTTTGTTCAAACACGCGCTTCAATTCATTTGTACTTTATTCAAAGTTCTTACCATGACTGAAATGAGAAACAGATGATCCATGTTTGAAATTTGAAAATTGTTGGAGAATACGATTACATTTTATTTTGAGCGATTCGCAATTTTCAGAATTCTCGGTTTTTTGGTAAAAAAAAGTAACAATAGAAATTTTTAAATGTGCAAATTCAATAGTCATTGAAGTTTTATACTTTACCCGATTGATTAAAATGGACACTGTTTTAAACAAGTGGAAATTTTATTTTTCACTTTTCTTCTTTCATTTTTTTAATGCAATGCTTTGTGGACGATTCAATCGATTCTCTGAAAATTTGCATATTTCAAGTTGATTAAGCAATATAAAATTGCAATAAACTTGTTATTTGTTGGTATATCTAGTGTATCTTAATTAAATCTGATAGAAATTTTTTTTTGCAGTGCTGCCTGTTTCATGTTTATGATATTTTTTGTACGGCCTCAGTCTAAATATACACATAGCTCGAGAAACTAATTTGCATTATATTAGATAAGTTGGAGCACGCAGACGTAGGGCTTCATCACACTCTGTAATCACAAAAAAATGACAAAGTATTCAAATCATGTCAGGCGCAATGAAGCTACAGTATTATTCATGGGACGTTCCAGATCGAAGGCGCCCGTTTTCGAAAAGTCATTTTCCTTTTGCCGCGATTTTCAATTATTCAACTATGCGTTACGCGTTCTTGCTTCGCGGAATAGTAATTCGGATGTGAACCGAACACAATTGAAGTTTTGAAAGAAAATTTCTATTAGCTATCGAAAATTTATGCAAAGCGAAATTCACAACTGCACACGATTGAATTTCAATTAGAATTTTGAAGTCCAAACTTGATTATAATCGAGTTACTTTTGACATGATTTTCAATACATCACTTTACCAAATCCGAATTGCGACAGGTCGCGCGTCAACTATGAAATGGAATCGCAGTACTCAATTGGAATTTTAGCGTGCGCCTTCTGCCGCGAATTAGGATACTCTGTCAGATTTCGACAAATACATGTATAATAGGATAATCTTAATGACAGTCGCTGCACTGAAATTGTAACTTGCACGTAGAAATGTTGCAACCATAATCATGCATTGTTCATTGCTTGCTTATCGTCCCTTTTAAAAATGCGAACAAGTTCAAAAAATTTTTTTTCTAAACAAGCAGGAAGAAATGAGTGAAGGCGAGAGTTGGGAAGATGATATAATGATGCCAGAAGGCAACGAAACAATGCCGGTTGTAAGTTTATCCTGATTTTATTTTTCTTAATATTTCTGAAATGGAAATTTATTTAATACAATAATGTTTTTGCTTCTAGCAATTGTCGTATATGCCGAAAGATGATGGCATGTCGGATCAGGAGAAAAAAGGTTAGTATATTTACTAAATTGTAGAAAAGCTAATTCTTAATAAAAACTAGTTATTTTATACACCGAAATGACGTGCATCAAATTCTAATCTTCTAAATGTTATAAAAGGAATTCCATATATATTTGATTACTTAAACAAAGTAGATATAAAAATATAATCTTTTCAGTATTTGTTAAATGAAAAAAAAAAACAGAATTCTGCGTTAAAACGATACCAAAGAAAAGAAGAAAAAACTGCCATCGACCAAGTTTGATGAAACGCTAGTTTGCCGAAAAATGTTTGCTCGCCTCGAAAGCAAAAAAGGCATCAGCTTGCGCAAAAACGCGAAAGCGAAAAGAAAAAAAAAAGAGAGGCAGAGAGGAAATCAGAACGAAAAATCCATTGACGCGATAGTAATCGGCGTTTCGTTTCAGCGAACACATCTACGAATTCCAACGCCATGAATCCGGCGATACCAGAGCAATTCCGCGACGTAATCAAGATGAACGATTACCTGACGACGGGCAGGCGACAGGAATTCTGGGAGGAGCCGTTCACGCGGCGCGTCATGGATGCGATCAAAAGCAAGGAGCTGGAGATGAAGACTGCTGCCGAAATTCTCGGAGTGTCCTACGGCACTCTGTACGGCAGATATCGCGACAGTTACGGATGCTTAAAACACCCGTACAGGTAACTGCAGCCGCCTCTCGTTCATTGTTTTCTTTTATTCGCCGATTGTTTGATGAGTCAGGCTCGATAACCTAGTACTAGTTGCGCTCCAATTTCGCGAATTATCTTTGAAGTAGTTTTGTACATTCGGTAAGAAAAGTGGAATTACGTAAACCAATTTTTAATTTGTGTAGATCAATTTGTGTAGATACAAGCGATCAAGTGTTTATTTTCCACTTTGCTTGCTGGAAATATTTTATCGTATATTGATATAAAAAATTTTAGGAACACGTGGTAATCAAAGTATTCTTCTACGTGCTTTCTTTTTGATTATTATTTTTTTCTGCATTTTAAGGTGTACATTTTTCAGTTTCAATTGTCTCTGCTCTCACATTGCATTCAATTCTCAATAGGAAATCAATAAGTCTTGACGAAAATTTGAAAACGTTCATCAATAATTAATATCGTGTTAGAATTTCAATACCCCTGCGGGACTACATTATGTATAAATGTTTAAATTTGTATATTTTTTTGTTAAAAATACTCCAACACAGTGCTTTGATTTAAAAATAAATTAGTTTAATGAAAGAAAAGTAGAATCAAATCAGTCGAAATAGCATTTAGAAAGCATTCATTATTATCTAATTAAAAATTTCTTTTAATTCTCACTGTAAACTATATGCATAACTAAAATTTGGAACAATTTATAAAAATATTTGTGAAGCAACTGTCCAGGACAAGTTTAGAAAGAACAAGTTATAAATCTTTTCCTAACGTCCACGTTTGAATCGCAGAGTACGAGACTTTTGGTCCGAACCCGGGCCCGCGGAGATCCTGGCGAAGCTTCGACGGAAAGAGATCACGCTGTTCCGAGCGGCTGAGTTCCTGAACGTGACTGTCCACACCCTGGCCACGTACCTGTCGACACTGCAGGGTCCCGACCGGATCTCTCTTGCCGGCGACCTGAGCGTCGCTGCCACGGGCGCCGTCGTACCCACGGACGTAACGGGCAACAACGACGGGGACAACGACAGCGTCAACGACATCCTGCAAAAGATCAGCGTGAACGCTGCCGGCATCGCGCCGTCCGCTGCGGCACCCACGACCTCCGCCACGATAAAGCGCGAGGGCGGTGGATACGTCGAGCTGCCGGCCGTCGGTCACGTGCCCAAAGCCGCCACCTCCGTACTCGAGAATAACCCTGACATCACGATCGTCAAGACCGAGGGCATGCAGCGCAAACGCGAGTACACCAAGCTCACGGCCGCAGAGAACAATAACGCCAAGCTCATGAGCGGCGGTGCCGTCAGCGAACTCGCGCAGCCACAATTGACGCATCCAGGTACGTACGCTTCCTAGTTGTCAAACGTCGGGTCTTTTCTGTTTCTCGCGGTGAATCTTCGCCCTCGAACCTACAGAAACTGAAATGAGACGATGCTTTGTGAGATCTTTCGTATTTTGAGAATTGAATGCAAGCTTAGTTTTTAAGAAATGAATTCCATTAAACGTGAATTAAAACTGTTCGTTATTCTCTGCAATAGGACAGCCGGGTCAGCAACAACCGACGCCTCAGCAGCAATTAATCACGGCTCAAACGACGGTGCAGCAACAATTACAGCAACAATTACAGCAACATCCGCACCATCCGCAGCAGATACCGCATCCGCAGAAGTTACCCGACACGTTGCCGATGAACAACGACATCAGCAAGCCCTAACTGTTCAGGCCGTACTTGGGACCCCTGAGCAGCATCGGCGTTTGCCCCAGAATTACGAATATGTTCGGCGGTGGAGTGCTCTACACCAAACCCAACAATCGCAGCAGCATGATCTGCAGCATAAGCAACAGCAGCACCATCAGCAACAACAACTTCAGCAGCAACAGCAGCAGCAACAGCAACAACAGCAACGGCTCCAGGGAGGTTTGCCCCAGCACCTTCTACTCCAACGTCTTCGCCAGGTTCTCCGCTAATTGTCACCTTAAGTAGGGGCAGTCCAACTACGACCGATCACTCTTTTCGATTCTAGTACTTTTACGTCATCGCCCGTACGCGGAGAGTCGACGAACGAACGACAGATGCGAATCCCCGATGTCCCGTTACAGGGGATGCATTTTCTGTTTTTTTATTTTTATCCGTATACAACTGGATTATTTTAGCACTTCACTTTTTTACGTGCAATTAATTTTTAAGTTGCATTTGTATTTTAGCCTAGGCACGATTGGGTTCATTAAAGTTTAATTGTTTTTATACCTTTATGCATATTGTTAATGCAAGTGATCAAGTATTTGATCGTTTGGTTAAGTATTAATAATAATTTATACTATGTCTGATTTTTCACTTTTTTAACATGAAGCGACTGATAAAACCAAAAAGATTAACTTATTATTTAAAAGCGTTAAAAGACGCTTATTTTATTAATGGCCACGCACTAAGTTCATTTTTATATTGTGTAATTTAAACTTTAATGAATTCCATTCAATAAACTATTCGCTGATGTTGTCATCGACTATAAAATCGGCTCTCCACGGACAAAGCGAAAAATATTTGTTGTAAGCGTACAACATATACACTAAAGAGTTGTAAATGTGTGTGTCGACAACGTAACTAATGTATCGTAAAACAAAACTTTGAAACCGTTAAAATATATTGTAAAGCACTCTAGATCCGTCGCTAGGCTCAGCTCGCGCTATAAAAAAGCGATTTACAAAGGCACGTTGGCCGTCGATCTTACAAAAAACTCTTTGCGTACAAATATTTCCCAAAGTATTGCAGAAAGAAAATTAATCGTTGGTCCTTGTTCTTTTCTTGGTACAATCCTAGCCAATTGTAATTTCTTCGTTAATTCGACAGCGGAGTCGAATTCTAAGAAAAATTAAGGAAAATGAAAAGGCGAAAAAGGATAGTATGCGAATATTGAGCGAAGACAGTGATGAGCGTGTTCATTAATGTTTGCGATTAATAGGCTAAACGTATTCTTTAATTTATTAAATAACCTAATTTTATCGTGCATGAAGCGGCGGCTAGAAGCGACAGGAGACGGAGCTGCCTTCCCTCGTGGCTGACATTCCGAATTAAATCCTTCTTTTTTTTATTTGAAAAAAGATAAGAAAAATCTTTGATAACAATATATAAAGATGGCCTTGCGCTATTTTCAAATGAAATACAATAAAAGCCGTAACGTTCAACCGAAGTTCCTTTTTTAAAAAAGAATGAAAAAAATAAAAGGCGAAAAAATAAGTTAGGCTATACTTTTCCTGCCGCACATGTCTGTTAAATTGGGTGTAGAGCGACAATACGACTCGGTTATAGACGAGCTTAGTAATTCTGGGGTGACTGGCAATTTCCTCGGCGCCATTGCACCTACGAAAATCGCGCGAAATTGCCACTGATGTTTTATATTTTTATAGGTATACAGTGTGTACCTAATTATTTCTTGTGATGTAAGAAATTTTAAAATTTTATTTTATATTAAATGTATTTAGTGTATAAATATAATTTTTATAAATTTTGAAAATTAAAATTGTAAATGTTATTTATAATTGTACAATGTTTTCATTGTAGTGTCATTTATAAACGTCAGGAGCTCTAAATTTCAAAGCGATATTTTAAAAAGTGCAGGTGCAAAGCGCGTCGACAAGTAGAGATTCTCTCGCGTGTTTGATGTAAAATACTGAAACGCAAAATCGTCAGGTTTCTGTTGAAGCGGTTCTTACAAATTCAAAAAGCTTTAAAATAATGTACGCTCGGAAGCCTTAACAGTAAGAATGGATAAAGAAAAAAGAAAGGAAAAAAGAAGCAAAGGATAGACTTCTCTCAGTCCGAAATAAATCGTATTTACGAACGTTAAGGAAGAGCAGCAGTTTAGCTTTCGAACAGCGAAATGCATATTTTCTCCCTAATTAATCGAGCTCGAAAAAAATACTTGATAAAAGAACGAATTTGAAAACTAAACTGCAGCTGAAGGCGCGCCGAATAAATATTCACGAAAGGAAAGAATAAAAAGGAAATCGATGACTTATATTGCCTATAAACGCGTTAGATGGTACAATTCTATTTTTCTCTTTTATAAACAGCGTAGGATTACTGCACTTAGATATTTTAGAGAAACGTTATTAGGAATATATATGCGCGAGCTTTTTATATAGGAATTTTAAGTGGCTTTTATTTAAATGAAGTATAATTATATAAAACAAGATTAAGTAATCGAAAGAAATGATTATAGGTGGAAATGATGTCGAATAAAAGTTTTTATTTGAAACAGTGCGAAAAATAACGTCCATGTAAATATTGGTGCAATAGATATACCTAAAATTAATATTATTTGTCACAAAGTGTTTGAGCACTATTTTAAACCTTATATGAAAACTAATGATTATAAAAGAAAACAAAGTGAATGCCTGCTTTAATGTCGTGCAATCGCATTTAATGAAAACAAAGAATACATTGTCGCGATGACCGAAAAAGATAGATAAGTTGCGAAAAAATCTATCGATATGCAAATTTGAGTCGTCGACAATGCCTTATGAATCCGGATATACCAGTGCCCGATGCGATTTCGTTTATTTTTGTTATATAATGTGTATAAAAAATGGAAAAAAAGAAAAATGAAGCATTTGGAAACATTTCTCACGAATTAGGTTTATATACGATGAAGATAACGGTGTAAAAATAAAAAAAAGACATGCACGTACACACGGTTTAACAAAAAGAATCTTAATAATTAAGATCGTTTTAGATGAAAAAAAGAATTAAGTAAAGAGTATAAGGCCACACTATATAATCGTACTTTACGATACAATGACTGGAAATGAGTATTCCTGTTCGCTGAAGGTATAACTAATTAAGGAATAAGTATATATTAGAGGTATTCCCATTGATATTTTTGATGATGCGAGGCTTAGATGCATCAAAACATTCATAGAAAGGGTACTAGTAAAGTAATCCGAGGGGTTAATAAATATATTATATAAATGTGTTTATGTCCCGCCTCGAGAGAGAATACAAATTTATATTATGCATTTTTTCTGTTTTCAAATAAACTTTTTTCAAGACAGAAATAGTTGAATTTAGAGAGAAAACATAAAGTAAAATAAACATTACATATACATACAAGCATAGCGTTGTGATAAGAATGTACATAAAAGAAAGATAAATGTAGATACAAAATAAATCTTTCTGTACATGTTCAGTGTACACTCAGTGCAGGCAACTCTATTTAAATGTTTTAAATCAATTCATGTATAGAAATCAAAAACGGCATGCGACATCCCAGAATTATGCTTTCGTAAAAATTGTACTTTTTATCACTTTTTTCAACACTTTTTTGTTTTAAAAAAATTAAACTTTTTATCGAATATATTTGTTTTTGTACATTATTTTTGTCTTCGAGAATCTTTCGATTACTTTACAAGCGCTCGATTATAACGATGTAACGATTATACTTTTTATACGATTATTCACTTCTCAACACGTTATTCGTTATCTTGTCACTGGCAAATGAAAAAAGGAGGAAAAGAAAAACTGTATAATGTAGATCTGCTCATCGCCACGAATAATTTAAAATATTCGACAAAACTCATCTTGTCTCATCGAAACCCCCTGTATTAAGTAAATAGTAATCCTTTCGTTTAAATAAAAAATAAGACTAAGACATACCAAATGAGAAACGTAAGGACAAGTTTTCGTTAGGATAGTAATATCGCATATCAAGAGAGCAAGCAAAAAAAAAACGTAAAAGTAAAAAATACATGCGCTGAAGCACTCTGTATTGCCTACGCACGTCTTGGGTAACAAAAACAAGAACCTGAGACGCACAAGACCACTTTTACTCTAGCAAGGGTATACGACTAGAAGTATTAATATTTAATATTAATAATCAATATTATGCAGAAAGTTTGCGATGATTGGCCATATGTCTTTTTTACTTTTTTTTTTCGAGGCATCCTCATATTCTCATTTTCTCATGTGTAAAGTTTTGTTTGCCATTATTGTTTGTTTTTTTTTTTTTTTTTTTTTCCATTAATGTGTCACCCATGTCAGATTTTTTAACTTTTTATCCACGATGATAGCTCAAAGCGATAGTCGTAGCTTTATAAGTCTGTTTTATATTGTATTTATATTTTCTTTAATTTCGAACAATGAGTTTCTCTTTTTTGTTAAGGTAAACATAAATGAATAAATAACCTACGTTGAAGACCAAATTTTCTTTTTATACTTTCTTTTTTAAAAGATTAGTTATGAAATAAGTTTAAAAAAGCGTAGAGCGATCTATTATTTAGGAAGTTGTACATTAGTTATTTTAATTTTTTGTAAAAAAATTCCATTACGAATTTTTATTAGGACGAAAATGTTTTTAATTGTCATTATTCGCTTTAGATAGTTATAGTATTTTTTGTAAAGATGTATTTTTAAAAATATAGACGTAATAAAAGCTCAAGTTTTGATTTTTTTAATCTTCTCAGTCAATCGAACAATAGCTTTCACTCTATTTTCACTGTGAGCCATATATTGGGCTTCTGTCGTAAGCAAGGCTTTTATTGAAAATTTAATTCGTGAAAAGTTTAAAAATTCCAAGCATGGGTGACCAGAGAACGTGTCTTTTTTTAACTCTAACGTAATTTTCGAAGTCGTTTTATGTAAAAGCGCTGAAGATGGCCACTCGTGAAAATGTCTTTGTATCATAAAGAATTACACACTTTGGAGTATACTGTTCTAAAATAGTAAGGAATGTTTAAAGAAAATTGATTTCTAAGAGAACGTCGAATGCGTGTATGCATATTATAGAAAAAAGCATTGTATGAGGAAACAGGACAAGACTAGCCTATCGGCGAACGATTAGCCCTTTGAATGTGGCTATCGCACCATGAGACTAAAAAATCTATATCATAACTATGTGTCGTTTGATATAAACAATTAATAGTAATGTATATCATCGTTTTATACACAACTTAAATATAAACTACGTACACTATGTACATTCCTATAGAATACACGCTCTCACTGTCATTACACATTGCATTACACACGTGTTATAACGCATGGACCTATTATACATATTTATATATATACATATATATATATATAAAATATACGTACATAATATATATTTATAATAATTATATAGGAAATTTGAACGGACCACCATTGATAAATACATCTGTGCATGCATCATCGGTGACGACAAATAATTCAAATTCGTGCAACATTTTGTACATTCATTCGTGGATAAATTAATGATTTTTATGTATCTAGATGATACTTTATCTAGATACGTTTGTTAAAAGATACAAAACAGTTGTTTTTTAAAGGAATGTTTAATAAAGAATAAAGTCTAGATGCTTCTTAATCAACGTTCTAAGCATTGTTTTACAATAAGAATATTATAATCGCCGTGAAAAATTATCCAGGCTTGAATGTACGAGAAATTGCTAAATACTGGCAGCCCGCAAAATGTTCTATCGCTGTCCAAGCGTCACTCTATCTCATTTACTCACCCACAGGAATATTATATTATCGAGTCAGTGTATAAAGTTACATTATTATGCCGTGTGAATAAAGTGCTGTCATCACTTACAGAACAAACTTCACTCATTTTTTAGCTGTAAAGAGTTTATAGTATTGAACGCAATTAACTGAAGAAGGTGGAAGACTCGACTGTTTCTTTCTTCCGTTGCGACCAAGTTTTAAACAACTGTGCAAATTGAATGAATAAATAATATAGAACTTTATTAAAAACCGAGGAGAATAATAATGTGGATAGGCTCACGACTATTGAATTATAAACGTTATTAAAAACGGAAATTGAATGCAAGAATCAAAATCCACCGATGTATCTTAAATAGGAAAGAAGTCTACAGTCTGTAACAGCTGTTGTAAGATGGAACTAATAAGGACGATTTTTACGTCTTTTAGATTCAAGGCTGCACAGATTTTTAAAACCAACTGGTGTTAATATTTTTTTCGTTTAACGTTACTTTTAACATTTACTTTTATAATAACGTCAAGTACAAATACGCATCTCGCAGTTGTAAAATAAACTGTTCAAAATCGTTAAACAGAATGGCTGTTGAAAAAATGTGACCATTCGCTTCTCTATTTAGAGAGAAAACATTCAGACATGAAAGTCAGTCGAGTTAACTGCGTTTTTTTGGGAACATTACAGATCAAATCGTTTAATCGCATCGTAGATGTGCCAGATTTTGGACTTGATGCATATTGCACTTGTGAGGCTATTTTCCAATGTCCAATCTGATAGAGTATAATTTGCAGAGAAAGTTTCAGCCTTATGGAAAAAGACAAAGGCGAAGGGACAAACTTTTTGAATTGTTAATCGTTATGTAAAATAGGAGATGTGATTTCACCGGTGAGCGATAATCACAATACACACTTTCACCACTAACATCCTCATTCACTCTCTCAGAAACTTTGTATCATCCGCTCCTTAACTATCCCTCTTTATTTCTTCTTTTTCCACTTAGTCCGATGCTTTGAAACTCGCGAGTGCTGGGTCGATTTAGAATTTTTTTGAGAGCCCAATTTCGGAGTTTCGAAGTATTATTTCTTAGCCAAAGTTAGGGTTTGCGTTTATATCCTTAGTTCTCCTTCTTTCTCACACACGACATATTTTGTATTTGCTAGCTAATTCTAATTTTTTTATTTGTCTGAAGTATGTTATTATTTTCATTAATTATAATTCGTGGTAATTTTTAGAATAGAAGAACAATATATTAGCGTATAGAGATTAAAAATATACATAAAAGTAAAGTATATATATATATAAAGTATATATATACATATATATATATATATTATTGAGAACGTAATTAGAGGAGGATTAAAGCGCATACAATGCTAGAAGAGATACAGAAGGAATTTTTGTGAAATGCGTTAATAAAATAAGATTTTTTCGAATGGGTCAAGAAACGTTTGAAGAATAAGCGCAATTGCTTTATTAATTCTGATGGCAATTGGGCTACTTTGCAGAGTATTCAGTGAATTGAACAAAATAAGATCAGTAAGTGTAAATGTTTGTAAACAAATTATGAAACATTATTTGTTCAGTGCCTACATATTTACACAATACTAATAAAGTTGACGAGTAGTGAACCTGCTAAATCTTATTTACCATCTACCATACTCTGCTTTGTTTTCATTATTCGATGTACCTTATATAGACCAACTTCAAGTGATGTGAATAAAGACTTAATATCATTTCTAAATTATGTAAGTAAGAAATTTCTGTCAAATGCGTCGTATAATAATAATATTAAAAATTTTGTTTTACATAATCCACTTTGGTTTTTATTTATATGATCAATCATAAACACCCAAAGTCCTCAAGATCTTCATTACGAATAGAAACTATGAATATCAATTTAAAAAATTACACGCACTCTAATTTTATTACACAAATTGAAAATTTATTCCTTATGCGAGTTTCAAACTTTTTTTTTAAATTTTTATGAATTCAAAATTTATTCAAATATTTTTTATTGTTTTGCAGCACTAAGTAGAAGCTATTAAGATATAGCTGCATATTTTTTTGTATCTAAAAATGAATATTGTTTTAAAAATTTTTTAAATTTAAGGAATTCATAATCCCGACATTCGAACAATATTGACCAATCAAATTGACAAATCAAGCCTTTAAATGGCCGCTCATCACTTTTTTAAGAAAGGGCTTCGCGTTTGCCCAGTCAAGCACATGAATCACAAGGAGGTGCCTCACCTGATTATCTAGCCATTATTGAATCAGCATTCAACCAATATTCCTCCAGTATTCGACCTAGCAACCTCCTCGCACTTCATGTCTACTCGAGAGTCCAGTCGATTTCGTTTCATTTCAGTTTGCACATAACGAAATGGCGATGAGAAAGACTGAGCCCGTATCCGTAGCACATGAAGCACGAGGAGGTGTCTGATCCTTATTATAAAAATCCCACTCGAGATTCGTTCGCTTTTCGAGTATTTATCGATCTCGAGCCGAGGATATTGAATTATCGCTTGATTTTATCGAATTAGGAAAAAAAAATTGAATAACGAATAGCAATGAGCGAATTAACTAGTCTAATTATCAATTATCTAGCAGTTATTGGATCAGCATTCAATTAATCTTCGGCCAGTATTCGACCTAGCAACCTTCTCGCACTTGATGTCTTCCGGGTACGTATACTCGAGATTGCCCAGTCGATTTCGTTTCATTTCAAAGTTCGCACACAGCGAAATCATTGCCTTCTGATTTTGAGTTTGATTTTTATCCAACATCTCAAGGCGGCTGCGGCCGTGAGGCTGCCGGGTCAAATAATTATTAATTTTTTTTATATTAAAAGCGTTATTTGAATTATTATTTAATGTTTAAAAGTTTCCAATTTAAATTATTTAAAGTGCAAGCGACATCCCGGTGCGCACCGCGCGTTTTAATTTTATTACACGTGTTAGAATAGTACATTACGCTACAAGTGCGGAAAGTAGGCGATTCCCGCCTGCGCGGAGATTGCCGCTCGAACGCAGCAAGAGTTTCTATTGTTTCGCTCTCTTGCATGGAATTTCATTTTTTTAAACGAAGTAAAATAATGTCAATAAATTGAGTTTCTTTATTAATAGTATATTATTCTCGCGTACATGAAAGTGCTCATGAGTGAATGTCATTGAACAAGCAACGTAATTTTACCAAAAATCCTAAACTTTTGAAATAATTTGTTTCCAACTTGGGCAGGCTCTGTTCGATCCCGAAAGCTCAAAATGGATGTCGACCAAGAGCCAGATTCCTCGAGCAGAAAACGCGGATTGCCAATGCCAGTGCCAATGACGAAAAGCTACCGCATCTCCGATAGTAATGTTGACGATTATACGACCAGGTTAGATTCGAAAGTGACGGTGAAACAAACATTTTGCGCGCGGAGGTTAGTTTATAACGTTTCCCCTTTTTTTTCAGCAGCAACACCACAGGCTGGTCCAATGACACTTTTAACAGAGTATGTCGATTATATGCTATTCGAAAGATCTTTCAGAGAAATTAATATTTAAATTTTAATTATCTAGTTGAGAAAATCCAATTTCAATTAAAAAGTTTTTCTTCAAATTACTTTTTTAACTGTTAACAAGACAATTTGACAGTTTTCTTTTTAAACTTTTTTTTTAAAATACACATCTGCAGAATACAGGCAATACCAACTCAAGTTTTAAAATGATTTAAAAACGTCCTCAAGACCCAACGGAGCAAGGCGAAGTACCTACATCATAATAGAAGAAGAAACCTCGGGAATTACTAGGCGATTCTCATTGCTCGTCAATTATCGATCAAAATCAACCAGATGCGTCTCCGCGACTACACCGCAGGGTTGATTTGACTTGCCGGCTACGCTCACAGTCCATGACTGTTAGCAACTAGCGCCACAAACGTAAAGTCTCACAAGCACATCGCGTATTCAAATGAAAGCCGTGAAAGCGCATGGAGAATTTTTGGAACGACTAT
>JAWWEM010000001.1:14993876-15034532 GCA_035582935.1 Ormyrus thymus
AATTCACGGTCTGAAATTAGTCTACTATCTATATCTATAAAATTCAAAATCAGCGAACCAATCACGTCGCTGTTTCACAGGCTTCACAACATTCGGCCATCTCTTTTTTAAGAGAGGATTTTCGTCCAAAATTTTTCTCCGTGTGCTTTCCATTTGCATTTACAAGCTAAAAAATGCTTCGATCCTCATTCACAGCGTCCAAAACTAACGTCCGCGTGGTAAAGATTGACAGTATCGGTTCTTCAGTACTGGCTGGCAATCACTGAACATCTCGGCTTGTACAAACAACGTGCATCCACGCGCATCCGTGCAGTGAGCTTGTTTAACTATGCCCTTTTACTCCCTTTAACTTGTTTCTCCGCGAGCTTTACTCCGCTCGCAGCGGACTCTCGTATTCGCAGCTTAATTTTACGGCCGAGAAAGGTGTGCGCGCTGTTAGGCGCAGAAAACATTCGGCCACAAGACAAGTAGAAAGCGTCGCATAACTTCCGTTGACGTCATGCGCGCAAACGACAAGCCGGGGCTGATTCATTCACTCGCGGAATTTTTTATTCATCATGGCGTAGCTCATAAATGGCTGGGCGTCAAATTCAGGCTCTCGGCTGATAGTGCGGCTGCGGGTCTAGACTATATTGTGCGCCGGGCTTTGTTTTCGAAGCAAATTCAGGATATATTTAACTACGCGAGAGCTATTGTTGAGCTAATATAATGAAGGCGCGGCGTAACGTTCCGAGTCCTCCGGGGGATGATGTCTCCTTAACAACGGATTCACAACATCGTACTCGTCAATTCGGCAAATAACGACGACAGTCGAAAAAAACAAAAGAAGAAAAAAAACAAACTAGCCCACAATCGACAGACTAGTCGGAGCGTTTGTGAATGAGCGCCAACGCAATATTTTCAACGCCGTGAGTCATTTTGAATGCACGTAGCCACGCCGCGTCTGCGTGCCAATTATTAGCCTCGGCCGCGGTAAAAAAAATCCGTTCTTACTCGATTAAGCGTCGCGGTCCTTTAAATGCGAACGAGAATGATTGAAGGCACTCTTTTTTCGAAGAAAGTTAATAAAGCGCTCGAACGACGGGTTATTGCTGACGATTGAGGATGGATGATTCATGCCTGAGATACATCAAAGAGTCGAGCGTTATTTCGAAATATTTTTCAGCCGCTCAAGTATGTGGCGAGTGCTGAAGGTGAAAGGAGTGATTAGAAAGTTGGTAGATTATAAATTGCGGAAACGTAAAAAGATAAAGTCACTGACCGGCTGGTCTAGCTTTAATTTTCAAGCGGATAAATTTCAAGTCTATTAATAAGCGAATTTCAGAATTCACGTGCGGAAATCTCAGTTTACGTAGCTTACGAAGTGAATATAAAAATATTCTTATCTGCCAATAATTAGCTGCGTTTATAAATTTAAACTTCCCGAACAAATTAGCTCGAAAAAAAGGCAACGTACTTTTCAGATCTGGCACGCGATAAGCGGCAGAGCAACGTCGCGAGACTCCAGCTTTCGTTTATTACGCTAATAAAATATTTATTTTCACGCTTGATTCCTGCATTATTCAAAAACTCAACCTGAATCTAAAAATACCGCCGGTCGTGCCGGCTCCTTTTTTTTTTCTTTTCTATTTATCAAGCCCTGCCTCGTTCCTCTTTTTCGCGATCCAGATTGCGCGTCACGCAAGACAAGCCGTAAGATTGATGTAGTGCTATCGGATATACGAACGCGCCTAGAGCGACGAGCAACGTTGTCGATATCGCCAGGCCGAGTCGCTGCTCTCTTTTCCTCTCCAGTTCGCTTCCCTCGGCGCCTTCTCGCGCGCAGGAGTCGCGGAATAAAGCTCTACCCCTCCGATAAGATTCGAGAGCCGCTTTAAAATTAGCCAGCTCCCGATAATAAAATCGCGGCCCGCCGGCGAACGAGCGAGCGGGCCGATCCGCGCTCCTTCCCGCGGACCGAAATAGCCCGATCCCCTCCGGGCGTCTCTCTCTCTCTCTCTCTCTCTCACGCTTCGGCAAGGGCCGGCCACTCGGAATCGGCGCTCCGCGTCGCGGCGCAGAAGCTCCGACCGGCGGGCCCGCGCCGGAAATGAAATTCCGCGCGATCGCGCGAGGCGAGCGCCCCCGCGGTCCATCGATTTCCCATGGGCGAACGAGCGGCGCTACCGAGGACGATAAACGTCCGGCGACGCGCGATACGACCGCGGCGCCTTGGGCGATACGGGCTTCCCTCGGAGCGGATGCCGCCGAGCGAGAAATTGGAAGCTCTTTGCGTTCCGTTTCTTTGTTTGTTTTGTTTTTACTCCTTCCTGCCGCCCGCGAACGAGATCTTCGTTTGAGAGCTTGAGCAAATAATAACGCAGAGAGCTTGCCTCGCGACCTCGCAGCGAGGAATCGGAGGCCCGCGGCGAGGAGTCGAGCGTCCGGACGCGATCATTACTGATTTCCGCGACGTTAACGAGCCAGACGGCGGCCGCGGCGACGCACCTGTGCGTACGCTCACGCGGGGGTGCCGCCGCCGCCACTTTCCCTTTTCGCCATCGATTTTCGAGCGCGCCGGCGGGCCCGCCTTCGCACCTCTCGCGCCAGGAACGTACCTATAGTCGCCCGTCTTCGCCGACCTCCCGCGGCGACGCTCGCGGCAGCTTTCCCCGGATCCTGCCGATCGCGCGCTCTCGGGCGCCGGCATAAATCGAGTCGACGGTCGGAAATGGTCTCTTTTTTTTCTTTTCTTAACCAAACGACGGCAATTAGTCGAGAGCCTCCTAAGCTAATCCCCGGGTATAGCCACCCTGCACATTCGCCCACTCCACTGCCTCGGTTCGCTAACGACCTTTCCTAAGCCTCTCCCTCCGCTCCTTAGTTTTCGGTAAAGGCGACCGGCCGAAATGCGCAACCACCCACGCACGCGCACACTCGAGGCGGCCATTCGCGCCCGGCCATGTGCACGCGGAAGGAAGCGCGGGGGCGAGGAAAGAGATACACGCGGCGAAAATCGGCCGCGCGGATGGAGAGCGAGAATAAAGGGAGAGAGAGAGAGAGAGAGCGCGCGGCCGGGGGAGAGGGAGGAGGTAAAGGGCTGGGCTGCCCTTTTTTTTCCTCCGTCCTTCGGTCGGGAGCATCCGAAGCGCGCGGGGCGTGCGCGCCGAAAAAATCCCCGAAAACTCGCGGAACAAAGGGTCTCTCTCTCTCTCTCGCGCCCTCGCTTCCGCGGATGCGCCGCTGCGAGAGAGCCGACCCACCCCATGTGTGCATTAGTCGACCGACACGCCGTTTCTCTCGAAAATCAGCGGGCGGCGGGCGAGTTTTTTTTTTTTTTGTTTGTTTTTTTTTTACGCAGGTCCGCATTTGCGCCCGGCTTACTTGGCTCGGAAAAATTTAATGATACCGGAGGTATGGCGGGCGGATCTTTTTTCGGTTTGGCCGACTGGGTTTTCGAAATGCACTGCTTCGGAAAGAAGACGAGATAATGTGAATCCGTCTTGTACGAGCGGGGATAAGGCAAAAATTATGTTAAAACTTTATTTATTTCCAGGCCAAGAAATAGTGCGGGATATTTTAATGTTAGAAAATAGGTTGCCCAATATTTCTTGTAACCATTATAATATTGTTTTGAGAGTCGTGGCTTTACATCGCGCCGCCGTTACCGTAGTAGCAATATGAATTTCGAAAAGATACATAATAAAAAACAAATATACATAAAATCTAGAAAAATACAATTACGCTGGTGTAATATCCAAGCGAATTTCTCATCATTTATAAACAATAATTTTGCGTCAACGTTGTGCTTTCGATAAAGTTCTAAAAACAGCACCGCTCTTTATCGCTACGAACGTTATTTAATGCGAACGACTATAACTTTATCTTCCAATATTTAAAAACAAAAAGCTCAAACTGCAATGCGTAAAAGTGCAGGAGATGACCTTGGCAGTGAAATCGCCAGCTCGCAAGCCTCCCAATCAACGCGACTGCGAAGCAATTGTCGTTGGCTGCTTCAACGGGCGAAAGATCCCTGCCCCCCAGTATAATTGCTCGCAAGCGTAATACCCGCACGATGCCAGCACCAGCTCAGGGAGATCAAGGATTCGGCTCGATTCTCGTTGCTCCTGAGCGTCGTCGTCTTAAATCCTGCTCAAGGCCATGCCTTCTTTTTTCGTCGACCCATTGTGCTACCCCAATTTTGTAGCGTTGAATACGGAGCCCTTCGCTGTTCGACAGAAGCGCCGGATTTGCAGTGTGACTCTTAGCTTGTGCCGAGTTTTGAGGTCAGCGACTCGTAGTTTTTCCGAAAGCGAATGCAATCAAAGGTATAAAAATCGATTATCCTCCATCCTCCGATGCGTACTAAAACAAAAATTTAGCCCGCCTCAAATTTTCGCCGCCAGAGTGACCATTTCACTCGAAAATCCTCCGCCCCGAAGACTCTGCATTCCTCGGAGTCGACTCCCTCTCCGATCCCAAATTGGCTTGGCATTCGAAAAGTGGCGAATTCGCTTTTGGAAAGTGAGCGGCAGCAGCAGCAGCCCCCGGACGGAGCTGGGGTGCGGTATACATTTTCAGCTCTCTCTCTCTCTCTCTCTCCCTCCCTCCGCGGTGGCTCCGTTGAAAAAGTTGCGCGAGCGCGCCCGTTGAATAGGTCGCCACCGCGCCTATTGAAAAATCGATAGGAACGAAAGCGAGAGTGGAAAGAGCCCCGGCGCAGCGCCTCGACGTCGTTGTCGGCCCCCGAGCCTCCCTTCTTCCTTCTTCTCTCGTTTTTTGTGTGTGCGTGTCTTTCCCTCCCTCGTTCGCTTTCTCCGCTCCCGAATCCTTCGAGCGCGCTCTCGCCCACACGCGCACGTACACCAGCCTGCCGCTCGCTCGCTCTCGCTCTCTCTCTCTCTCTCTCTCTCTCTCTCTTTCTCTCTGCGTGTGCGCGAGAGCGAAGCTATGCTTTGTCGGCGGCCTGCTCATTCATGCAGCAGCCTCGTGGCATATGTACCGGATTTCAAGGTGATAAACCCCTAAGAGAACGCTTCTAGTTTTTCTTTGTCCGCTCGCGGAGAGCTCCTAGGCCAAGTGAGCTGTGCGCGCTGCGATTTTTTTCTTTTTTTATCCTTCAGGAAGGACTCGGCGCTTCGGAATTTTTGCATATTATTCGAATGTAAATGCTGGAGAGAGGGAGAGAGAGAGAGAGAGAGAGAGAGAGAGAGAGAGAGAGAGAATGGGCGGGGAAGGGCTGTGTTTCTTATAGAGTGGAACTTTACTTCCGAACGCCTCCTCGCGTTCTAGGATCCTGTGTTTTTTTTTTTTTTTTTTTTATTTCTAAGAGTTTTATTTACCTTATTTATATGTACGATAATTTATTTACTTAAGTAGTTTTTAAAGAATTGATAATTTTAATAATAACTGGTTCTCCTTCAACACTTATCATCGGATGCAGTCTTCTTCATCTGTTTCTCAACTCTTTTCCTTGACTTTCCATCAAAATCGAAACGAACGCCTTGCACTTTGGCGAACGCCAGTCGATTAGCTATCCGGGCAGGCGTAAAACTTCATCGCACGATTTTCCAATGATACATTCCCATCCACCAATGAAACAGTAACAAACAAAAGAAACAGCATCCAAAGTAAAAAAAGACGTTACTCAAAGACTTGCAGCTCATTTGAGAAGGAGCTCAGGAGAGGAACTAGATTAGTAATAGCGAATTGCTTTTCCCTGATTGCAGCGGCGGTTCCGGGGCGAAGATCCTGGTGGGCAATCTGCCGGCTCACGTCAGAACCGAGGATATCGAGCAGCTCCTCACAAACTACGGACAGATACAAAACTTCGAGAAGGTCGCATCGCGCGATCCTAGCACCCAAACTTTCCTCGTCAGCTATGAATCGCCAGACCAGGCGCAGTCGTAAGTGGATTTACATAAAATTAGAGCTAGGACGACCACCGCCCCCCTCCCCCCCCCCCGATCTGGTTTGCGTCCTTTGCCTGTCTTCGAGAGCTCGTTCAATCGATTCTCCCCTCTAAACGTCGAATCTCGTCAGCCCAGTCTGACCTCTGCGAATCAAAGTGTTCGTTTGTAAAAACTAGTCTCGAAGAGCTACGCCACCTCGGTCTCTGAAACTTTTGTTTTTCGATTGTCAAAATTGCCGCTCGGAGGAGTCGGGGAGACTCGTTCAGTCGAACGGGCGGAGGGTCGCGAAATTAACCGAACGAAAGAACGATCCTCGACGATCGAAAGCAGCAGCGCACTAACGAGCCGAACCCCTTTTTCGCCTGTTGCAGAGCCGTCTCCCAGCTAAATGGTTACGAGTACGAGGGCAATCCGCTGAAGGTGGAGATGACAACGGCGGAGAGCCGCCGTCGCAATCGCAGCCAGCGCGGCGGCGTCGCGTTCTCCGGATTGCCGGGCTCCGGCCGGCAGACCGACTTCCCCCTGCGCATCCTCGTACAGTCCGACATGGTCGGGGCGATAATCGGCCGCCAAGGCTCCACCATCCGACAGATCACCCAGATGACGCGAGCCCGCGTCGACGTCCATCGCAAGGACAACGTGGGCTCGCTCGAGAAGGCGATCACGATCTACGGGAACCCGGAGAACTGCACGAACGCGTGCAAGAAGATCCTCGAGGTTATGCACCAGGAGGCCAGCAATACAAACAAGGGGTCAGTTGCTGGCGATAGCGAGGCTCGCCACCAAGGCAACGACGATCGTCATGATGTTAATGACGATGGTGGTACTAAAGAGAGAGGGAGCACTACTGACGACATTGTTGGCTCTTCCAGCGAGATCACCCTGAAGATCCTCGCTCACAACAACCTGATCGGCCGCATCATCGGTAAGGGCGGTAACACTATCAAGAGGATTATGCAGGACACCGATACGAAAATCACTGTCAGCAGCATCAACGACATCAACAGCTTCAATCTCGAGCGCATCATCACGGTCAAGGGTAGCATCGAGAACATGAGCAAAGCCGAGGCTATGATCTCGAACAAGCTCAGGCAGAGCTACGAGAACGACCTGCAGGCCATGGCAGTGAGTATTTTCCCTCCTTCCGCGTCTGCGTTTTGCCCCTTGCCTTTGACTCTGTGCAAAATCGCTTGACTCTTTCTTTCCTTCAAATTTTACACCAGTCACGCCGGGAATTTTCTTTTATCCTTTAGTCAATTTTCTCGTTCTCGCGAGTTTTTCATTTTATTATTATTTCATCGAAGTATAATATTCATTCCTCATTTAAATTTATACTTAGTCTTAAATTCTCCTTTCTCAATTAATTACCTCTGAAGATTTGGGCAGCTGTTGCTCCTCGTAGACCTCTGCTTGCATGTAGCAGGAAGATCAAAGCGCGGTGTTTTATCTCGATCGAACCATAATTCGTGACCATCGACCTCCACTTTCCTGTACAGATTGTCCTACTAAACTGAAAATATTAAAATCAAAAGTATCAACATTTTTTTCCATCAGTCCTTTCGACGCAAAAGCCAATCATTCGCAGAAAAACACTTGTTAATTACTGCTACGCATCCGCCAGCTTTCCCGCAAGACCGAGCAAAAGCTCGAGCGAAAGCAAATGATCTAACGACACTCGTACCCGTTAACTTGCAGCCGCAAAGCATGATGTTCCCGGGCCTCCATCCGATGGCAATGATGTCGACGGCGAGCATGGGCTACAGCACCCGAGGGCCCGGCATCTACGGCACCGGGCCGGCCCCTTATCCCTACCAGGGCAATCTGCCCGGTCAGCAGCAGGGGGTCACCACGAGCGACGCCCAGGAGACGACATTTCTCTACATACCGAACAACAGCGTCGGCGCCATCATCGGCACGAAGGGCTCGCACATCAGGAACATCATCAGGTTCTCTGGGGCGAGCGTGAAAATCGCGCCGCTCGAGTCGGACAAGCCGGTCGAGCAGCAGACCGAGAGGAAGGTCACGATCGTCGGGTCGCCCGAGTCCCAGTGGAAGGTACGCTTTTCGATCCGTTTCTCTCGGTGAATGGAAAAGTAAGCGAAGGAGAAGAGCTTTTCGATTTTCGCACGTTTTTTTAAAAAATTTTCGAGCCCGCAATTAAAATAAACTAAGAAATGCATGAAGCAACTTACTAACGCGCAATAGCGCAACTTGAAAAGGTTAAAAACTCCGAGTGAAAGAGCCGCGCAAGAAACTGTCGATGAAGCAAGACGCGTTCTGTCGTGCTTTCGAATGGCTCGGATAGTAAAACGCTTGCCTGTTAACCCAAGCATTCAGAGTTCGATTCCCGCCGTCGGTGAAAAAAAAAATTTCCTTCGCTCGAGTCTACCGCTAAACCTGTGACATTTGGGCGGTTGTCGTATGCAGACTTCTGCTTGAAGAATCAGGGAGAATAAAGTTTGGGTCCCGTGCTTGTCACACTAACACATGTGAGAATGAGCTCCGTTTAACTCAACAACATTTTTTTGCTTTTGTAATAACAATTAATTATTTAACATCTAAAAACTGCTTGACATGCATTTTTTTTTTTTTTTTTTTTTGAGAAATCAAAGTTAATAAATTTAAAATGAAAATCTATTACGGATAATTAATTGTATTTCATACTAGTCAAATAACAAAATGAATTAATCTTTAAATTATAAGTATAAAAATGACAATATGGAAGAAAAACACGTACAATCTAGCAAGTTTATATTTGAAAATAAGCATATTAATTTTAGTTCTGACAATTATTTTAAATAATTAATATTTTTATCAACAAGTGAGTCTTTTCCAAAAGAAACTTTAAAAAGCCCCGAGCGCAAACCTCTAATGGATCCATCTGCTTTGCTTTAGGCTCAATACCTGATCTTCGAGAAGATGCGCGAGGAGGGCTTCGTATCCGGTACCGAAGACGTGAGGTTAACGGTCGAGATCCTTGTACCATCGGCCCAGGTCGGCCGGATAATCGGCAAGGGTGGCCAGAACGTGAGGGAGCTCCAGCGCGTCACCGGCAGCATAATCAAACTCTCCGAGCAGCAGGCGACGCCTCCCACAGCTGATGAGGAGACCACCGTCCATATTATCGGTCCCTTCTTCTCCGTACAGGTTTGTATTGCCAATGCTCCGCTCGTCTCCCGAGCCTTGGCCCAGGATCAGGCAGCTAATCGACCTTTCGTTATTTCGCAGTCGGCACAGCGCAGAATCCGCGCGATGGTGGTGCAGACGGCGGGCGCTCCCGGCAGCGTAACCGGCATCCCCGGTGTAACCGGTACCGGCATGCCCGGATCCCGCGCCGGTCGCGGCAGCAGTCAAGAGGGCGGCGTTCGTTCGCGGCGCGACGACAGCGCCACGTCCCAGCCCGGCGGCTGCACGACGCCCCAGCAGCAGCAGCAATCCAGCCAGTCGTCGCCCTCGTCGCAACCGTCCTCCCAGCAGCAAGTGCAGCCGCAACAGAGCCAGTAACGATGCCGACGAGTGATGCATAGCTAGATCGAACACGAGTGCGAGAGCGAGTGTAATTCGAGGGAGAGCATATATATATTATTAAAAAGAAGCGTATATTGATTGGAGGGATAAACGATGATAGGATAAAGAGAGATAACCGGAATTAAAATTTTTTCGAAGAGGCAACATTCAGAGTTTATGAAGCAAGATGAATTTTTTAAGGATCAGTAACAGAGAAGCAAAGGTCATTAATCTACCTCGGCCTGAGCCCCTTTTCATTCTCTGCCATCAACAATTACAACTGCAAGAACAACAACAGCTACCTCGATGTGTGTGAAGTTTCTTCTTTTTTTCTCAAGGGATCAATGTTTTTGAAAGAGAGAGAGAGAGAGAGAGAGAGAGAAGGAGAGATAGAGATAGAGATAGAGAAGCCAAGGCTAGAGATGAAGAAAAAAAGAATAAACTAGAAACGACGATGATTTAGTGTTGATGTGATGATACGATAACGAAGGGACAAAGACACACACAACCTTATTACCTCATTCATTATGGTTAAAGATTTAAAATAATGATTAATAAATGATGAAAAAAGAGATAAATGAAAAGTGAGACGAGATTTAGCAGATGGCGAATAATGAAAATGCTGATTAATCTAAACAAGTCTACCTAATATTAAAGTTATACTGTAATAAAAATAGAGATGAGGGGTTAAGTGACGATTTTTTCGTCGTCACGAAACTGCTGCCACAACTATATTACGCTACGCTATTATTGATAATGCCGCTGTAGATCATCAAAAAAAAAAAATATATAACAAAAACTGCACCATCGGGAAAGAAACACAATGCAACCAGAGGGGAAAAAAAATAAAACAGTTTGAAAATAATGAAAAGCATAAGAAGAAAACTGCCAACCGATCGCCGCCATCAGTTTAATCACATGTAAACATATACGATATATGCATACGAATCCAGACGGAGGGAAATATGAAAAAGCTAAAGTAAAGCACCACTTCGGCTCGTTTCGATTGCAACCGTGAGGAATAGATTCCGAAGAAAGAAGAGAAAACCGCATGCCATGTTTTTCCAGACACTCCGAAGAATACGAGATCATCCATAGAAGCGTAAAATACCTAAGAATTTTACGAGATAGCGATCCTATCGAAGTAAAGGGGGGGCGGAAGGACGAGGCTCCGGCGAGGACACGACGAAGCAGAGGAAAAGTGAAGAGAACTCGGCAGTGCCGAGTCTTTTGCGCCGTAATACCAAAGAAGCGGTTATGAAGTTTTTTTCGTATTAGTGAAGTTCCTTGCGAAAACTCGATTGAGAATGCGGAAGTGGAATGGGCGAGTAAAACGGAACGTTCGAAAGGTCGCGGCCCCTCGCGCGCATGCGCGCGAGAGGTCTTTCGCGATTGCGCGGGTGAGAGAGACACTAAATATGGATTCGATTTATATAGGTTTATAGAGTTGAGTCACGGATTTAAAGTTTTCAGGGATTTTTACTTTACCATGGATGTAATAATGTGTGAGTGTGCGTGTGTTAAGAAACAAACAAATAATACTATTAATTGATAAGTAATTAACTATCGATTAAGGTTGGCGCGTTAAAGGCGTGAAAGGAACAAAAAAACCGATAACAAAGGGCACGAAATAATAGAGACCTCGAGGAAACAAACTCTTGTAGAAACTGTACCTTATTGAGGATCAATTCTGCACATTTTCGGTTATTAAGGCAAAAGCAAATTGAAATTACTCGAAAAATGCGGGAATCGCCGAAGCGCTCAGCTCGTCGATCGTACCTTCTGCGAGTCGGCAGGAGATTACTTTCAACGATCGGAAGCTCCGCAGGCTTTTCCCGGGTTTTGGCAAACCGGTATCGAACATCCACAGTACATTCGGTAACGATTCACCAAAACGACACTCGAACATAAAATATCGGACTGACCAAACTCACGACACGCCGTGAAATCGCTCGGCCACGAGTCTCGGCCTCGGTTGCTCCCCCGCTCACACGAGAATCGACTCGATCGAAACGTTCATGAGCACAATGATTCTCGAGTCGACCTCGCCAGAGTCCGGAGCAACGAGGCGCGGACTTGCTCGAGCTTTCGCGGCTTGCTTTGAATCTTTTACATGAAAACACTTATCGCGACAAGCTTCCTTTCCAAGAGGAACTTTCGCCCCGCTCGGAGCGACTCGCTCGCTTCGCGGCACTCAGTATGCATTTAGTACAAAGAAAAATATAAAGGGATACACGAGTTTAGGAAGCTACACAGGAATGGGAAAGAGAGGGAAAGCAGAGAGGAAATGACGAATTTAGTGATGTAGCAACAACGGAGAGAGTACGAGAGGGACGACGAGGAAAAGCCATCCTCCTCGTCTCTCGCTCTCCGCTCTTTCTCTCTCGCGGAATTGTGTGTATATTTATATAATCGAACGGGCGCGCGGAGGATTAAAGGATTTAAAGTAAAACAAAGAGAGCTATGAAGAAGTAGAGATGGGGGATTTAGGGAATGAAAGAGAGTAAAAAAAAAAAGAAAAAAAAAACAAAGAGCTAAGAGTATAAGTTTATTTTTGATACATTGTTGGAAAGATCTGAGTGGAATCTTTCTTTTTTCGATTTTTTGTTAGATGTTTTTTAATAACTTAATGAATTTTAACGATATTAAACGGATAGACCGGGCGTGTGCGCACGCGCGACAAGTGCGAATGTGTGCGCGTGCTGCGTGAAAGAGAGAGAGGGAGAGAGAGAGAGAGAGAGAGACGAGCGTGCGTAAGTTTCTTCAAGTCTCAGTTTTTTTTTTTTTACGCGAAAAACGATAAGTAATAGCGGTGTAGTTAGCGCGCGTGAGAGAATGCTTGTGTGCCTGTGACCGCGAATGAAAGACGATGGAATCGGCGCCGCGCCGCCGTAGCGACAGCTTTTTGTGCTGGCCACGAAAGCGCGAGCGCCGCGGGTACGAGTGGGCATTTTACAGATGGATATGAAAAAAATTGTATAATATAATTAATATATTTCGATGATATGCGGTGGGCCGCGAGGCAGCAGACGAACGACGCGCGCAGGTTTCTTTTTCTTTTTCTTTTTTTTTTTTGTACTTTAGTTTCCTTTAGAATTTCATGAAATTATCATCAGCCAATTTGGCGCGCGCGTTTTCGTCTCCGGCCTCTGCTTGCCGAGTTATTTATCAAACGTAAATATTTAAAGAAAAACAGACGAATGGTGGGAGCGAAAGGCAAGCAACAGTGAAGTATAAGATACGCAAGTGAGAGTTATTGAGAGCAGAGTGTGAAAAAATGGAGAAAAAAAAAAACGTTGATTAACGAAAGTGCCAAGGGATTAAGGAGAACATAGCAACAAACCGAAGATTCGCCGTTGAGGACGCCATATCCTACATATAGTATAGCTCGACGCGCAGAATTATATCTCACAAGTTCCGTACATACAGCAACAAAGGGCATTTATCCGTTGGACAGTTTAAGGAAGAAAAGTAGCCTAGCGAAAGCGAAACAGAAGATGACAGATACTCGACACTCCTCTTTTTTCAATAGCAACGCAAACTGAAATTCTAGAAATTTTCGATATGGAGGAAGAAAAGAAAGAGCAGAAAAGAAGAGCTTTTACCAAGCTGAACCGAATCATTCATTCGACTCCCACGAGAAGAGAAGAAAAAATGAGAGCCACTTTCATCATTACCATCCCCCCCCCCACACCCTTTCGGACCTGAGTCTTTCGAGAGCAGGTCCACACACGCAACAGAAAAGAAGGAACGCTGATAAGCCAACATCAGCTCGGAAAAGCAACAATTAATCATGGAAATACTGCACAGCGCATGTTCCGACCAATCAAACGTGCTCGTTCGTTCGTCGCGTTCGACGATTTCTTTTTCCTCGAAAAGTTTATTGTACGAGAAAGTAAATGCGAAGATCCCGCGGCTACGAGCGGACTGCAAGGCCAATGCAAGAATGCTCGTTTTTCTGAATTTTCTTTTTCAAAAACGTCAAGGTCGAAAGCTTGTACTTTTGGAAGCAGGAGAAAAATTTCGAAGTCTCATCGACGCAAGCGAGAATGAGACGATGGATCGACAAGCAAGCAAAAAGAATTGCCGCAGAAAATCCCAAAAGCACGCTCGAGATAGACAAAACATAAGTGTACAAATTAAAGAGAGAATTAATAATTATTAGATTGCGACGCGTGAAGATTAAAAAAAAGAAAAATTATTAATATAGTAACTTAAAGAAAGAGAACGAACTAAGGAGTGAGTCTTTAAAGTTATAGATGTTTCTAAGAAATGTAAAAAAAAATTAAATTGAACTCGCGGTCGGGGATTTGCCGCGAAAAACAAATGTACAAAATTGGTTAATTTCTAAATCGTAAATGTTAGTTTATTTAAAAAAAAAAAAAGAAAAGTATTTAAAAATTCTCGAGACGGCCGCAACGCCATCGCGTCTTTTATTAGGGAAAAAGAATATCGATTGATATTTTTTAATTTAGATTTTTAAAAATGTAACTTTCGAAGAGGAGCAAAATTTTAGTTCAGAGCGGAGTGACTTCGGGTGTAACTTCTTTCCGCGGAGGATCGACCGCAGATTTATCAAAGTCCATCAGCAATTGCACTTACGGAATCCCGAGAGCTCAAAAAGAAATCATGGTGAAAATGGAGACAAAATTTAGAGACAAAAAGAATAGAACAGAACGAGCATCGACGCGTCTAACGCGTAACAGCTACGCGATTCGCGACCAAACCAATATCAAAACGCAAGCAGAAGCGAGAGAACCCGGAAGTCTTGTTTTGTGTTTTTTTTTTTAAAACAAATGCTAGAACCGCACATTTTCAAATAACTCCGAGGTTTCGGCTTCCGGCGACTTCAGAGCACCACACACAAGCAAGCACGCAAACACGCAAACAGTCGCAGCAATCATCGCGAGACGTCAGAACAATTCTGCTACAACAAAACAGAACAGACCACAATAAACAGGTAGCCAGTTAACTAAAGTTACCTACTTTTTCGCGGAATCGAAGCGGGAGGAGAGTTTTTCGTTTTCATCTACTTGCGGAAAAACGGTTGCTAATCTTAAGGAAATATGTAGTGATAGGAATAGTTAGGAAGAGGATCGAGTAAAGGTTGAATGGAATTGTTTTCTTTGGGCTTTAGTGTTAGTGATTTCGGTTCTTTTTAGAGAAAACGCAGCGATGTATGATGACGCGCTACGATCAGGGTAGTTGACGAATATCGTGTATCTAAGCTGTCGCCAAAATTGCGCTCGGACGACTCGTCGATCGATCCTTACAGTTTAACTCGATCGATTCAGCTCGATCGTTATTATTATTATTATTATTTGCCATTGACCGGTTCAATGCATTAAGATGAGTACAATCGATGATTCGTTGCGGCGCTTTTTTGCGACATTGAAGGCCTTATAAAGCACACATTTTGGGCATTGTTGTTACGTGAGAGAGGGAGAAACGATTCAAGTGATATAATCGGTAAACAGATAATAAATTAAAAAAGCAGTGGATAAAAATATTACGCAAGTTAGCCGGAAGCTCGTCGGTGGAAAGAATGAAGCAAGGAGAGGAAAGAAGTGGGGGAGGAAAGAAGCTCCAAAATTCTGAAATTTCCTTTTGGCTTTGATCCTTCGACGAACGAGTTTTTGGCTGCAGATAACAGAGATAAACGTTGTAAAATGCATTAATATATTATCTATTATCTAATTGTTGCCGACGAATGGGCATTAACGGGAAACCGCGCGGGTATGTAATAACTTTATTCTTTACTACAGACACCCACTTTTGTAAATATTTATATATATATATATATATTTATATATATACATATACAGACAGACATTTAAATAGTTAAAGTTAATAGTAATTATTGAAGGTGAAATATACAGTTTAAGAAGAAGTAAGAAAATCTTTGAATCGGATGTGCGTTCTCCAATGTATAATGTTATTATTAAACAAGACTAAGTAATAAATAAGTACGGATGCAAAGGAAAGGGTGAAATCGCAACAAGAACCGTTGTTCGTTTTCACGCCACTTTAGAACCTGTATTGCTCGAGAACAATAACAGCAACAAGAAGATTTGCATCCGCGAAGAAAGGAGAAGCAAATAAGTCGTCAGCGCAATCATTAATGCTAAAACCCAAAATTTTCTTTTTACTCCACAAGAGAGAACAAGGCCCTGATTAGAATGGATCGACAGTTCTCAAGGCTCCCTGCTAAAGTTTGAAGAACTCGATCCTCTTCTTGAATGGATTGTTGGCAGTTCAGAAGAATCGATCAAAAAGCACGCTTTTCCTTCCGCTCCGACGATGGTTGAAGACGAGCACAGCAAAGCAGACTGGCAAAAACTCTCGTGAAATATAAAAAATGGGATCCAATTGTCACAGATCAGGGAAACTTTATTGAGAGACAAAAGTAAGCTAATGCTATATATATAAAATAGATATATTGATAGAAAGTGAAGAAAAAAGTACTTGATTATATATATATATACACGTATATATATGTCTACGAATGAGTAATGAGTTAAACATATAAAAGATAGATGTTTACGCGCAGACTTAGCACAGCGCTGAGCCTTTGCCCGAATTCACACCGAGCATAGATTGAAAAAAGACGAAAAGGCTAAACGAAAATATGTGTAATTGAAAATACACGGTTGCATGCATATTAAAAAAATAAGTAATAGTCGATAGCCGCGATCGACACGACGTCGAGCCGCCACTTAATCGTTTATTGATACTTGTAATAATTGATGCTTAAGAATTTTGTTTTTTTTTTTACTAAATAGAAGTCTGCACCGACGGCGAAGACAACCTTCGCCGAGTCTGCATTCGCTTCGCACTTACTATGTTTTTTTTCTTAAATATATTCTTTTTCGCCCCGGGGACTCGTCTCGAGAATTAATTCATGATGAGGGGTCAAGAGTAGGATTTAGCGCAGCGCATACGACACAGGAAGCGAGAAAGCAAACAGTCGCCCGGCGAGTCCCAGATTTACGATAATCTTCACCATAATTTTTTTTCTATTTTAGTTAAAACTACTTTATAATCGCTACTATTCTACACATAAATTTCCTCTACTATATAACCTTACCCATTACTATTAATGTTTCTGGTACTACTACCTGCTACTATTTACTACTAGTTTTTTGTGTCTTCGATGATGATTGCTGATTTGCTACTTCGAGAGATTTCACGCATACCTTAAAGACATTCGTTGTTGTTTTTTTTTTAATTCATTACATATATATATAGTTATTTTATTACTTTCAAGCTTTTTTCTTTCATTTCAATTTCGATGACAAAAAAGACGCCTTCAACATATTTTGTCCACACCTTCGCAGCCACACATCTTTCTCTCGGAATTCAAAAATCACATTGTCGACAGTTTTGGAAACACATATACGGCGATAAGATAATAAAACTCGAGTTCGGGAACAAGGAAAAAGAGAGAGAAAGTTAAAAATCAGCACCAATGATTTAACATGCATCTGCCGCTTTTTCTTCTCCCTTTGGAAAATGAACAAAAAAAAATGATTAGAAGGCTCAAAAAAAAAAAAAAAAAAAATTAATAAAAAGAACTTCTCTTTCTTTTTTCGAAAAATCGCTATTTGTTCGATGTACCTCCCTTTTTCAAAGTTATTTAAAAAAAAAAGCGCGCCAGGCACATTGGAGAATTCTCGGCGAAATCTTGAAGAAATATACGGTGTTTCTTTTTTTTTAGTGGATAATGTTTAAAGGTTTACTAAATACATATTACATATACGGATAATCATTAAGTACAAGAAGGCATAGGAAATAGCGTACATACATAGGCATTAAGGCACTGAAAAATAGTAGGCGGCTTTCCTCCAGATGCAAAATTACCCTTCAAAAAGGCGCGTGCACGAGTCCGCAGAAATTCTGACCAAACACACAAATCTTTCGGACCGCAACGATCGATTTCAAGGGGAAAAATTGTTTGCTTAAAAATGCTTGAGAAAATTTTCTTGAAGTCACTGTCTTTCGGCTATAAAGTAGATTGTTAAAAAAAAAAAAAAGAAAAATGAAAGAAATTGCTTCTTCTGGCTGGTCTTCTGGAGGGACAGCTCCCACTAAAGTTTGGTTTTAAAATTTAGTAACGCGAAACGTGAGGAATTGCCCGATGCTACAAAAAAAAAAAAAAAAAAAAATAAAAAAAAATAAAAGCATTTTTTTATCCGAAAGTACTATTATAGATGCGAGATATTAAAAGAGAGAGAAAGAGAACAAAAAAGAAAAAGGACGAGCAGAAAGGCGAGATCGGTTACAATACACTTTTTTTTTTGGTTTGGAAGAGAAAAAATTCTCTGAAAAAAGCGGTCGAGGATACAAATACATAGATCAGCACGCTTTCCATTTTTTTTCGGCTATCTGAGGAGAAACTTGGACAAAACGTCATAAGTCGCACGTATATCGCATGCACACCTACATATAAACAAGCCCAGTTCCCTTTTTACACAGTACACGAGAAACAAAGATTATATATTATTAAACTTGGAGAGTATGTAGCTATATCGCATACAACAAGGATTAATGTCATATATTTTCTCATAAACGGAAAGAAAATAATGATAACAATAGGAAAGTGACAGGAGGGGAAAAGCAGATTAAAAAGAATGAGTGCGAGGAAGAAATGTGCGTATGTTTAGCGTATGTGTGATGCAAAAGAGTGATAATTAATTGGGAATCAGATATAAGTGGAACATGAAAGGCATTAAATGTACCTTCGTAAAAACATATTAATTATTAAGAAATATTGACAGTCTTTTTTCTATACACCGTTAATTATATTACAGTTACAGCAAATCATAAGTGCAATAGTTGTTACAATAGACACGGATCTTTACATTATTAAATGAAGCTAAATAATAACAATGGAGAAGTGAATAAAAGAAAACACTGCGCGCGGAGAGGGATGAAAAAGCGAGAAACGTGCGTTTTTTTTTCTTCTTTTTTTTTTTATCAAACATTGATTCTACCTCGCGTTCGTGTGTGTCCGAGAAGCAACAATAGTTTTTCTTTTTTTCATAGACCCGTTGAGTTCACAGATGTCTTTTTTTCCTTGTTGTTTATTCTTTTTTTATATAGTCGCGTCGCGGGAGGCAATGCTTTGGGAGCTTGAAGCGACCTTCTCCTTTGAGATCCCAAAGAGATGGTTTCTCTGCGCGCGCGCAGTCGCATTAATCAGATGTTATATACAAGAAACTTTTTACAGGAGATATTTATCTATGTACACCCGTAAATTCGCGAAATAGCCACTTTAAGCCAATAGTATCGAAAATTCGACAGGTGATATGAGAAATAGATAGGCCGTGAATTACACAGAACCTTGTTATACTTGCAATAGAGAATGCGTATTACGAGAAACCAATGTATGTATGTAAAAAAAAAAAAAAAAACAAAAGGAATGTGCAAATCGTATACAAGGAAAAGAGGATGAGAGATAAAAAAAAAACGCGATGAAACCCCTTCGTATACAAAAGAAAAAGAAAAAAAAATGTTTTTTGCTCTTTGTTTGTAAAACCATGGCGTTAAAATATATATGAAAAGAAAAACAGTAACACAAGGATTCTTTTTTTTTGTTTTTTTTTTTTTTTTTAAATGAAAGCCGAAACGCCGGATGTAGCGATTCGATTTTTGTGCGTGAGAGTGCGACTGATTATGCGAGTGAGTTAGATAGTTGTATAAGGCGTGATGATTTATAATTGTATAAAGAAAGTGATGAAGTGATACGGGAACGTCTACGACGACGATAAGTCGACAACAAAACAAAAAAAAAAAAAAAAAATAATAATAAATCATGTAAATGTGACGACGGCGACGCGATTTTTTTGTTTTCCTTCATTGTACTCTTCTTTTTCGAAACAATATCTCACGGGCTCGAAAAGCGACGCGTCAGCTTCCAGGCATGACTTTGAAATTCTCACCGAGGCGCTCGATTCCGGGGACTCGGCGCTTTTTGGGCTCGGAACCTTTGTAAGAGCGGACTTGCGACGCTGACGCGACGGCAACGAGCGAAAAGAGAATGGAGCGAAAGAAAGCGAATATAATAACTAAATTCTTCTGGCAAACGATAGTACGAAAGAGAGAGAGAGAGAGAGAGAGAGAAAAGGATGAATAAACGACCCGCCACACAATAGGAAATAGTTAAATGTCAAATAGTTAACATAGTATTGTGTTCGCGAGCCCTGGCGCGATTAAACATTTTTCTCCCTCGCGCCTTTGTGTAAATAGAGCGCCGCCGCTCGCGTCCTCCGACCAGCTTTCGCCCTCGTCTTCCCCGAGCATGTGAGAGGGGAAAATTCGTCGGGGCGCCGCGAGCCCGAGAGGAGGAAATGCATCAGGGCCGACAACTCTGTTATACCTCGGCCGTGCGAGCGTTCGAAAAGTATCCGGAAAACAGCGGAGAGAGATGTACTTTGCGGGCCCTCGTGCGTGCCGTCGGTTTGTTATTAATTCCGAAATCTGTTAGTTTTTGTCCGACATAATTAGCGTTAAATAGAATTGAAAATTAATAGTAGAATTGCCGTTGTGTTTTCTTTTTCTTTCTATACTGGTTCACACAGCATTTTTTCCGATGATAATCAACGGATGGGTTGGGAAGTCTATTTGGACCTGGAGAGAAGTCCGGAGAAATCGCCGCTTTCAGATGGCATTTTGTTTTGGATGGGCGAGGCACACGTCTTTTTCTTTTGCATGCAGACGTCTGAAGAAAAGCAGGTCGCTCTTGCGCCGTGCGCCAATAATCTGGGATCTTTCAATTTTTTGGAGCGACAAAAATCGAAAGCCTACAGTTTGCCATAAGGAGTTTTAATGTTAAGTTTGTTTCGTGAATAAGTTATTAAAATTTTAAGAAGTAACTAATCGTACTCGCGACGGCGCAGGGGCGATCGAAAAAAATTCAACGGGATAAAAAGTTTGGGAAAAAAATACTAAAAAAATAAGGCGAAGTACAATTCCTCACTGAAATAATTATAAAAGATTTTTCGATGAGAAAAAGGTCGTCCACGAAAGAAAATTTACTCTGTATAACTATCTACTGTGTAACTAAAGTAAAGTCTATTTGAATGTAAAAGCGTCAAGGCATTATTGAAAAAAAAAATACGGAAAAAAAAGAAATATTAAGGAGAAGTGTCAATCGAGCGGCATAAAAATTTTTCTTTTCTTCATTATAATTATAAGCAAAAAAAAGTAGGAGCTCGCGATTTTTTTCTTCTTGAGAGGAAATTCTGTAATGAGTGAGAAAGCAAAAAAAAAAAATCATTCACGTGTAACGTTTTTAACGGAAAGAAAAGAGAACGGAAATTCTTGGGTTGGGTTTTGTGTGCGTTTGCAAAAAAAAAGAAAAAAAAAAAAATTCAAGTTCACAAAGGTAAAAACAAAAGTACAACGCAAGACGTAGCGGATAAAAGGGACAGGGACTCACTCGTATTGAAGGGAGAGAGAGCCAGAAAAAAACCGTAAAGTCGCGTAGAGTAATACGAAAGTTTATGAGCGCAAAGTAGACGAAGACGAGGAGGAAGAAGGAGACTATCGAAGCAGAGAGAACGAACGGGAATCACGAAAGCTGCGCTTTACACGAACTTTTGTGTCGGATTTTTCTTCTAAATATTAAGAGCTTTCAAGCTGCGCAATCATTTTTTTTTTTCTTTCGACACCCGCTTGTCGCTTATCGATCGGCTCATTTGGAATGTTCACACAGATTTTAAGCGTCGAGAAACAAATTTCGTTTTTTTTACTTATTATTGACAGTAATTAAATTCATTAATCAGTTTTCTCGTGTCTTTTAATATATATTTATATAGATCTTTTATACTTTTATACTGTTTTTCTTTTCGTTATTGATTAGATGGTTTGTTTTAAAATGTTTACGTTTGTGTGAAGATTCTTGGACTTTTTACGAGGCTCATTGCGATCGATGCCTTTCGAAAGATGTGTTTTCCTGTGATAAAAATCGACTTCCGAAAGTGTCGAGCGAACGAAAATAAAGAACTTATCCCGGCGAACAACTTGGCAAGAAACGAGTTTAGAGAGCCGTCAATCCTTCCCTTGATTTTTCAGCCTTCTTCCTTTTCCTTTTCCGAAACTCTGACTTTCTCCCTCCAGGCACACCCTCGCAACCATCGAAAAAAAAAAAAATAAAAATAAAAATCAGCTAGAAAAATAAAGAGAGCAGAAAATCGAACCAAAGGCCTGTACATTTTCTCGGGGGATTCCCGCGATCGCCTCGAGGAATATACACGAGCTGTGTATGTATACAATTGTAAAAATGAAGTAAAAGAGAAGGTGCGAGATGGAAAATTGCTTGAGCGCATGTACCTCGATACAGAAGAAAATCACAACTAAACAGAGAAAACACACACGCGAAGGACTATTATGGAAGCAAATCGATTTGTAATGTTTTATGTGTAACATTCGATTGAGGATGGCATGTAATTGTATATGTATATGTATATTTATGTATATATATATGAATACATTTCAGTCCGTGTGTTAAGATACATTCTCCTTTTTCTACCGTGACGAAAAATAAATTATTCTAGTTAATAAAATATGGCTATTTTTATTTGACACCACCTTCCTCGATCATCCCGCAGGTTTCTTTGTTTTATAAATTTTAAATCCGGAAATTTTGTTTTTGTTACAAGATTGATTATTGAATATTTTGTAGTAAAAGAAATGTACAAGAGTTGGAAGCATGTTTTAATCACTTTGTATATTTAAGAAGAATTACAATTCTATACAATGAAACGTACTATTCTAGTCAATAATAATGCATAAATCCAAATTTTTTTTTTAAATTCAACAATGCTTAGAGGTATAATGAATCCTATCATGTCGTGTATTGATCAATCTTCTACAAATCTATAATGCTTTTATAATATAATACAGTTTAAGATTTTAAACGCACGCTTTTACAGTTCCATCGCAAAATATATATTTACAAAACAATTGCTAAAGATTAAAATAAACATTTTTTCAATCTCGTAAGAATAAATTTATTGAAGTTGAGAAAAGCAAATGTCATTTTTTGTTAGTCATTCTTACGATTGGAAAACATTAAAACTTTAGTACTCTAATACTGTCGACACTACAAATTTATGTACAGATACTAAAAACTAACAATTCTTCAATTATGTGTATAATATTTTTGACATATATTATCTATTATTTTATTATCTACACATAATTCTAAGCCCAATCTAAAAATGCAAACTTTTTTTCAATCGCTCATAGAAACGCAGTTACGATACTAACTCGCCTAGCGTCATTACATCATTTCCAACACAATAATTAAACGAAACATGTATAAATCAAGAAGTCTTCTGCAGATCCTAACATCAATATATATTTTCAGCGAGACTCGACCGTAAATTTTTACACACTCAAGCCAACGAATCATTCGGGCAAATTAATATCTCTTTGGTTCCGCGCAATACTGTCAACCCTCGAAAGTAAAATACTGCCGGCGCCCTCTGCCAAAAGCTCATTGCCGCTTCTCGCAAAGGGCGAAGGGTACGTCGCACAATCGTCGACTCCGCGACTCAGTTGGGCCGGGCGGCGTTTACCATGTCGTCGAGCAGCCGCTCGACGCTGACGTCGCCGACCGTCGGCTTGAACAGCAGCTCCTGAAGGGTGCGCCGGCAGAGGGCGCGCGCCGGGGGCAGCAGCAGCAGCAAGTGGCCTATGCGACCGGCGCCCCGGTCGGACAGCACGGACACCGTCTGCTCCTGCAGGGCCGTCACGCGCGCCGACTCGTACAGGCCGCGGGATTCTGAAACGGAAGGGTTCGATTTTGGGAGTGTCGAGAGTCGGCTTGCGGTGCGAGGCGCGAAAGGATTTTGTTCTCTTTTTTTTTTGAAGGCGTGCGAGTCGATGATTTATTTTGTTAAAGTTGGATCTAGAAGATTGAAAATGTTGCAAACCAATTCTGCCAGATATCTATGAGGAAGTGATTGGTTAAAAAACATTTTTATCAAAATAAAGTTTTGAGAGCGACTACGATATTGATGTATATTATTATATGTGGCTTTTAATATGCTATTGATGTACCTTCAACTTTAAACGTTTGGATCGAAATTCTATTATAATCGCTAAATTTATCTTTTCATTCAACCCTCCAGGGTCATTATGCAAGAATTTTCAAAACTATTAGATTCTCGTACGTACGTTAATACACCACCATTTACCGTCGAGCGTAATGAAGCTTGCCGCAAAAATAATAAAACTCGGAGCTACGCGTTTGGTTACCCTCGCCGACCCTCGCTCCCAGTGACGGCTCAAAACTTCCAGCTGCAACATGCTCGTTCAGTAAGCCACGAATTCGGAAAAAAATTTCAGTTCAAAATTCTCAAGTAGCAACATTACGGTAACTTAATAAAATAAAGCAAAATAAAAAAAGCAAAATGCTTTACGCGAAGTGTCCTCCCTGCACCATGGATTACTCCAAGGGCAGAGGCAACGGCGTGGCTCAGACACTCGGCAACTGGGGCTTCTCCAACGAGGTCGCGAGTCCCGGCCACGAGCTCGGTCGCATGCAGTGCCTCCTGGACCGAATGGACGCGCTGTACGTCTCCTACTTTTTAAAGCTAACGCAAAGCAAATTTCACGCTCGCCGAGGCTAAATATTGAATTGTAGAAAAGGTATCACGAAATGCGCGCCCTGCAAGAAGAAGTGCCCGGTGTACAGGGCGAATCCGCACAGCTCTCCCGCGTGCAGACCCTGCTGGTTCTTTCCGCAGCGGAGGCCACTCGTAGTGTACAAAAACGTATACGAAACTTTAAAGACTAACGACCAAAGAATCATCAGACACGAGAAGACCGAATTCATTCCCGAGCGTCACCACTGTTTACAAGGGGTGCGTAGTACTCCGTCGCCTTTCCCTTTTACCGCTGTAATCTCGAAGCTCGAAAATTTAAAGAGACTTGACATTTCTTTTCAGACCGACAAATGGTACAAAATGGGCTCCTCGTGCTGCCCGCAACCGAGCTGCGCGGTCACCCAAGTTCCCTGCTCCCGAAATTGCGAAACTCCGTACTGTTGCTTGGGATATTGCGCTTGAATCTCGCTATTGATTGACGAGTCAACAGTACGTAAAAAAAAGCCCTAGAATGAAAGACAAACGATTACGAAGTGTAAGTGTATCAATAACCTACGTGTCTCGAATAAAAACAATTCTTCGTCGAACACTTTTCAATTAAAATTCCAAATCCAAACGAGCGATCCCTCGCGGCGAGCCGCTTAATACTTCCCCCCCTCCGAAAGCTCGCCTCGGCCAAAGCCGAGTCGCACGCGCCGAATTCGACGTGTCGCCAAGTACCTCCTTTGAAGAGCACGATGGCCTTCAGGCAGGCGTACTCCGAGTGGTCGATCCTCAAGACGGCGCACCTGGCGAGGAGCTCGCGCAGTCGGCGGGCCTCGTCGCTGAGCGCTCGCTTCCTGTCCGGCGTCAGGTTGGGCGGTATCAGCTGCGACTCCTCGACCGGGAAGTTCCATTGGGCGGCGGTCAGCACGAACAGCTCGCACCACGACTCCTCGAGCAGTATCGATTGGTCTCTGTACGAGAGCTGGAATTGCGAAGCGGCCTTGTACTTGCGTGCGATGCGTTTTTTAGGAGGATCGCGGGTCTTTGCGATCGCGAGGAGCAAAGATACTATTTATTCTTTTCGAGCTCGTTTCTTACCCTGCTGGAAGTTTTCGATATTATTTGGTTATTATTCGTGGGCATTGATTAAATTTGCTCGACTGTTAGTGAAGTGGCTAAAAAAATCGTGAAATTTCCAGCAGGGTACAAGAAAGTAATATATTAGTGTGAGGCGTTTGGGGCAGAACAGTGTTTAATTAGTCAAAAGTCAGAGTTGCCAAGATAATAATAACCTGTAAAAACGAAGAAATGCTTCTCGGCCACTTGACAGCTAAGAACAATAATTTCGCCGCGAACTCAAACACATTTTCCGCGGGTAGGAGAGAGAAGTTGGCGGTTTGGCTGTCGGAGACTGAAGTGCAAATGAAGGGCGTAACCAGTCGAGTTGGCACATGATCATCTGGAACTGATAATTGCGTGAATTTTAACGAGTGTGAATTATTTACGACTGACTCGGACCAAAAGCTCCCTCGAGAAAGAGGCGCGAGACGGCGAGACCTCACCTTTCTTGTACTGCAGCCGTTCGCCGACGGCGGCAGCCTCCTCCGAGCTCGTCACCTCGTCTTCCTTCCCGGGCGACGTCGATAGAGGCTCGGGCGCGTGTCGGGGCATGAAGTGCGCAGCCGTCGTCAGTCGCAGCAGGTCGCTCGGGTCTGCGGGTCAGCGTTAGCTTACGGTAAAATGCGTTATGACATCGGGGATGCGGGGACTCACCCACTGCCGGGGGAAAGGCCGGCACGGCCGGCTTGAAGGAGAAGAAGGCCGGGTAGAGGAGGGGGTGGTAGGGCGCGGCGGCCGTCGCTCCGGGGTAGACGTGGGAGGCGACCGTCGGGTAGAGGCCCGCGGACGGCTGGGTCTTCCGCGCCGCCGCCATCACCGAGAGCGTGGAGCTCGAGCTGCGGGGCGCTCGCTCGTGCTGCACCGCTGCAATCAGACGTGTATGCGTGAGAGACTGGAAGGAGAATCGCCTTCGGGTTAGGGCTTGTTTTCTTTTTGGGGGTTTTAAGGCCACTTTTAGGGGGCGGCCGTCGTTTGTTTAAAAAAGGGGAACGGGAACGCTCGATCTGTTTGCCAAGCGATAATCAAAGCAAGAGAGAGATGAGCGGCGCAGCCGATTTCGAGCAGCGAGAAATCACGTTCTACACTCTGCCAGGCCGCGACCTCCTTCCACCCTCTCGTTCAAATATCTAGATATATCCTAGGCGTTAAAATGGCTCCGACACCCTTAATGGCCGTCGCACTCTCGGGGTGCCGAGCGCTAATTGATATCTCAATGCAATCAAGTGTTTGGTTTATCTGCCCCTCGTTCCGGGGGTGGGAAGGGCAGAGCTCCGGTGGCCCGTGTGCACAGGATATATTTACAAAAGCTGCAAAACGCCTGGCTGCGGCTGACACTCCATAGAAAACAAGAAGCTGGCGGGGGGGGGGGGGAGAGCCTCGCGATCCTCGAATTTCATCCGGCTGCCTCGCGCTCCAGTTTTCCGCAAAGTGTTTGCTCTGCCCGGGGTGGAGCAGAAGCGTACGGGAATAGAATATATTCCATCTGCGGTGCTCGAGATTTCTTTGACGGGCCTGTGCGGATGACGCTGAGCCCCCGAGTTTGCTATTATTTTTTTTTTTTTTTTTTGCATTTTTTAATCGATTAAGGGCGCTTCTTAGAGGAGAAAAGTGTAGGTATCCAGGCATGAGCATTTCGTTTGTTTGCGGCGATAATGATTGTCGTACACTGAGAAAAAAATATAGTCGAACCAACGAATTAATTAATTTAAGAAAACGCTCCGTTGAAATAACAAACTAAATCTGTCAAATTAGCAGAGCGATTTTTATTCCTCTGTTAATTCAACAAAACCTCCTTTGAATGAACAAAATTTGTTTTTAAATTAACGTGAATTTCTTTTAAATCAACAACATCTATATTAATTTAACAAAACTGCTCTTTTCATTGAAAAGTTTCAAAATTCATCAACGGTAACTTTGTTATTTTAACAGATTTAGAGCGTCTGCTAAGTCAACGATGCCTTCTTTCAATCAAAGGTGGCGCTATCAAAATAACAGCTTATTTTGTCGTATATAATCAACAGCGTAAATCCTGTTGAACCAACTATATTTTTTTCTCAGTGTACCTCCTTTTATTAATATATGAGTTTCGGTAATGTAATCATTACTTTAACTAAAAAAGTTTGGGTAATCCCTCTTACTGTGTACTATATGGAAACGTTATAATTCTACTCACCATCTCTTTTCATGTTAACCTGCAGGCATTTAGTAAATCGACAGGCCTGACATTGATTCCGACGGGACACATCGACGATGCACTGGTTGCTTTCTTTGCAGACGTAGTCTAAATTCCTGCAAACAAGTGCACTTTATTGCATTATTATTTCTGAATTTAAACAAAGTCAAAGAAAAGCCGTGTTCATCGTTGAGCGATAACTGCATCGACATTCCCCGATAAATTTTCAAATATACTTATTTTTTTTTTTAAAAAAACCAGTATGAATAGTTTATGAAAACGTAATTACCTCGCATACCTGCGAATCGATCGCTTGAAAAATCCGCGACATCCATCGCAACTCGCAACGCCGTAATGTTTTCCGGAAGCCTTATCTCCGCAAACTTTGCACAGGCTTTCTCCTCTGCCATTTTCTTCCATTATTTATTATGAGCGGTATTGTCGATATATCAAATTACTCTTTTATCCTGCCAATAATAAAATTAATAATTATGTATATTATTATGCAATGTTTCGTTAAAAGTATGTTGTATCATTTCTCTTGCTGTTTATGTTGTGTAATTGATTATATTTTTCTATCACGTAGAGTAAAACTTTGGTGTTTCTTTATTATCCCGTCCTCGTTAGCCTTCAAGATCGACAATTACACATAATTACACTAGAAAGTAGCTCAAAACTATATCTAATATTGCTTTATATAAATAATAAATAATAAAAAGCACTTAATTGAAGACAATTTTAATTAAAAAGTTAACGACTCTAATGAATTTTCCGGCAAATTTTTCAGGGACGTAGCTTCGAAAACTGATCGTTTTATATGAAAGTTTCCTCGCAGCCTAAAAATATGGTGGCGAGCGCAAAACGTCAAATACTCGTCGACTACTGGCAGCGTCAATACTTCGTAACCGGTAATCAGACGCCATTTTGAGAGCGCGCGCGCTTCTATAATGTACACGTTGTGTATCGTGCGCTTGCACGTAAATCCGCGAGGGAAGCGATTCGGTAACGAGGAATCCATTACATGTCGAGCGACGCGGCGAAAACTTTATTTTCAACGTACTGTTATTGAGAATTCGGCTCTCCGCAATTGACTTCGTTGGGTGTTACCTCAAAACTACAACCCTCCAGTCGAAGCGGGCGGATTTCTGGCAGGACTCATACATTGTTTAAGGAATCGTTGTAAAGCTTAAGAATCGTTTTAAAATCTGGCCAAAAACTGTTATTCCTTTTTTCGTTCTTTTCCCCAAACCGAACACCGTCCAAAGAGTATAAGAACGTTTTTGTGGCGCATTGCGCAGGAAAAAGCGACCTCCGTCAGAGAGCTCATTCAACTGCGTCTACACCAAGTCACCGGGAGCACCGAATCAAGCGTTTAATTTCCCTTCTTCTCGCAGCCGTTTCAAAAAAGTTTTCCCGCCGGCCTTCCGGGCTCGATTCCGCCGGGAACGGACAAAGGGGTTGAGATCGGCGTTGAAGTTCCCCGGGCGATCTCGCGCGCACGCTCGGACCTTCCGCGAATCCGCGAGCGCGGCCAGGCCTGGCATTACCCGTTCCGGGAGGGCCGGCGAGCCGGCCCTGCATACTTCATGAGGTAATGAGGAGGTTTGAGCCGGGGGTCGCTACACATTGCTCTTGCGGCTCGGCTCTCTCTCCCTCTCGCCGACCATTGCTTCGCTCGCCGCGCGCAACATTATGTAGTTGAGGAAACGACTTTTGCGATTACGCGTCGAGCGCGACGAGGGCTTGTTTTTTCTTGTTTGACTTTATTTCTTCGACGGGGTGTGGTGGAAGGAAATTTCATTGGAAAATTAGATTGGGTATTAAAAGTAAATCAATTGTAAATAAGGGGAAATTTGGACGCGTACAACTTTTATACTCGCTTGTAGAGAACTTTTCAAAATAGTTTAAATTTTGTTTAATTATTAATAATCATTATCTCTAAAATATCCAACATCCGAGTCACTGTAAATGAGAAGGCCGAAAACAAATTTTTCGTGCCCAGAACAACCTTCAATCAAGTTGCAGAAATAATTTCAATTCAAATGTTATTATCAATTTATTTCATTATTAGTTTTTCTAAGCCATTGTCGTTTACGGTTAAATTAATAGACTATGAATGTTAAAAAATATTTTAGGTATAATATACGTTTCTGCATGTATAGGATAATACATACACAAACGTCTTCATACATACGAAGTCTTATATCTAATTGTGCAATACTGTAAATGAAAAAAATAAAAACAATAGGTAATAATACTATTTCATCTATCTACAAACTAAACTGGAAACTTAATAAAATCATCACTTAAAAGGATCTCAATAAATGGTTTTAAAACAAATCTAACGTCATCTTAAAAATCTAACTCAAATGTTAAGATGGTCCCGGATTAACATTCGTAGATGTAATTTTTGCCCGAATTTTATTTATAATTTTTGTCCAAAACTTTTCCCCGTGTAGAACAGTAGCCACCACAATTCCCACTAAAGTGCAGCATTTATCACCGATACCTTTTAAATCTTTAAATACCATAAAGTACATTATCTAGTTCCCAGCGCTTTCAACTCCGACTAGCATCCCTCCTCACACCCCGCAGCTTTCCCGCGGTTAAAAATCCCAATCCTCCTCGAGCCGCCTTCGTCTCGCGCCTCCCAGCCCGGCCACCCTCCGCTCGCTAATAGGCCTCTCCGTGGCTGCCTTCTCTCGCCCTCTCTCTTTCTCTCTCTCTCTCTCTCTCTCTCTCTCTCTCTCACTCCTTGACGAGCTCCTAAATAATGCAGAGGACAGACCGCGGCGCGTAAGAGCAAACCGCATGAAACGGACTTCTTGCACTGGCAGCGCGATCGAAGTCCGCGGGGGAGGAGGCCGCGGGAGCAGGAAAAAGGGTGTATCGCAGTACCTTGTCTCTTGCGGAAGGACTGGCTGGCACGAGCGGGGCGAGCTCGAGTGTGTGCGGATGGACGGGAACTTTCGGCCGGGAGAGGATGTCGGGGGGGCTGGGAAGAAGTGGAAAGACTTGTACGCAACGCGGAATTGCGCGCGCGCAGCCTGTCGAAGAAGCGGAATTTCGCCCGGCCAGGCGGCGAAAGGTCGGATTTCGAGGGAATTTATCGAGAAAATTAAAAGCGATCTTAGACTTTGTTTGTATGCTATATTGTAATATAAAAATGAATTCGAACGGGTTTTTAATGAGGGGTGTTTTAACGAGTATTCCAATATTGTTAAATTTTAAAGATTGTTTAAAGTTTAGCAAATCATTCTATTTTAAGAGATTTTTTTATGATCTAAACATTCAATATAAAACGATTTAAAAATAACGTAGTTATTGTTTTGTTTTATACAACGTATAATTTAACATAAAAATATCATAAAATCACAAAAATATCATACGGATACTCTGCGACAACCTCAATTTCCCTACGCAAATCTATCAGAAAAGATACGCGACATTTAACTCACGTTCATCTATGCTATATGTGCATTGCGTCTGAGCCTTTTTATGCCGCGATCTGCCTGTTTACGTTGCGAATATTGAAAGCTTTTTCTTCGAATATATGAAACCTAACTCAACGCGCACGTAGGCGCATGAAAAAAAAAAAGAGACGGTAATATTATTATATTTATACATAGACGTGCGCGTGTGCGCAGTGCGTGCAGGGACGTACGTGCGGCAAATTGTCATAACACTTTTGCTCGCAGCTCAGAGCTAAGGCGGAACTATTAATATCCCTTCGCACTGCGTTGAACAAAGCTTTGAAAAACTGTTATTAAGCATGTAGAATCTGATTGTTGATGTTTCTATAAATAGCATACTTATTGTAAATATATGTACATGGATACGTTAATGCTTATAATAGCTTATCGGGCTTGAAAGTCAAGTTTTTCGTTTGGTATTATCACAAAGTGACCCCAAAGGAGAACATCGCCTAAAGCATCGAAAAATATGTTACTTCAAAAAAAAAAAAAAAAACTTGACCGTTTTAAGTCCAGAAGTGGAAAAAACTGGCCTTGAAGTTTCAACTGGGCAAAAACGAGAAATAGCCGGCAAGAATGATAATACTAACGATTCTAATCAATTTAGATCGAGAGCAGACTTTTAAGCGTATACTATGAAAACGTTTTAACTTTGAAACGTGAATCATACTCATACTGTCTCAAAAGGATATCGTCTTGTTTGTTCGTTTTCCCCGGACCAAAAAATAAATCATAATTACAAAACGAGCGGTGCCGAAGCTCGGCTCGATTTTGAATTTATGGTTCTTTTTTTCTAATTTCATATTTTTCTGTTTCGTTTTTGCCGCGGCCAATCGAGCCCCAATTAGAAATTAGCATTTTGTATTTCGCGCCCATTATGATATTGCGCGAATCATGCGCGAGTCTAACATCGTGCCAGGCGCCGTCGGAACTAAGAAGCTTGGCTCCGCGCTCCCTTACTTTGCGCAGCTCGGCATTTAGTTTTATATTTCGAATTTGTTGGCTGTAAATAAAGGAAGGGCGTTTCGTAAGCTGCGCCGTGAAATAAATACAGTTAAATGGTCCCCGGTAAGCATTCTCTTTCTAACCCGCTCTCCGTTCTCCTCACTCGCAATTCCGACCGGGACACTCGATTTTTCGAGCCAGCGTAGTTTCTTACAAGAAGCTCCATCCGGCAGAGCTTTCCTCGTCGTCGTAGCTTCGTCAGTTTTGTTTTTCAAAAGAGCGAAGCAAACGTGCTGGAATTGGACTTGAACTCTCATAACTACCTGCAAAGACGTTTTTTCACGTACTTACGACTTAAAAGTAAGAAATTGCTATTTTTAATGTTAGATTTGACAACGACCGACTCATCAGAGCCGTTTAAATAATTCTTCATTTAACAATTTCAAATATCTTTTCATTTTACTTCGAGCGTTTACAGTGTTTTTCGGATGCAACTATTTCTATTACACTGTACGTGTAACTTTAAATTTATCTAATTTATTGTATACAATATAATTTCGATATCTTACAATCAAGACTTTTACGCGAAAATGAAAAGATATATCCCTTATCACCCGATCTCGCAAATTGATTTCTCTTTTCTCCCCAAAATATCCACCATCCCTCCGGCGTATCACCGCGACATCAACTCCTCTCTCTCTCTCTCTCTCTCTCTCTCTCCGCTATATAAAACAATGACTCTCCCTTTTCGTCGCATCGGCCAAACACCAGAAGAGCCCTAAACGTTCGATGGCCCCTAATACGTCGATAACGATTGCAAAGTGGCAGTGATTCCGGAAACGCTCGTTGATGTTGACTCACGTGCAGCCGCCCGTCGGGGCCTCTCGACTCCGAGTCCGCAGCCCGGTTATTATCTCTCGCCGCGCAATTATCAGGGGACCGTATTACTTAACCGGGCCGCCGCGGCCCGCTCGCCGGCGCGTGACGACGGGCATATGTCGCCCCCCCCCCCGCCGAGTCAACACCGACCGATTGCGCGCCCGGGGGGGCTCTCGATTTGCAACTCTCGACTTCGACGCGACGGCGTTTATTATTCATATCGTGGCCGCCGTTTACGGGCTTGTCGCGACTCCGAGCTGCGGGAGAGGACCGATGTCGCGCTCGGGACTGGATGGCTCGGTGTGAAATTCATTATTGCGGCCAGGTTTTATGATATTGGGAATGGATTATCCGTGTGTGATTGGCTGAAAGATCTGATTTTTTTTTTTTTTTTTTTTTTTGTAAATTAATAGTTTTTTATGTATGAATATTACCGGCAGATTTTATTCTTACACGTCGAGCTAACATACGCTCATATAGTCTCTCCTAAAGTTTAAACTCGTTTTTCTGGAAACCATTTTTTCCGAGATCCGTTGCGCAATGCAGCAAAAAGTTAATTGATAAATCGACTTCGTTTAAAATGGATTTTGAAGATAAATAAATTATCTTCTATTTAAGCGTTTTAAAGCTCGTATATTTTACAATGTTTGACGATGCAAGGAAGCATTTTTAACCCATTTGCGTTTCCTGATTAAATTAATAAGTCGAAAAACCACTAATTTTCAACGCGTCAAAATGAGCCCCAACCTCCTTCCCCAGTTATTATTAGACAAACAAAATTTTTCTGAATACTGTTTGAGGCACAAAATTAAGTATTTAAATTATTACATAATTATTGTGATTCTATTCATTTACAAGTGTTTAATAACATCAAAGCTAAAGGTTCGAAATTCACTATAAACTGCGGGTACTGGTTGTTGCACACAAGTGCAACAATGAAGAACCGCTTAAGACTCGAGAAGAGGACTTGGGTAGGCTGTTTTGTGTTAAAATTAAAGAAAATAAAAATTATCATGATTGATAAATAAATTATATTATTAATGCAGTGTAATTTATCGAGGTTAGGCAATTTTCTGTTTCTTTTTACTTAAATAACCCACCGTTAAATTCAAGACTAAATTATCTATTCAAGGGCGACACTCAACAGTTGGGTCGAAAAGCTCGAAGCGATAAAAAAAAAAGAGTCGAGGCAACAAAGAAAACAATCGCGATAATAAACGTAACAAGCTTAATTACGCGCCGTCTCCCCCACAAAAAAAAAGCAGAATGCAGCCAAACTCGCCGGCAGTCGCGCAACCGTGAAAACCCCGAGGCCTAGAAAAAAAAAGGCGCGCGCGCAGGCAGATCGCATCGCATCGATCAGGGCCGGGGCAGGGTAAAAAAGGGGGTGGGGGGGCCTCCTCGGCCTAATGTCGATTCGATGACTTTCCGATAGTTTTGACGAGCCCGCGGCGAGGTGTCGCGGCGTCGCGGCGCATAAAAAATGCAGTATGTAAATTTTTCTCATCGTCACGTCGCACGTGCGCCGGGGCGGCGCTGATCGATCGCCGGGCCGCGAATTAGCCTCGCCGCGCTCGATTTTTAAGCGATTTGCGGCCCGCGGAGTCGAGGATGTCGCATTGTCGCGCGCTCCCGCTGCTGCCGAGATTAATCGGGAAAGGAGCGGCCCGGGCGCCGGGGTGAATAGGTAACTTTGGCGAGTTGCTGGGTTTTAACGAGCTTCGGAGTCTTCGGGATGTACAGTTCCAGTATTTGCGTACTTGAAAATAAAGCCCGCTGCGCTCAGTGGAGTGCTGTTGTAAAAGTTGCTATTGAGGTAATTCATATTAAGAGTCGAGCAGAGCGACGGATACAATAGATTCAAAATTTTTTTGTACGTACTTGTAAGGACAGTAAAAGCAAGTTTGATACAGTACAATATTTATTAATTCCGATGTAAATAAATAATTTCAGATTCACGTTCTGACAAATAAGTTTCGTAATCTATTGTTAAGTTTTGTTCCAGTTAGTTTATCTCCTATTTCCTTTCATTTGTATTAAGCAGCACAATAAAGCTTGTATATCATTAGAGACTTAATACTTAAAAAACGATATATACGTATATACACTATTAAAACATCTGCTTCTGATACACGTTTCTTCTATATAAAAATAATAATCACAGAAATCTCTTACATTAAAATGCATTTCGATATGATCGAATAAATCTTCAAGTTTGAAATTGAAATTTTTGAATGTGAGCTGATTATTCAACTACTATCCAGCCATTATTTGACCATTATACAATCATTATTCGATCATTATTCATCCACTATTAGACCATTATTGGTCCATTATTGGAACAATACTTATCCATTATTGGACTATTATTGATCCATTATTGGACCATTATTTATCCATTGGATTGAATCACGATCCGATTACTTTGCGGATATCTAACCTGATTATCCAGCTTCTATCCAACCATTATTCGACCATTATACAACCATTATTGAACCAATACTTATCTATTATCGGACTATTATTAATCCATTATTGGACCATTATTAGAAACGAAGCTTCATACCTAGAAACCTTCTCGCATTTCGTTTTCTTCGAATACATATTCGAGATGGCCCAGTAGATTTTGTTTCAACTCAAAGTTTGAACATAACGAAATCCAGTGAAAAATCTCGAATATGCATTCGCAGCCCGTGTCTAATCTGATTATCCAGCCTTTATCCAGTCATTATTCGACGTTATGCAACCATTATTCAGTCATTATTCAGCTATTATTGGATCATTATTGATTCATTCTTGGACCATTATTTATCCATTATTGATCTTTTACTGGGCCAATATTTATCCACTACTGGACCATTATTGATCCATTACTGGACCATTATCCGATTATTTTGTGGCCACTGTTCCCTCACTATCAAAAATCAAGCAACATACTAAACAAGCTCCTCACGTTTCATACTCTCCGAATACACACTCGATATTGCCCATGCGATTTCATTGTGTTCTGATTTTCAGTTTAATTTTTATCCAATAGCTCAAGGGGAGCGGCGGCCATCAGTCTACAAGGCGAAATAATCCAATCTCTCAAGGTGATCTGTTTATTTATTTTATATATGATATTTAATTTCCAGACGGCCGGGCTTTTGGTTCGCCCATATCTTTAGTCCATTGAGAAATTTTTCAAGAGAAAAGTTCTTCAATTCGAGATCGATTTCGAGCAAACAGTCGAAATTCGAAAGCTCCCGATCGTTAAAGGGAACGCGAAGAAGGAAAGTATCCGCAATCGAAGCGCGCATTGAAATTCTAGTACATTAAAAATTAACTTGATAAACTGACAATTTTTTAATCTTACGTTGGTAATCGAAATTTATTCACAAGGTGGAAACGGCGAATCTACCTCCAAGCAGAAATAGCGATCGCGTGACTATTCATCGGGGTGACTTTTCCTTGGCAAGCAGACAGGTAATGTTCTGCAATGGTTGTATTAGTACCAACAAAACAAATTTTATTATCCGCATTCAAGCGTAAAATTTGACCTTTCGTTCAAGGATTTAGATATAGTACTGGCCAAAGACAAATTTAGAATTTAGTAAAGATTAAAATAAAAATATAATTTTTTTAAAATACAGCTGATTCGTACTGGCTCTAATTACCAATCATTTATTGTGTAAATTTGAAAAAATCTCGTGTATTTAATACACGAATTTTTGTTGTCTTTCTTTAATAAAAATTTTTGCTATTATAACTAATTTTGTCACTAGTTCAACTACGGTTTTCCTACATGTGATTCATGGATTGTATTATTTATCAGATGTACATTACAAATGTTAGCAGAAGTCTAGTATCTGAAACTCTAGTACTATTTTTTTATTTCGATTACAATGTATTATAATGCGTTTATATTTGTATCCACAATTGTATGTTACAACATATAGATTTTGAGTGACTTGAAGACGTTAAATTTTTTCATTCATTTTCTTTCTATCACAGATATTTTAAGTCGATAAAAAAGTATACTTTATAAACAATTGATTAAAATAATAACTTCAAACCCCAATAATTATAACAAGGAAAAATTAAGAACGAGTATTTTTTTAAAAAAGTATCATTTTAAATAGAAACGATGTTCGCATCACATATGTCTAAAATTAGGAGAGATCAATCAATATAGGGCAAATGTTCGATTTGACAGCAAACATGTTAGCTATACAGAATTTGAAAGGCACGTAGTACATAGATTAGATAACAAATATATGCATTGATGAAATCGAAATTGATCGACAAATAGTTTTTAAAAGATGACTATTTTAAAACGCTCTTTACAATTTTATTATTTTAAAAAAATTAAATTTTTAGAGCATAGAACGTATTTATAGGAGATGCTTATTATGACAAGCTATAAAACAGGAGTATTGTTTTAATTACACACACTTTATCGTACATTTTAGATCATTTCGGTATCACGTTTATACAAATTGCGAGATAGAAGACTATTTATTGAAGAAAAAAAATGGAATTATCACCAAAGCACGAATGAAAAAAATCATTAAAAACAAAATAGGCACAACAATTTCTTACTGTGCAAGCTCATAAATTCCTAATTGTCTTGCTCTAAAACCGCTAGACAAACGCTGCAGTTCGTAAATCCAAAAGTGCACCGCAAAGCACCCCAGACCCCCCCGGTCGCGTAATAACTTTCTAAAAAGTCTCCCGCACCGTCAAATTAGCCCTAATTACATCTCCGGCCGTCAGGTGCAAAAATCCTTCCGTCAAACTTGTTACGCTCGCGTCGCCGACCCTCCGCGAGGACAGGAAAAAAAAAAAAAAAAAGAAATTCGTCCGACTCCGCCGAGGAGTCGGCCCCGATCCGCGCGGAACGCCTCGCGGAGCGTGACATATGTTTTTACATATGCCGGCCGGGCCGTAAGCGGCAATTACGGGAACAGGTGCGTGCTTGCCTGCGGCTTAACGAAACGTGACCGCGGCACGCGTCGGTCAAGATTCGACGCTAAACGCCGGGGCTTTTTTGGTGACGGAGCCGACGTGCAGTCGACGCGTGCGGGGACGCTGCTTGCCGGTGAGATAAAGCGGCGGGACGGGTTGTGTTTGGATTGGTAAAGGGAGGAAATGGTTCGGGTGCACTGCTGGATCCACGATTTCAACCTGGTTTGGGATGTTTTGGCGGTGATGCTGCTTTCGCGCAAATTAAAATGCTTCATTTGCTGACAGTAAATTTAGCAATTGACTATCGCAATAACAAATATATTATACGCACGCGATTCACCCAGCTAATCAACAAGCTCCAAGTAAACAATCTGAATAACGTCCGAATAGTCAAAGTAGCTAATAAAATTATTGAATCAAGAGGCAATATAATAATCTCTTCGTCTCAATTCGCTCCACAAATCTCTGAAGAACTAAATGCAACAATTCAGTTATCTGATGAGTTAAACTTCGCTTATCAAGAAAATCATTTTACCCGAAAAGAGATTTATGACATTCTAAACTACAACATCAGAGAAGAATGGAACAATCGACGGACAAATAGTCCAAATAATCAACTTCGAACTATAAAACCTAATGTTTACAGCACTAACCCTGCACTTAAATTTGTCAGAAAAGATCAGATTTTACTCAGCAGACTACGAACAGGACATTCCAAGATAACACATTCACATTCAATGAATAAAGAAGAAGAAGAAATATGTAACAATTGCAATACCCCTTGCAGTATAAAACACATCCTCGTCGATTGTGATCTGTACAGTGGTGAAAGGACCCAATATAAATTGAAACGCCATTTATCGGACCTACTCGATGATAGTGACCAGTGTAAAAATGTAATTCAATACATCGACTCAATTAATTTTAGAAAACATTTATAATTAATTCCATATGTAAATACTAGTTTAAGATTAAGTGTAAATATCAATCAGTGATGTAACCAACTTTGTAATTTTGAAAGTCGCCAATACCTTCCTAGGGGAAGCGACTTTAAATGAGTAAATGAAAAAAAAAAAAACAAAAACTTTACCAAGCAGCGATAAGAAAATAACGTCGACAAGTCCGCACTTCATTATTGTAAATTCATTTGAATCCTTCGATGACGTTTCCTAATTAAATTATCGTTACAAATGACTTATCTTAAAATTAATTGAGTCGAGTGCCCGCGGTTAAAAACGATTCGCGTGCTTGACTGCATAAAAGGACTTGAATGAGGCACGTGGACACCCCACGGTGATTATTACACCAGGAGCAATTTCCCGTTCTTTGTGTGCTCGGAATCAATAGCTTAGACGGTAGTATTATGTCTTTAAATCGTTACAATCTTTAGCCAATCAAAAGAACGCGGCAGTGAATCAGAAATTCTATCAGTCAAGATTTTGAAGTAATTTTCAAAGCTTCTGAATACTTAATTATTTTGATATTTCCAGTGGAAATCTTGTCTTCAAATGTACTTTAATTTAATGTACGTGGCAGATTACTTTGAAAGCTCCATGCTGAAAGTTCAGGTTAAAACTGAGTAACATAATAAATAATAAGTTAGTTTCATTGAACAAATAAATAAAGCTACGCAAAGGCTTTTCATTGAGTTAGGATTTAACGTTATTGTATATGGTAGAAATTATTAAAAAAATTAAGCTGAAAGTCGTAAATTGAAATAATTTCGGTGCATAAAGATCAAAATTTTCCAGTTCAGAATTTAAAAAAATTCTTTATTTTGCTTACATTTATTCTTGACAATAGTAGTTGGTTAGTTTTAAGCAGTCAAAAACGTCATCTCACTCGCTGGGTATAATTTCAATCGAAAAATGTTAATTTCCGAAATTTTTAGTTTCATTATTACGTCAAAGAACTTAATTTACAAAATAAGCACGAAGCTTCCAACGCCATTTACTCCGCGATAAAAAGAAAATAAATCTTTCCTCGGCGACGTTCAACGCTGCCGAAAAAAATCACAGAACTAGCAAACTCTCGACTCACCTGTCCTCGCCCGTGCAGCCCAAATCGTCGATTCCCGGACACGAGCTTCAGCGGCGATAACAAAACCGACGTACCAACAAGCAGGCCAGCGTCGGCGCGCGAAACCCCCTGGAACCTCCTCGCGCCTCCGGGAGCAGCCGAAAGAAGCTCGCCGCCGCTGAGAAGTCGCCTCGTCGGCCAGCGGATCAGGGCACTTGATCCCGCTTCCGGCCGAGCGAGCGCGAGCAAAACGAGTGCTTGGCCCGGCGTTCCCCGGCGAGCGGCTCGGGATTTTTAACCTTTCGCGCGCGCAAAGGGTTGGGGGGCTGCCCGCGATCGCGGGCTCGCGAGGCGGCCACCCCCCGCGCCGGGTGCGATTGGTCGCTGGGCGGGGCCGCAGCCGCCATTGGCTCGGGCTCGTTCTCGAGCCCCATAGGTGCCTCCCGGGACGAGGAGGGTGAGTTCCGGCGAGGCGAGCGGGCGAAAAAAAAAGAGGCACGGGTCCCTCGGCGGCTTCTTGCGACGCTCGTCGATAAAGGCGTAGCTGTCGCCCGCGAGAGCATCCGGGCGTGCGGAGGTCGTGTAATTTGCGAGCTTGGGCGAAGAAGGTTTGGAGGGTCGTTTGTTTGAAAATTTTGAGGAGCCGCGCGACTGCGAGGGAGCGAGCTCGATTGCGTATTTGATGTTTGCGTTGCCGAGGCTTCTGATGCTTTGGTATAAGTTTATTTGAAAAATATTTTAAGCGTATAAGTAACTTATGAAAGATCAAAATGAAAGATCGACGTGAAACGTTGTTACGAGCTCATTGAGTCAATTCGACTTTCAGGTGGCTAATAAAAAACGGAGGTTTCAAATAGAAATAATTTAAAAGTCAAAGTCGTTTTATTTAAAATTTTTTGAGAACAAATCTTTTGCATCGTATTTTAAGTAAATCTATTCGTGTAAATTAAATAAAGTAAATATATTTAAAAAAGAAGTCTCCATCTCTCGCCAAAAATAGAATTTCGTATACGTTGAAATTTTATACCCTGGTGGAAACTGAAAACATTTTTGAAGTAGAAATTGGCCATTTTTTAATCGCAAAGTAGTTTATGGCTAGAAAA
>JAWWEM010000001.1:15034632-15065933 GCA_035582935.1 Ormyrus thymus
AGTGTTGTCAAATCAATAGCTTGGTGGTTGAATTGATTATCGGAGTTTTTGAATTGACGATGGTTTTTTCTCAGTGTGGTAAAAATTAATATAGTTCTATTAAGTTTTCGTACAAATCATTGTAATTTTTCAGGATAGTGCAAGTTTGTCCTTCGATCACGATAGACTATACTAATTTTTAATAAGGTATTTTCCTCCGTGTAAATGAAATTTTGCAACTGAAAGGTGTTACTTCGATAATGCGGATCATGTTTGAAATTTAAGACTATTAACCAGAAAGCCCAAGTTTGAAGTAGAAAGCATTCGAGTACGGTCAGACACGTATTTTAAGAGACACATTTTATATGCAAGCGTGACCGTCGACTGCATTTTCGTGCTCTCTTATTTAAATTCATTCCATTGAAGAGCAATATATACTAACTAAAATATTTAACGGCATATTATTTATTTAAAAGAACTTTTATAACTTTTGAAAATGGATTTTATTTTAGTTTTATGTATTACGTGCATTACTGTTGCCCTGCTGTCCTTCCAACTTTCGACCATCTCCTTTTCTCATTTTGTTTCCCTCTCTTTCGTTATCGATTTCTCTATTTTACTAGCTTTTGTATGCTGTCGCCGTTTTCCTCCTAACTTTTAATACATGCCTTTTCCTTATGTAGATTGTTTCGCCCCGACTCGCCTGTAATCAAAGTTTATAATATTTGATGCTTCTTGAAAACGGAAATAATAAATATTCTATGCTTGCATTCTATTATTATAAAAAAAAAAAGAAAAAATCGTATCTGTTCCAGGAAAACTTTACGTAGCCTGTTGTAGCTACCAATTTTTTGTTTCATCTAGTACATTCTTGATGCTTTATTCTATAACCACAACATAAAAAGAAAGACCCATTCACGTAATGCATTACCCTACGTAATATGTTAAAAGATTGCACGGAATTCAAGAGGATACTTTGAATTTGCCACCTGATTTTTCTCCGCTCGTTGCCCTTCCCTTCGAGCGCAAGCAGTCGCGCCGGATTAATTCCATTCGCGACACTTAAAACCCTCCGCGAATTTCGGCGAATTCCCATTTCCCCGCCGCGATCCCGCGATCCTCCTCTCCCCTCCGCCGGAACGCCTCGGCCGTAGGCTCGGGCTTGTTTCGGCAACTCGTACGCGGCCAATATCGACCTCGCTCCGCATTTCATTCACACCACTGCTCTCCTTCCCGGTTTTTCTCTCTTCCATCTTCCAGCATCGCGTCCCTCTTTATCGAGCCCTTCCACCCTCGCGCCCCTCCCTCTCCCCTTCCCCCCGAGCTCGCGCAGGCGCGCCGGTATTGACCGGCGACGGCGGCGGCCTGGGCGCGCCACCCTCCTGCGCATGCGACGGACAGATCGCGAGTCGCGTCGGCCAGAGCGAGAGGGCACTCGCGCACAACGCTCGCCGGCTAGAGGGAGCCTTCCGACACACACGCGCGCGCGGCCAAATACACGAGTTACCCTACCTGGGCATCGAGCCAGTATCGCGCGCTCCCTCCTACCGCGTAGACCCGCCGCTCGGCCCTTCTTCTCATCTCGCACCCGTGCAAGTGTGTGCGGAGGAGGCGCTCCCGGCTCTCGGCAGGCAGAAAACGCGCGTTCGAGTCAGGTTTCCGAGGGGCCCGTCCCGGCCAAGGAGCTTCGGGACGCGAGGGAGAGAGAGAGAGAGAGAGCTGACCGAGCCGAGCGAGGACACCGGCAGATCGCCGATAAGCGAGGTAGGTCAATCTTCCTGTTTCACCGGGCGGCGAGAGCGGAGCTTTCGCCCCGAGATTCGCCAGGCGGCTCGCCCGACTTTCTTGTCCGAGGCGACGGCTTCTTGTGCCGCGTGTCGTCGGGCGAGCTTTGTCCTTGTTTATGGTGGCCTGATGTTCGAGTGGGCGAAAAGCCGGATTGAAAAGCCGCCTCGCGAGTCTCGGGGGGGTGAGAAAATGTCCTTGTCGTAAAGATGGAACTTTCTTCGTCCGAATTCGTACAGCAGGATTTCTTGGTCGATTCGCCGATTTCAGAATAGCCCGCGGAGTTAACCAGGTTCGACTTTTTGTGCATTCTACGTTAGTATTAGTCCCCTCGTGCTTTACATTGTTCATAAAGTTTTAGCGCAAGTGGCGCTTCTAATTTAAAAGTTGGAAATGCCATAGTTCGCAAGTTTCTATAAGAATATCGATTTGGTAAACGAGTTAATGTCGCCTCGCGAAGTCTTTATATATGTATACATCGCTCGCACAAGTATCTAAAGTAACGTTTGTAATTTTAACTTTGCACGACAACGAATTTCAGCTTAGGCTTAAATAGTTTGGGTAAGCAGCAGCTTTGACACCAAACTAAAAAACGAAGTTACTCAATTCCACTGTCAACATCACAATGCTTTCACGCGATGAATATGCGTGCACTTGACACGCTACCAAAAACTTGTTTGCTACCTTATTCTATAAATAGCTTTTCCATCAGACCTTTTAGTAACTGATAAAACCGAGAAAACGATTGCGGCCGTGTAATTGATCACTATAAAAACTCATTTATCATTTTAATCTGTCAGTATCTCAAATGGAAAGCTCTTTTTCATTTATATTACATTTCAGATTTGTAGCATTTTTAATATTATTCATAGAAAATAGTATTTTTTGAGAAAGAATATTCGTATGTGATGATTATTTTTCGGGAGAAGTGTTTGGATAATTTAATTTCAAATAAAGTTATACGAATGTTTGGAATATTAAAGTATACATTTTTAAAAAATTTTCGGCTTTTAATATTCGCATAAATATCGATCCTCCCTCTTAATTAGATAATATATAAATTGGGGAAATTATTTTAAAATATTATTGTCCTACACCATAAACTACACAACAAACTGACATGTTGCAAACTGAAATTTAAACTTAAACTTTCTGAAACTTTTCTTGCTAATGGATACAAATGTATCCTCGGTAGTCGTTTTTTTTAATTATGATGTAATTTTTACTTAAAGCAACAGTTTAGCAATAGTCAGAAAAATTCAACCAAAAGTTTTCTCGATAACTTTGTAATGGGGATTGAAATTTCAGTCTCTGCGGAATTTGGCGAAAGAGGAATGTTCAAAGACGTCAGGTGTATGCCGTAAAAAGTGAAAAATTTAATAGCCATTTTCTTGAATTTGGCAGGCAGCTCGTAAAAATGTTATACTCGTATTTTTCTTTGAATTGTTGAGATAGTAATTTCCAATTGGATATTTTCTATCTGTCAGAATTTTCAACACCTGCAGTTCTATTGATACATCGATATTTACTTTTTGTTGAAAAAAAATCTTTCTCTAAAATACCATCTTTACGATCGAAATTTGTGAAAAGATTGAATAAATAATTAAAAAATGTCTTATTACACTTACATGGTTTTAATATCAAGGGGACTTATTTATAAAATCATAACACGTATAGACACACGGAGAAAAATTGCTAGTACAATTTACTTAAGAGGCACGAGTAAAACATACTGATTCTGACTTAAGTAAAATTTACTTGATTTATTAAGTAAGCCACAGCGGGACAGAAAGAAAAATGGCGCCTTGGATTCGGTAAAATTTATTTACAAAGCTGAGTAAACGTTTACTTAACCATGCTTGCTTAACCTTTTAAGCAATTTTTACTCAAGTTCAAGGTAAATTTTACTAGCGACTTTTCTCCGTCCATGTAAAGTATTGCATAGTATCAATGATTGTAAAATCTTGTTCGCGATCACGTTTGATTAAATTGAATTTTCGTATACTCATAACAATTAAATTGCAACTTCGTCGGCTTCTTTCCATTTGCTGAACAGTTCGGTGAAAATTTCGCCGCACCAAAATCAACATTTAGCTTTCTGTTTTTCCGCAAACGGAACCAAACCGTCAGCTAGCTGACTAATTATACGCAGTCATTCGCCCAACTTTCGACACGCCACTCAAACCCCGACGTCAAGCGTCAAATCGCGCGGAGAGCAAAATCAAGCGGCGCAGCGAGTCGCAATCGTCCTCGGCGCTCGAGAGCAATCTCCTCGCTCGAGGCCGATATCCCGATCCCGGGCCCGCTGCTCGTGACCGACGCACGACGCTGCGCTCGCGGAAGAGGGCTCGAGTTGACGGTCACGCGATCGGCCGCGCCGTCGGATACTCGCTCGGATCGCGTGAATTTCGCGGGACGAGAGGGGACGCCGGAATTTGTGCACTCGAGGGTCGCGAGGGATGATGGATCGGCTTGGAAGTGGCAGCGCGGCGATTGTGCTTCGATTGGCGGTCGTTTTGGGAAGGGACGGGATTTGGGCTTTTTTCTTCGTTCTGGTAAGTGGTGCTGACGTTCGCGTCGTGAGAAATGGGTGTTGCAACAGGGTACCCGAAGCTGGGGGTTGTTTGTTAATATTTAATGGGACTGATGAATGAATTTTTAGCATCTCTTGGTGAAAGTCAACATTTTGTTAACTGAGATGTCTTCGTTGGATTTTCAATAAGAATGAACGCGACGTGGAATTATTTTAAAATTTTAATTGTATATTCATTCCCCTTTCATTCACGAACTTTAAATACGATTTTCAGAAATGAATATCAAATATCCTATTAATCAATACATTATCTAATAAAGATCGGGCGCTGCTACTTTGCTGTATTAAAGTGATAAAAATAAGCTCTCAAAGCATGGTGAGCCAAGCACAGAAAAAACAAATTACTTTTATTTCTTTTTAATTTACGACCTCCTACGATAGCAGAAATTGCATGAAGAAAATGGGTCGGATTAAACAGGATTAAAAGTTCTAAAAACGCGGTGCAGTTAACTTTTATTCTTATGACTTTATTTAATAGATATTATTCGAAATCGCAATGAGTTTAATTAGAAAACGATTAGAATTTCATCGTGCACGCAATACAATGAGATTTTATCGATAAAAGTTATGAAAAAATAGGTCACTGGAACAGGTAGTTGTTTCTTTTTTTCATTGATTAGAAGGTTTTGCGTATCGATATTAAAATAAGAATGTGAATAGAAAAATAAATAAAGCTGGGAAAATATTTTTATTAACTAAAAATAGCTGGTTTATAATATAAATACTAAGGCCTTATTCAAATGTTAAATGTCAAGACATGTATCATGTCTTATTTATATAAAAGTATAATAAAAGTTTACTTATTTTTCTTGCACTTTGTACCTTTAAGCAGCGGAAAAGACGTTGATTGATTATGCCTTGTGAAGATAAAGCCCTGACTCAGCCATTTCATTCTTAGCATTAATTTGTAGAAAAATATAGAACGGAGCTTCCTTATTGAAAAATAAAGAAGCTCAGTAAAGAATTTAGTCCTTTTCAATAAACATGTGATTATTAATTGACTGGAAATAATTCCAGCTACTCAGAGAACCGTGCTTGGTTAATCGGTGGCATATTTCCAATAACCTTTTAAAGCTGAGAAAAAACTGCCCTTTTGTGGATTCTTTTTTAAACTGGGTTAGTCTAAAATAATGGTGCGGTCGTGCTTCTTTAGAAGCAGTTTTATACGGAAATGATGGAGGGTTAATATCATTAAAGAAAGCAAGCGTTTGCTTTTTACTAACGGATAAATATAGTAATTGTTCAATATTTGTAATTAACAACCCCAGCAACTTCTGAGTTACAATAAAGAATGTATTTCAAATAAATAATTACCTTTTTTTTAGAAACCCCTGGAAGCGAAAAAGCAAAAGAGCCATTTCCAATTGCTAATTCCATTTATTCATTGTGGACAATTGTATAAATTTTATATATTTCTTTTAAAAAACTCTTGCCTTCCATGTTAATAAAAAAATAGTTATAACATCCAACTATAATACGTAAATCCAAGCTGGACACGAAGTGTCCCTTTAAGAAAAACTTTCCAACCGTGATATTTCAAGAAAGAAATTACTTCCCCACAAGCTCCTGCTCGAAGCTCAATCGCTTTCGGATAGCCCCGGATCCTAAAATTACGCTCCCGGCGTTCTCGCGAGAGCCGCTTCCTTATCCTGAAATCAAAAAGCTCGGCGATCGATAAGCTTCAACCCGCGCGAAAGAAAGTGGAAAACCGAAAAGCACCCGACCCCCCCCTAATATCGCCTTCACGCGGCTGCGGACAGTCGGCTTCCGCCGCTCCGGCAGCCGCGATCAGCTTCCCATTTACGTGCCGAAGGCGCGTAACCTTCGACGCGCCGACTATCAAGGAAGGGCTGACCTTCCCCCTCTCCTCCCCCGGCGCAGCTGATTTCCTGCTCGTTACGCGAGCCAGATCCTGCGCGCGGCCTTTCTTCTTTCGTTCGCTGGGGCCGCCCGACGTAATCTTTCGACCTCGGCGGCGATAAATAAATTTCTCGCTCGCGCGAGGGAGCGTCGGCTCGCTTTAAAAATAGCGCGCTACTCCCGGGAGGCTTTTTCTTTTACAAGCCGGGCGGGAAGGTCCTTTGACGGCCGGGGGATTGCTGGTGCGACGGATTTAATTGGGTGTTTTAACCTACTTGAAGGAATCCTCGGTGACGTCGGGTCAATTGCTTTGCAAAGTCAGTGTTTATTTTTGTCAGTCAAACAAAAGCTTGAAAGAGCATGCGTCCTCAGTAAAGTCACGATGTCCTCGCGGTTCTTACAGGCTTTCCAAAAAGACCAGCAATCCCACCGAAAAAGAGCTCCGTGCCGAAATCGCGCCAAGATCCTAAGCACAAGTGACTGGCAGTAAGCTATCGGCCCAGCGCGATCTCCCGATAACTCTGCGCCGAGTTGAAAGAAAAAAAAAAAACGGGGCGAAAAGCGCGTTAAAAAAAGCTGCACCGCGAGCATAATCCAAGCCTCCTAGCTTGCCCCTCTCCCGGTCGGAGCGCTACATTTCTGATTCCAATCTGACGTCCTCGCGCTCTCTCCCTCCCTCCTTCTCTCTCTCTCTCTCTCTCTCTCTGGCTCTCGGCTCGGTTCGTTGTACCCCGGCGAGGGAAAAATCGATGCCGAGCGCGGCAGAGATGTCTAATAGCGGCGCTGCAAGGGGGACGTGCTCGCGGGAGTGACTGGGTTGTAGCCGGGCTTACGCACCGTACGGCCGGAGGCGCGGATTCGTCGCTCGGCGCTCGAGCTTTTAGCGGAGTGCGTTCGATAAGCTTTTCGAGCGCTTCACGGCCGGGGGATTTTCGAGTTTTTCAGGGAGAGAATTTGGTTCTTCCAGACGCCCGGGGGATGTGCGCGGCTCTCGCCGAAATTGGTGCACTCGTGTATTGGCTTGTTTTCTCGTCGGGAATTCTTCGGCTGTGTAAATTACTCAGCGTATTATCGCTATTCCCGAAACGCAGCAGGGAGAATCTAAAAATACGAATTCCTCAAGCTTACGTATATAAAGTGTAACCTCGTTCGCCAAAAACGTGGCGATTAAAAAAAGACCCTCCCTCGGCGGCATCAGCCTCCGGTATTATAAATCCGGCGTCCCGCCCTCGAAATTGGGTTGACAAGAATTGATTCCGCCCCGATCGGTTGCGCGAGTCGCGGAGCGCGTTGACCTCGAACTTACAGCTGGAGGCGCCGGCGCCCTTTTAAAGGTGGACAGTCGCCGAAGTTACGGGGGCGGATTTCCGTTCGCCGCCGCGGGCGGCATTTACTTTCGGATTGTTTCCCGGTTTTGGCCAGGCTTTTTGGGAACCGGGTGGGCGTCTCTTGACGGGCGGATCGTTGTTTTACGCGGTCATTGGTGCGGCGATATTTGCTGGCGTTGAATATTTGAGGAAGGGATTTTGGGATGGGTTAAATTATGAGGATGCTGAAAGTTCGTAATGTGGGTATTAAACTAAAAGATGCAGTGTGCCGTAAAGCTGCGTTGAAGTATGCATGAGGCAAGCAGAAAAAACAATTTGAATTTCAAATATATCTGGGCCGCAAATTAGCGCAAGCTTGATTTTTTCTTTTTTTTTTTCTAAAAAATTTTAAGAAAAGAGTTGACGAGTATATTTTTTTATTAGAGATAAATAACATTGTACTGAAATTTATCTCTGCAGAATACACACACTTTCTCTTTTAGTACTTCGATAAAAATGGATCTTCGCATAAAGTTTTATGTATTGATTTTACGATATATGTACTGGAAGAAATCTCAGGATGAAAATTATCATCAGCCTTTCTTCGAATCACTTATATCTGAAATAAATTTTTATCTTAACTTTTTTTAGATACTTCTTTTCCCTGCTCCACGTACAGGATTACGAATAAAGATATATTATACGCGTTATGATAAACAAGGTGTTATAAATTTTCTCTATTGTCGAGGACTGTTTTCAGTTGTGACAACAAAGGTTCGGAGTTAAATACACTGTTGCATAAAGGCAGAGGCACCTTAGCTAATTGTGCACATAAAGTACTCGCGGTAGCGCGGTCGAGTAATAAGCACAAAACAGTATTATAAGAGATATAAAGCAGCGTATAAACAAAGAGATTTTATTCAACTTTATCATCAGCGAGTAAAAACAGTTCTGAAAAATGATCCAATTTAAAAAAGCAATCGCCGCTTCACTGTTTTTTCCACGTAAACGAAACGTGCAGCTCGCCGTTCCCACCTCGAAAAAGTCCCGCAGGTCCAAAAGGCAGACTGCCCTGCTCCCGTTTCGCCGGCATCCGGGGGAGCTGCGGAAGAATCACAAGTCGTCTCCCCCCGCAAGCTGGCGCCTGGCTGAAAGCAAGCGCGGGGGGGAAGGAGGGGAGAGGGCTCTTATATCGGTCAGCGAGCAGCGCAGGCCGCGAATGAAAGGAGAAAAGGAGGGCGAGAGCAGAGAGAGAGAGAGAGAGAGGTTCTTTCAAGCCGCTCGATCGGGGGACAGGAGAGTCCGCGGGACACTTTGAGCGATGATTTTGCCGTGAGATCGAACCTCCCCGCGCGCAAATCTACCCAATCTCTGCTCGGGCCAAGTTCGGGGCAGAGTCTCGCCCGCGGAGTCGGGAGTGACGACAATGGAGAGAGCGGAGGAAGGATGTGCCTTCGAGATGGCTTTTTTTTTTTCTTTCAAAGGAGAGCAGAGCTGGAAAGCCAGTTGAATGTTCGAGCGTCACCTTCAGCAGCGCGTCGATCTCTCGCCAATTTTGCTCCGATACGCTCTGTCGACCGTCGAGCGCATCCTCAGCTCGCGAGTTCGGTTTTGTTTTCGAATCGACTGCCGCAGGAGGCGCGCGCGCCGATCGCTTGTATACTCAACGAAACCTTACCGTCGCGCGTCGTAGTTTCTCGGGATTTCCGCGGAGCGCGTCGCCTTCGTAACGGCACGCCACCCCGTCGTTAAGCCCCCCCTCCCCCCTCCCCCAGTCAGTTTCATTCAGCGACGGCTTACGGGGCGATTATTAATAAACGTCCCCGGATCAATAGGTCGCTTTCCTCGAAAGAGGGCCATTGGCGCGCGGCGCCCCCCGACCGGCCCATCAAGCGCCGGGCTAATGGTTCACGGTCGACGATGTCCGGCGTGTCCTACGGGCGCTAAAGGCCATCGCGCGAGGGGCTGCAGGGCCGTAACGAGACGTTGGCGAAGTTTACGGCTCGCGCCACGGCCCGCGTTAAACGGGGGATGTACGAGGCGGCCGTTCTCGCGGGGAGCGGATGCGAAGTGTGTCGCACGAGCGAGATTTCGTTGAAGCGAGGAAGCGTTTTTCCTCGGCGTTACTTTTCACTTCGGAGGATTTGATATTTTTGAGTAGCTCGAATTGTGCAGACTGTATTTTGAGTGTAATAATAATAAAATCATATTCTCTTGTCATTACGAGAAAAATTGCACGACGCGTCAAAAATTTCACAACCTTGCAGAACTAAGGAGCTGAATTTTTATCGACGAATCGAAAGATTAAGAAAAAAATCAATCGGCCTTTATCCCACGTCCAGGCTGCCAAAGCGATTCTGCTTAGGCAGCGCGCGGGTCAGTGATTGAAAAGGAAAAAAGCTCCAGTCCCGATAAGAAGCCAATTAAACGTCCATCTGGGATAAATTCGTTAAAGGGAAAAAAGCCCGGGAGCCTCGGCACTCCGCCGAGCTCGAAGCGCTCTTACCGCTCGCGCGCGCTCGTTATAAACGAGCCTTGATGCAGCCGGCTTCCTTCTTACGCGGGGCGAATTTCTCGTTACCCCTCGGCCGCCCCTCGCGAAATCGATCGGCGCGCGGACGCCGCGATGACTTCCGCTCGGAAGTCCATTCGAGCCGGCGACTTCCGGCAATTCCCGCGCGCATCGAGGAGCGAAACGCGTCGGCGGATCGCGCGATGGGTCAGGCGGTTTCACGGGAGACATTTTCGTGCGCGCGCGCTGATCGATTCGCGCTCGCGGAAAAAAAAAAGCGAGCGGCGGGTAAAAGCTCGGGATGAGCTGCGGAAAATCGCTGGGAAGATGAATTAAGTCGGCTTTCGTTTGGGGAGATGTATGAGTTTTTAACGCAAAGTTATTCATGAGCTGCATTGGTTTTAAGGATTTGGCGTCGGCGGAGTGATCCGAAACATTCCAATCAATCTCTGTCTTATCTTAGAGATTTTGTTTTTCCCGTAAGGTTATTCGATGCGTGTTTCTTTATAAAGCTTACATTATGCAGTTTGCTGTTAAAGTCGTATTGATTTCGCTAGAGCTCTACGCTTTTCCTTTACAAGCATTATTTTTTTAATATAAGTACTGAAATTTTTATAATTTCTATGAAAGTCTGTACAAAGAATTATCTTCTTTTGTCCATAAAATTACTTATATAATTCTATATTATCGAATAACGTTAAAAAGATAAGAACTTGGTTCCTATTTTTCAAGTAACGCTCTTTAAAACACGAATATTCGTCCCGCCGAGAAATTGTCGCTTCCGGCCGTTTCATCACATTTTCAATATATTCGCAAATTAATCAGCACACTCACGGCAATCCGAATAAAGGAAGCGAAGTCGCAGAAGACACGCGGAATAAGAGCAGCAGATGAGACGAGCGAAATCATATTAAGACCTGTCGCACGCGACGCGCCGACGTCGCCCGCGCCTCGAGAACCTCGGAGCCGCGCAAAATTTTTTCCCTGCCGCCGTCTATTTTCTCTGGCAATCCGCATCTCGCGAGCGGAGAGGAAGACGTGCTGCTCTCCTCGTCCGCCAGTCCGCCAAGGCGACGAGACAATTCTTCCGCGCGCACGACGCTGCGCAGCAACGACCCATTGTTTCTCCTCTTCAATTTCACAAAATTCAGCCCTCCCGCCCGGGATGCTGAAAATAAAATTACGCCCTTCTTGCCTTCCTGTGAATTCTCGTTCTTCATTACCCTTGGCGCTTTGTCCGCTGTGTTGTTAGTCCGCGTTCATTTCGCTTCTTTTAAGTGAAATTACTATTACGCTGCTGTTTGGCTTTCATTCCAAATTATATTAACCCGACAGTTACTTCGGTGCTTTCAAAACAAATTAAGATTAAACATTGTTATCCATTTTTTTGGCCATTGGTGGTTTTTGCCACATTTCATAGCAACCTGCAACGAGATGTTGAAAACGGTTTAATAAATTGCTAAGAAATGTAACGAAAATTGTTGAAATAACGGATTAAGGATTGATTGTAACAACAGAGTGGATAGATTATTTTTACGGGAATTTTTATTATAAAATCTTTAAGTGAGATTTAAAATAATTACTATAAAATAGTAAGGAAATATTTTAAGAATAAAATGGCCATTATTTCGTGAAAATAAATACATAATAGTTGAAAAAAAAGAAATCTTTAATGATATAAGGCTGATTATGTTAATTATTTTATTTAATAAAATTCATGAACGAGAAATCGATTATTGTAAATGAAATTAATAAACTTTATATACTATAATTTTCCACGACGCACTTCAGCATTTTCTCCAATAACTTTGAGCAATCGATAACAATTTCAACCCCGGCGGCAGTCCTGCATATTTAATGCTCGAACTAGATTCGGCTAACTCGATTCGAATGAAAATTAGCTGCTTCCGACGACTGCCGTCGCTGCCGTGTAAATCCTGCGACAGTCGTGAATTGTTATGATTCGGGACAGATGTAGTTCAGCCGTCGCCGAGTGCGGTGCGGCGTGCTAATCTGCGCCGGAAAACTCGATCTCCCGACAGGGTGAGCCAGAATCAAGCTCGGGGAAGATGAAGTATTAAGTATCTTCTACTGTTCCTCGCGGTGGCAGCGACAAGTCGACTAAAGAGTCGAAGCTGATCGGTGATGTTGCGTGGCTGCGTGCAAGGATTCGGTTCAAACTGCGAGAGAAGCTTTTGGGTACTAAAAAATGAAAGTAATTGTAGAAACGTAGCATCTAACGCCTCGGAATAGTTGAATTATGGAGATTATTTAGACGTACTTTGTAAAAAAATTTTATAGTTTTACATTTTTTTTCCAATTAGAAAATATGGATTGATTCGAAAGTTATTGTAGTCATGGTTCAGCTGGGATAATACATCAGAATATGACAGAGATTCGTAACGACAACATTTTTCAATTTAAATAAACATGTGTCCCATTCAACTTTAAAGCAAGTAACTTTTTTGTAAAAAATCAATATTTTTCAATGCGGAAAAACGAAAATTAAAGCTCGATATTCCTTTGAATATTTAAAGCAACGATTCCCTCAGCTCGAAATCAATCCTTCAAACTATAACAAAAACAGAAATCAAGCAGCAAAGAAGCTTCTTCGACATCCATCCCTTTAGAAAGTCAGTCAGGCCCTCAAATCTCCCAACGTCCGACAGCAAAATCTCGACGACGCGTTTCCGGCGAACAGCAGAGCGCGGCCGATAATCCCGGCGCGTCGACGAAAATTCCACTCCCGCTCGAGCGCGCAAAAAAGAAACGCGGGTGTCCCCGCGCGGCTGAGATTGCCCCGACTGGAGCCCGGCATCGACGAAGGCAGGGTCGATAAAACGGCCACTTGTCTCTCGCGTCGGCGGCGCTGCGCTCTCGGCGGATGATTTTTCTCCAATCCGGATGATGGTTTTGCGGAGGAGGGCTCGGGAGTCGCGGGCCTGCACTCGGAGGATTGGCACTGGGTGTGGTCGCTCGGGTTGAGAGATGGCGAACTGTTTTTTTCCTTGAGCGCTTGGCGGGAAATCGAAGCTTTCGGATCGATGACTTTTGAGACGGCCTTGGATGGTGAAATGTCAATTATCAAATAAATATTGTGCGGGAAATATTTGTGAGCTTTATACATCACTTGACGGCTAATATTATTACAAAGTAATTTCCAGTTAAATATTTACTCGAATCCAATAACACGTTTTGCAATAAAACTTGCTGTAAAAAATTCAATTTTACTGAAATTAATAAAAGTTACATTTACAAACTTGTTATACATATAATAAACCATTAACACGTCACTGCTAAATTCAATTGTGAAAATTCCTTTGATTGCACGTCCAAGCGAGAGTTCTGGTTTAACAAAACTAGAATATTTAATTCTGAAAATTACCGCGCGCAATCAGCTTCCAAACTGTAATCGCGTAAAACACATCATGCATAAAGTGGCGAAATTACCGAACCTTTGCCACCTGTAAGGTAATTTCCAAACTACCCGAAACCAGATTAATCCCCACTCGGCCGTAAAGCAGACGCCCGAAATCAACGCATAATTCCAGAGTTCGATGGCTCGCAGTCCACTCGCTCGTGCACTCGTTTCTTTTTTTTTTCGGTTTTTTTTTTCTTCACTCACCCTCTGTGAGCTCCCGTTTTCTTTTTTTATTACTCGTGCGTCTATATTTGCACTCTCGCCTGCCGTCCCTTCGACTCTCGCTGGGTTTTCGACCCGGCCTCGGGGCAGCTTGCAAAAGCAGAGAGAAACGACGAGGTAAGAGATGAAAAGGAAGAGACGGCGGACGGGGGAAAATTTTTCCACCGGCAATGCGCGTAACTCGTTTTCGTCTTTCTTGCATTTTTATATCCTTTTCTTCGGGGGGTGGGGGAAGACTCCGCGCTCCTCCGCGCGCAGTTTCTTTCTCTCTCTTTTTTTTTTTTTTTCTTTTAGCCTTCGTCGATGAAGGAACGCTTTGTAGTGCGACTTTGTAGCGGCTTGACTCCTTTGTGCGCCGTGCAAATGGTTTTCAGCCGTAATTCCGACGAAGCAGAGGTCGCTTTTGAAAATGTTTTCTAAAAATACGAGTGCGTACCCGCGACGATATTAAAAATTATACTCGCTCGATTTAAAATTTAAATCGGATGAAATTAGTTCAGAATTATATGTCCAGGAACGTTCAAAATAGCCCCCTTTGCAAAAGTCAATAAAGCGCAGGGCGGCTGAATATTTATAACACGCTCCTGCGCTTTCGAGTCCTTGCGCGAGGCGAGAATCGCAATATTTCCTCGGGAGCTGTGCGTGACATTATTCCTCGCGGAGAAAGCGCGCGAGTCGGGTTTTCCTTTAATACCATCCTTCCGAGGGAACGTCGGTCGGCGACAATATCCGGGGAGAGGAAATTTTTCGGAAAAGTCGGAGGAGCGGAACGGCTTATTGATCCGCCGGCTCTTTAAGGGGTGATTTTTTCCTCGAGATAGGAGGAAGCGGCCTCGCTCGCTGCCGCTTTCGCCTCGGGAGTGCGATTACATTTTGCGCTAAAATAAATTAGGGGCCCAAGATTTTGTCGGAAATTTCGCTGGATTCTCCTGAATTGTATAATTTTTTTAATTCGGCAGAGACTTGCGCCAATCCAATGAATATGTATCAAACATCATTTTTATGATCATTCAAATTTTTCTTATCATTGAGTGAATGTCAGGTCAAAATTATAGATTAGAAATGATGAACGGATTGACGTGGCAGCGAATTAAGTTTTGATGCTCAGTATGTGTTAAATAAATGACATCCTGCGTCTTTGACAGATTCCCAACTTACAATTTTACCCTCATTGGGCGAAAAAGTAAAGTTCGCAACCCGGACACGATATTACGCCCTACATATCTGCAAACAGTAGCTTCGAATAATAATCTTTCGAAGCACCCCTTGCACGCGCGCATATTTCTTTCTCAGTATTTAAGAACTCTCTCGGAGCGCGCCGCGGTTTCAATTTTTTTTAACTACACCTGCTCCGTCCGGTAATTCGTGCGTTGCCAAGTCACGCCGAAGGGTGCTTTCCCGCGCGCACTGCTCGTCGGTGCAGCCATCACAGTCAGAGGAACTCGCCGAAGGAAGTAGCCTGGATTCCTGTAATTTCGGCGAGGCTCGGCGGCGCAGCGCCTCTTTCGCTGGCTCGGTCTCCCGCGGGGCTCCGCGTTCAGGGTGGCTGTTACCGGCGGCTCTTCGGCCTTACTCCGAAGCTTTCAGAAAAGGCGAACGAGTGATTGCTCGCCGATGTCTGGGGCGGGGATCGGGGAAGCAGCGAACGAGCTCGTGCTTCGCCGAGCTGCCTGCCTTACACTTGCAGATATTAAAGCATTTTCTCTCTGGAATATTCGCGTGCTGTGCTTAAGTAAATGTCGCGATAATTGTGACAGATGTGCCTTCTCCTTGGGGAATAATTAGCTTGAACGTTTCCGAGGGGATGAGATTGGAATTGAATTTTACTGGATAATTTCTTGGGAAGGCGCGCGATGATGAGAAAAGCTGAAAATGCGTTGCGTATTTACTTCTAACAAAAATTTTCGTTGGAACTTAAAAGAATGATTCAAACTTGTATTATCCCGAAGACTTTCATAAAACTGAATAATGTACAAAGTTGGAAGGTTCCACAAGACGATTCACCAGGGAATCTCGAGAAAGCTCAAGCTGAATTTCCCACCTGCATCAGCGAATTTCGTGCAAGAATGCGCATGATTCATTTAAAAAGATCATTTCTCATTTAAGCGAAGACCAGATTTCCAAAAGAGTGTCATAATTCGTTTTTATCCCTGTCCCTTTGCCAGCCGTTCGCATACTCAAAATCCATCCCCGAGCAGCTCGAAATCGAAAGCGCGCATCCGTTTTTCCCCGGCATTCCCCCAGTCTCGAGGAGTTTATGAAATTGCACTCCCCATCGCATCTCGTCGGAGCTCGAGCCTGCGCGGCGACTTGGCGCGGCCGCGCTCTCGAAAAGCGGACTACGTTAGAGCTTGCACGGGCTGATCGAATCAGGCGCAGCCGAGCGGCGGAATCGCGCTGGAAGCTTTCCAGCAGCGTCGCTGCGGCAGCTTCTCCGGAGAGACGGGAATTACGCAGACGACTTGCCCGGTAGATTTTGAGTAATTCGATTGCCCCGAACTTAATTGGCCTCTTAAGATGAGGAGCGAAAATGGCGTGATTATGTTTTTCCAAAGAATTTTTCGTCGCTATTTTTATTGTTTCCCGGGTCAGTCGATTGAATTTGAAAGTTGCCAAAGTTCTCATTTGAGAAGTTATTTAATTAAAATAGGAAGATTTTTCTTGCGAAAGCAATTCGAGCTAAAGTAGGGAATCCGATTTGATTAATTGGATATGCATATACATCCATAGAATGTTATTACTGTACGCGAATATTTCGTTTCAATGTAGAATCAATACTATTTATAACACTATAAGTGAACTAATTTTGAAACTACATTATATTTGTTTACTTTCATTTGATCATCGGCAATAATAATTTATAAATAATATCGATTTTCAAAACTTTTTGCAAAAGTATAGAAAGTTAAAATCCAAAAAGTCAAAAATTTCCAAGGTTTATTATACTATGACAAATTTTGAAGATATTTTCGCGTGAAAGGGTTGACAGTCTTTTTACGATAGTGTTGTACGCAAAATTATTATTATTATCCTTTCTCGGATAGCCATCAAGTAGTTTGTATTACTATATATTTCTCAGACAAAGTCAACACAAAACTCAATAATTTATTGTTTAGAGATATTATTGCGCCTGAAGTAAAAATCGATTTCTAAGTGGCATACTTGACTTGTTGAATGTGGTAATATATAGGTCGAATGTTTGTCGAAGTTATCGGACATACTATTCAGCCGTTTCTTTTAAACGTATTCTTTCAATGCTCGTGAAACGCTACTCAGTACGTAATACTGAATACTTTGGAATTTAAAAATAATTTTTTTAATGTAAAAATATATTATGTACGTATGTTAAAATATGCTGAAAAAGAACTTGTTTTACGTCTTAAATTGAAAAAAATGCGGCACGCTGGTTGGCAAACAGAATGATTTATGACTCAATCTATCTAGAAGCCTCTCGGCTCTGGATTCTAGAATACCCTAAAATTTATTCTTGCTTTTATGTCTGCTATTAAAATAGGTAATAATCAATTTTAATGATTTCATAAGTCCCGAAGAGGGTTACAAAAATAAACGTTTAAATTTCAAATCATATTAAAAAAAAAAGAGGGAAAAAATTATAAATCATTATTTAATATATTTTCCCTTTAAATCGACACCTACCCGGAAATCGATATACATATCCTACTTTATTATAGTATATCCAAATACGCAAATAGAGAGAATCCAATAGTTCGCGTTAAATCCAGCGCGAAACTCGCCCGACCCACTGCTCTCCCCCGACGCCCGATGAATAATGCAAATCAATAAGCCCGACATGAATTCTTTGTTCCAGATCGAGGAAGCGCGAAAAGCACACCGCCTCCACCAGCAAGCCCGGGCCAATAATCGCCCGATCGTCCGCCCGGCTTTCCCCCCCCCCCCTCACCTCGCCTCCGCGAACATTAATCCGCGCGATCGCACCTAACGATCGGCGGCAGGAAATCGAGGGGAAAAGAGCAAGAGGAAGAGGAAGACAAGCGAGCCCCTTGCCGAGGCGCAAGGCAACCCGAGGCGCGACTCGCTGCTGTGAGGCCGACCGCGCGTAAAAGCCAGCAAGATTACCAGCCGCGGCGGTACTTGCGGCAAGTATTGCGGGACTGCTCCATCATCCGCCAACATTTCCTTTACCAGCTTCCGCCAGTCGTTCACCACCAATGTTAACTACTTGAAACGAAGGTGAGCCCAGGAATCACGACCGATGCGTCTTCGTAATATTTGTGGCTCTGTTTTAAGTGTCCTTTGAAGCGCCGCACTGAGGGAAAGCTTTAGCTGCTGATTTAAGCGGATTAAGTCGGGATTTTAGAGTTTGACATTCTAAATGGATCTTTTTCTTATTTTTCTAGTGTATGTACTTTTCAGTGATTCATTGTTCAACTAAAAATAGCAATATACTTTTCAAAAGTTGTCGAATTTTCTAAAGCCTTTTCAATGAAAATTTTTTACAATTAAGCGCTTTACATCGTCTAATTGAAAAGACTTTTAGAGGCGAATGCTTTTTAAGAAGATTTATTTCATTATAATGCACAAAGCGTTTCCTACAAAATGTATTATTAAAATTTTCTTTCAGTGCGAGTCTTTTTTCAATTTTATTATATTTAATCACAATGTTGTAACATCGCTTTTAAAAGTAACACACTTTAAATATCAAAGTTCTGAATAATTTATGTGGAAAGTATCTCTAGGAATAAGTTGAAAGTCATAGTTCTGAAATTTTTCAAGTAAAAGATGAGGATTAAAAAGGAAAAGTAGTTGAATAATCTGCAAGTGAGTTTCCGTATACGTTACTTTTTTATCTAGAACATAATTTCCGAAAAAATTAATATCAGCTTTATAAAATAATATACCTGATTTCTCGAGTGGATTTCTGTAATTTTTTTCTCACTTCAAGCAATGTCAAAGTTTAATTATTAGAAAGGTGCCTCTTACACCCAGACATTATAGAGTACTGATTCTAAGTCGCGTTGCCTCAAACGCCTCATTATAAAGTTTTTGAAACTTTTTTCATTGCAAGTAAAGCTTATTAAATTTCCATTCGGCTGAGTAATGATTTCCTTCGAAAACTACTTTCCAAAGTGATGTTCAAATTTATTTACTTTTCGTACTGCAAACTGATCGTTTACTTATTGCCTGTAAAATTTGAAATTTCAATGTCATTAAAATGAGAAAAGCAAGTAACTTTTGCAATAATTGAATCGTTCAGTTACTTTGAATGTCTTAAGTGTTTAAATATTTACTAAATTTAATATTTTTATAAAACTTACTTAACTTTACAGAATGTTCTTTCAGAAACTTCATTTTCAGAAAACAACACAAAATCTATTATATAGCCTTCTCCTATAACAAAATATAAATCCAGTTTAAACCGATGACTATCTTTTCAAAAAGCACACGTTTTCCACCTCTACGCATGGCACACTTACATATTTCACTGCACTAATTTTTATATACACTCTTAAACACTTCAAACGACGACCAACTGCACGTTGTTCGTGAAAGCAAATTTCTTTTTATTTCTAGCAAATCGTAAGAAAATGTGCGATTCTCCCGCTTCCACTGGTATAACTAAATTTTCCCAACAACTAACGCGAGATTAAAAATGTCGCAGCGGAGCGGTCGGGAAGGGCGAGCTCGCGGGCTTAGGATTTAATTCTCGATTAAGCGCGGCGCAGCTCCATTTCGTTCTTTGTCAGGAGTCATTGCGCGCGAGGCGCCCCTCCGTTTTCCGGGATAATTTCGCACGTTTCGGCCAGTGCGCTTACAAGCCTGGAATTACTACATATATTGTCGGTCGCGCGCGAACAAGTCGTTTGTTTGCATTGAATTATTCGATAGACGGGCGGGATTGATCAAACGTGCTCGACGTCGAGCTCAAATTTTGATTCCATTACCGGCTGATTTATTATGCCATATACCAATGCGCAGATCTTTGGAAATTCACCGCCTAAGTTTTCGACTGATATTATTTCAAACCCACGACTCACAGCGTAGTTGAATAGTTGACCACGTACATTGCCACACGAAAAGACTAACACATCCATAAATGTGCATGGTAATATAATTACGACACATTTTTTACGTTGTATCTCAGTGTTGCTTACACCGCACATTGTACAGAGCATATGTAATTGCTACCTCGGAGAGTAAAGTCTCGTCGCCGTGCGCGGCAGCTGACCCGCGCTCGTAAAATTACACGCCGAAAAGAAAAAATGAATTCGCATTGAAAGTCTGCGGGTCGCGGATTTCGTTGAAAAATGGCCCTATAAAGCAGAGGAGAGCCAGAGAAGGGCAAGGCAATAAAATAAAAAGGAGCCCTCGTTATCGCGTTGTTTCCAGGGACTGTCTGTCCATAAAGCACGAGGGAAATTGCCCGCAGGGACGGGAAAGCGAGAGGAAAAGAGAAAGAAGCCGGCGAGAGGTAAATTTCGCAGAATGGTCGTATTGTGCTCCGAGCAAACCAAGACGCAAATTGGTTATCGAACCGAGCTGAACTGGCCAATTTTCGTTGAATTGTTAAACATTTTAGAGGGCCAGGAAGCTGCTTTCGTACTTACTGCTAAAACGTTTTAGTTTAATGCAGTTGTTTTCAAAAAGTAAATATTTCGTGCATTCAATTTCTGTAATAAATATAAAACGGCTTTGATAATCAGAGAAGAGCGATGCGTTTCGATCGCAGTAAGAGAAAATCAGCGTAAAAAAATCTTACCAGATTCGATTTTCAATAGTGCAAGCGACGTTTCAATTAAGAATTGAATCGGACTCATTTTCCCAGAAAAGCTTGAAACAGTTTCGTACGTATAATTCCAATATTAAATCTGCTGTGTTCCGTCGTCATCGTCAACTCCAATCCGGTTCTCCGTGAAAAAAGCGCGCGAAATCGAGGATACTCTCCGGGAGCAATACCGACCCACACCGAGCAACACCGACCCGTCGCCTCTCCTTCCCCGTCGCGCATGACCCGCAGCGCCCGGAGTGTCCATGTGTCCGGAGCATTTAGCCACGGCTTACGTGTCGTCCCTTATCCTCTACCCTCCTGCCTCCCCATCCCCTAACGAAACAATCATCGGCGTTAGTGCGCATGGATGTCACCGGAGGGCTCTCACCCGATATGGTCCTTGGCGTTGTCTGGACGCCGCCGCTTCCGCTGAGGGAGATCTCGCGCGACCGACCAGCGAGAGAGCTGCCGTCCTCTCCGCGAGTGAATTATGCCGCCGCGATTCTCTTGATCGGGAGAGCTTAGAATGGGACGTCCCGCTTTGCGAGACGAGCTTTTTTCGGCCGAGGGGTGTCATTGTCGTTGGAAAGGGTCATCGAGGAGGTAGCTGGATCGATCGGTCATCCGCTTTTGAGTAATCGCGACAGCCTGCGAGAGGATAGTTTATTAAAATTGCAAGGGATTGGAGAAAAAAGTGAGAGACGGGGTTGATAAATATTTAATAAATTTAAATTGGAAAATTAACCGAATGAATACATTTATTGTAAGTTACCTGTTTGAAAGAACTTGAATTTTAGATACTCGGAAGTTTCACAAATTGAACTTATCGCTAATTACAATCCACAAATTCTTCCGGTGCAATAATCTGCTTAAACGCTGAACGACTCGTCAGGGACCATTACTACGAACCCTTCCATCATCAACAGATCCAAACAAACGAGAAACCATGCACGCTCGCAAAAGCCTGCATATAAAGCATAAGTATATATGTTAAAAGAAGGACTTGTGAGAACAGTGTTGTTAAATTCAAATTGTAGGACAATTACAGAAAATTTTTACAATCAGATTTTTTTTTTCTTAAGTTTTATTACAATTTTAGGATGTTTTACACAAGGATCAATAAAAACTATTATTATTATAAAAACGAAATGTGTAATTTTCATTGATGAAAGTTTTTCTAGGCATTCCATCTTCAAAATAGTCAACAAGCCGGCTTTAGAAGCTAAATCTTAAGCAATTTATGCTCGTCCTTGTTCTCTAACATTGCTGTGAACATTTTCTGTAGTAGGTTATAGACCTTCAAGGTGGGGTTCATATGATTTCCATCAACTGCGAATAATCGAGAATATAAAATGTAAGAATGAATTTTTTTTTTTTAGTAAACAACATATATTCTTAAATTCAAACATACATATCGTACAAATCTGTCGATTATACATTCTGAAATAATGAATCAAGTAGTGCAAGTTACTCATACAGCTAGTACATAAAAGCGTATTAAAATCGAATGAACCTCAGCAACATTGTCTTCAATGCTAGTCCTTCTGCCTCGGTCTCAATGAGAACATCCTTTTAAAAGCAAAGAACAGCCTGAGCTTGTCTTCCAGGTTCTCGTCGGGGGACCTAAGCTCCGAGCTCGACGATGAGCCGACGCCGACGACGGGGCTGGCCTCCGTGGGCCGTCAGGACTCGGGCCCGAACTACCAGGGCCTCGCCGAGCGGCCCCTCCAGTCCCAGCCGCAGCCGGTGCCGCCACCGACCCAGCCGGTCCCGGGGGCCCCGCCGCCCGGCAGCGACCTCAGCCTGAACCTGAGGCCCAGCTCGCGCACCACCAGCGCCCCCTCCTCGCCCGCCAAGACCCGCGAGAGCCTGCTGCAGAGGGTGCAGAGCCTCACCGGCGCCGCTCGAGATCAGGCGAGTACCTTTCTTAGTGGCGGCTGGTGCTTGTGGGGTTGCAAAAGGTATTTGTCGAAGGGCGAGATTTACGGTCGGATGTGAGGGCAAGTGCGCGACTTTTGGCCTTTGTGACACTGTGTTGATTTTTACAGTCGTTTTCGGCCCGGAATATAAAGTTATATATACATATATAACATATATACGAAGATATACGTGGAGAAAAATGTTTAAGTTAAAATGGCTATATTTTTTATGAATCGGAAGGCAAACAACAAAAAATGCATCAAAAAATGCTACATAATATAGTAAAAATTATACAAATAAACAATGAAATACATTCGGTTAAATTTTGGTATACGGTATAGTAAAATTTAAGTAAATTCTGCATCATGCATTGGGGTTTCGATAGGTAAATTGATTGTAAACGTATACAAAAAAAAAAAAAAAACTGTCTCAAATTGAAGGTAGTCGGACGGAGCTTCGATTTACGTAAAGAGCAGGAGGGGTCGTTCGAGCCGTTTTCCCGCAATTTCGACTTTCGTCGACGCGAAGCATTTTCAAAGGTTCTTATCCTGGGTACATTAAAATTAAATACAGGAAAATTGAAAATAAAAGTTATTTCTGTTCCTGTGCAGGGATTAAAATATGTACTTAGAATGTTTTTATTTTATTTGTCAGTAGAAACGTTTTTAAAAAATAATTCATTCATTCCTCGGTCAATACTCATCCAGTAATTAAAAGTGAACGTATCAGCAAAATATAAGCCGCTCGGCTATCACCCGTCGATTCCGTGCCCTCCACGACATCGCCGCAGCTTCCAAACAAGTCGCGCAGCGATGGTAAAGAAAGAATACAGTCGGTAATGCGCCGCTCGACGAGCTTCCACCGTCGCGGCGTAATAGTCGACCCGATGTTTCGGAATGGCAGTCGACTGGGATGCTGCGTCGCGTGTTTTGCCTGAAAACCATTCGTCTGTTCTGCGCTTTTAAGATGCCTTTTTACGAGAGAAAATCGCACACGTCACTCCGCTCGCCACTGCGACTGAAGCAATAAAAGAGCCGATTTACGGCTCGAATTTCAGTGCTCCAAGTTTAGTGTATAAAGCGAATCTCGGGATAGTGCAGGTGTTTTATTTGTAAGACCCATTCAGCGATGAAATTTATTCTTGATATAAATGGGAAAGCTAAGTTAAAATTTCGGCTGTTAAAACCATCTATCTTCATAATTATTTTTGTTGTTATAATATAAAAAACATCTTTTTATTTTAAACATTATTTAAGTTTCACGCATAACGATCACCTTTAAATAAAAGAAGAAAATATAATTCAACCTTCAATATTTCAATGTCCAGTAGTAAAATGCAACTTTTCAGTAGTGCCTGCCAAGCGCTTTGTGAAAAAGTGTACTCTCAAATTTTTCAAATACCGACAATGACGATCGAATTGCTTCCAGTTCGCATGACTTCAAAGAGTGTTTGCTATCGTGCAAGTTTTTCGGTTGGTAAAGAAGTTGCTTGCCTTGGTAAAAAGTACTCCTCAATGTTGGAAAATTTAGATGCAGAAGCAACATAAGTATTAAATTGGCATTCAAATACAGCTGTTACCTTATTTAATCGTATATTGTTTACGAAAATTAAGACTGGCAGTGGCGTTACGGTTAAGACCGCAATGTGGTAAAGTTCTGAAAGCTTCGTGATTTATTGCAAGGTACTAAAACAATAAATAGCCGGTATTCCCAAGCTGGGGAATTTTCATAAGCTCGGAAATCTGTTGCCAAAGTACTAAGCGAATTATTGTTAAAAGATTAATTAACAGGCGAACTTTTTAAATCGAATGTTAAACATGCTTCAAAAAGGCAAGCATAAAGAGATTTCGCGATAAATTCCCAACCGTCAAGAAGGGATCAAAAATGAATTTTTACCTAACTAAAGCTTCCCTCGTTCATTTCATTCAAGACGACTTCTAAAACTGACCTCTCTTCGAGGAGCGAAACTAGCAGCGCCCATCAACTTCCACAGTTCCCGTAAAAACCATCCCAGGACGACCGAGTCCATTTGGCATAAAGTTTAAGTTTCGAAACGACAGGTACAGAAACTGGAACGTCTGCGAAAGTGGAGCGCACCGACGGGCGCGCGGCGCTTCGGGGACGGCGGCCATTCGCCATTAAAGCTGCTTACGCGCGCTCGCGGCGGCAACTTCGGCGCCTGGACTCGCCCCCGCGGGCGCCGTGTCGGGCTCGTACAATCTGCACTAGCAACGACTCCGGGCGGCTGTGGCTGATTGTGCAGAAGATTGGGCGTAACGTCAATGTCGATACTCCTTGCGAGTTGCCGAGTGTCACGTTTTTGTCCCGACACGCCAAGTGTCGGGGTAGAAGGGAAGAGGCAAAGGATTTACTTACTTGATTAGCGATAGACGTAGTAAACGCTAGTGGCAATTACCATCGATGCTGGTCAAACCGTGGTAGAAATTTTTGGATAATATCATTAGAATCTAGGTAGATTTAGCATTCCAGCTAGATTTCATTAATAAATTCTCACGAATTTTCTATCTGGACATCATCATCGGCAACCTGGTGATGATTGCGATCAAATATTGATACAGCAAAAGCAGCAGTATAAAAGAATTTTTTTTAATTTTGTCAAATATATAATGTATTGAATAATTATTGCATTATTTACATTTCTTTATTTTAATAAAAAATTAAGAATTAAATAATTAATTTGACGCAATGCATGCGCAAAGGCTCTGTTATATTCTACCGATATTTATATTAGAATTCTTTCTTACCGTTCTAGATCGATTCTATCTAGCGGATCTATCTGGAATCTAGACTTCTAGCTAGAAGCTTATCGGAAACTTGCTGCCAGGGAAGAGCTTTGATCTTCGGTTATTGATCAATTTACAGTATTTATCTACGTTAATTCGTAAATAAATGTTGTCAATAAAGGATGTTATGAAAATCACTAAAACAATAAACCTCAATTAGTTTATTCTTTTTGCAAAGTGTGATGAAAACGAAATTATTTAACCAACAAGATCAATTACAAACTTTTTATTCATTAACGTCAGCGCATTTATCAAAGCTGTAAAGCAAAGTTGACTGAAGGGTCATTCAGCAGATAAATCGAAATTTCATCCTCGGGGTAATTCAAAAAGTACATCACTCGAAAGCTTTCTTGAATGAAATATCGCCTTTAACCTTCTCCAACCTACAGTAAATTCTGCATCCAAACAAATTGAGAAATTTCTTTATCACTTGGAACTATTTTGAAATGGTTTCCTCAAAAACACTTACCGACGACAGTCCGACACTCCACATTTCAAGCACGTAATACTGCAATCTCAATAACGCCGAGAAATACTTACACAAACTTGCCCCCGACCCATGAATAATTCAGCCCGTCGCCTTTGCAACCCTTCTGCCGCTTGATTAAAAGCCCGACCTCACCAGTCTAACCGCTTAACTTGCCCCCCCAAAAAACTCCGCCAGGGCGCCTCGATCCTGGGAGCGGCGGTCTCGGGGGCGACGCGCGGCCAGGGCTTCGGCGGCAAGGACCGCTGCTTCACCCTGCTGGTGATCGACGATCAGAACACCGACTGGAGCAAGTACTTCCGGGGCCGGAGGCTGCACGGCGACTACGAGATCCGCGTCGAGCAGGCCGAGTTCCGCGAGCTCTCGCTCACGGCCTCGAGCGAGACCGGCACCACCGTGTCGATGGCAGTCTTTCGCAACGGGACCAAAGTCATCAGGTGGGTGGAACGGGGGACTTTTTCTTGGTGGTAAAAGCAGTCGCTGGTCAAATTCAATTTAGAAGGGGTTGGAGAAATGTTTATGTTTCTTTTTTTTTTGCTTTTGAATCTGGAAATTGTTTGGTAAATTGAATAAGATTTACTTGTATCTGTCAGTTTATACGAGATGAAAGTTTTGAAATTAGTGAATAAACAATTATTATTTTTCAATGCTAATCTGCAAACGCGATTGTTGTAAGCAGATGTATACTAGGTAATGTAATTCGTGTTTTTTCAAATCTTTTCAATTCGTCTATATATGGTGTTTTATACAATTACATTCTTTATTACACTTCTGCATTTAAAAAAAAACTTTCTTTAATTATTAATGAAGCATACATTTGTTGTACGTTTTTCTTGTCCAAGCAAAGAAAATAATAATTCTCACATCTTCCGATATGCAAAGCATCCGAAAAAGATCGGACCATCTAAGAAACTGTTCAGTACAAAGCACTCGGCTACATTCAAACGGTTCGATATTTTTGGGACGCGTTCTATTATTATATAAGCATGCAGTATTTGAATATTATTTTAAAATAAATTACTTTGAGTGTCTCATGCACCAAAAACTTATAAAAATTTTTCCTTGATCTACTCATTGTCGTAAAAAATTATCTTTTATACTGCATTATACATTTGATACAAATATTTGTGCAGCAAACATTGTAAATTTTTGCGAACTAAGAGCTCTTCCACTCCTGAAGTGATCTATTTAAAAAACAGCAACAGAGTTAAATGCGGATGAATTAAAAGAGCTTTTTTACAAAATGTGAACAAATTGTTGTAAAGTTTTTTCAATTAAAAAATCAATGCATGCCAAAGCTTTCAAACAGCAATCCACTCGATGTTTCAACACCTTAAAAAACAAAAAAAAAAAAAATAAATAAATAAAACCAAGCAAGCCACTCAATTCTCCCTCTGCTTTATTTACAGGTCGTTCAAGCCAGACTTTGTTCTGGTCCGCCAGAATTTGCGGGACGCCGGCGAGGATAACAAGAACCTGCTGCTCGGCCTGATGTACGGCGGCATTCCCGCCGTAAACAATCTCCACGCGATTTACAACTTTCAGGTAAACGCGAGCTCTTGCCGGCCGGTCATTACGCCGGCCGATCGCCGCTCGCCTCTGTGTACTTACGTCATTTTTCGATACTTGGAATTGCAGGACAAGCCGTGGGTTTTCGCTCACCTCCTCGGGCTCCAACGCCGCTGCGGCAAGGATGCTTTCCCGCTGATCGAGCAGACCTTTTATCCCAACCATCGCGAAATGGTAAGTCGGTCCAAGGCATTTAAAGTTAAATATTACAATATTATTCTTTCGTGCGTTTTGAAAAAAAACTAAATTTCCGGTTGATTATTTTATAACGTGCTGGACGGAGGAGCGAAAAAAATGTTCACCCTATTATTAATTTTACTTTTTTGACTACGGATGTAATAAAATAAAAATCAGTAGCTCTTTCATCGCGGAATGAAAATTTTTCGATTAATAATTTGAACATTGCTCGTCTGTAATCAAGACCAAGGTTCATAATATTTTCATTGGCTTAAGCAATCTCTCAAAATCAGTTAATTATTGAACTAGAAAATGAATGATTGAAGACTGTTGGAGGAAGCAAGTTTTTATATCCAATAACTATACAACTAATACTATTTAGTTAAAGTTCGGATAATTTATATAATAGAAAAAAGTACAAATGCAGTTTTTAGTTTAAAAAACGTACACATTGATAGATTTCCATTGTAAATTTGTTTTATTATGTAAATATGGTAACTTATACTACTCACATTACTGTGACTACTTAATACATTCAAACGTACATTAAATTAATATTCATAAATATTTCGTAAATGATGTACTTAATACTTATATGAATGAGCAGTTGAGTAACAACACATCTCACTATATTATTACACGTCTACATCAATTTTAAATTTTACTCAGATTAAACTAAAGTATGTCGAAATAAATAAATCACATTATTTACGCTAAATAGAAAACTAAAAAAAAAAAAAAACAAAAAAAAAATGAAATTGCATTCTCCGAATTCAAGACAGCACAATTTTTCAACCTCCGAATTAATGAAACGCAGCGAGCTTGAAATCCCGCACCACGAGTTTCGATCCTCGATTTCGAGTACCGAGCAGTATCGTCAACGCCCTCGCGTAATTCTCGTCAAATTTCAAGCGGAATCGAGCCCGTTTCGTAAAACGAGAAGCAGCGCGTAATAATAGGTTGCCGCTCCTCGTCAGAGCCGTGATTTATTGGTGCCGCCAAGCGTTCGGACAATTAATGTTAACTGTTTTACGAAGAGCGGCGAATTTTGAGATCGCATCCGAGTTGATCTTACGCCTAAAATTTATCAGTTGCCAGCGAGGATCAGGTTGCTTTTGAGAGCTTCGCACTGCGGAGGTAAACCCTTTGAGAGTTAAAATTTGTACCGGATCGTTAGTAAAAGTTATCAGATTATGCACGTCATTTTCCTCGTTATCAACTATTAATTACTTCCAGGATGTCCGTTTTAAAATCGAAGAATAGATTTTTAAACATTATTAATTTGTTTTGCTTTATCGTTTTATAAATAAATAAGAAAATAATAAAATTAATTATAAAAATATTTTCAAAAATTCAGCATAATATTCAATCATTTCCTTTAATATACAAAATAATATACAAAATAAAATGTGCGGTACATAATCTGTTTAGTAATAAATTATTAATTGTCCTTTGATCAAGGTATCGATGAGAAAACCGCTATTACGTATAATAAAAATTTTAAATATATAGAATTTTTAATTTATCAAAAATGTTAGGTTGGTATGTTTCAAACGCTGCGTGTAATTCCGGCGGGATGAATTAAAAATATTTCGAAACGTTTTGTAATTTCTGATACGATATTAATCAATCATATATAAAATTATCATACTTTGCTTCATCTATACTAAGCTTTAAAATAAAACGCGTCGTTTTATACTTTAAATTATAAATAAACGAGTATGAAGTTTACATAATACATAACGGACGATAAATAGTATAATAAATACATTAATACATTGACGTTAATCTACAAACTACAGTCTTAACCTTTTTTCAACGCCTGCCTAATACGTTCGCGCGTGATTGCGTTTTAAAAAAAACTACGGATCGATGCCTCTCATGAAAAACAAACTGCTGATTTATTTTCAAGAAACTTTTAGAAAGTCGCGGTTTAATTACGGTCGAGTGTGTTTGCCTCGGCTAATAAATAGAATTGGAAAGTTTTGTTTTACTGGAACAATGACAACTTCATCGAGGGCCAAACGTTTCCAGAGAAATTCGCATTAGGCGCGCCGTCAAGGTTCAACTGAACCGCGACTGGTTAGTTTCGCGAATAAAATCATAACTTAACGATTCAGTCAGCTAAATAAATCTAGAGCAAGACGGTCTGAAATTCATTATTTTTTCGCGAGGCCACTCCAAAAAATCTTCGCATCGGAAACGAAAACAAAAAAAAAAAAGGAAACCGATTTACCCGAAAGTATAAAATTCCAAGATTATTCCTCTCGCACGAATCTAACAAACTCCTCCCCCGAGCGGCCTTGAATTTCGCTTTCCCGCCGAGGAGACGGCTTATCCGCCGACTCGGTTTCACGGCAGCTCGCGCTGCCTCTGGTGTATGATTCGGTTCTGGTGGTGCTCCCGGATGCACTGGTCGTACGGCCTGGAGGGCATCCAGAAGCATCTGCCCTGGTTCGACACGCAGATGCCGTGCTTCTCCTGGCAGTCGGTCGGGCCCGGATTGCCCTCCCAAGGGCAGAGGCGGCCGTTCGCCTGGTGCAGCAGCTCGCCCTTGCGCTGGAACGCCGTAAATCTCACCTGCGGAACGGAGATTCAAGTTCGCGCTTAATTGAGCGACTGACTTTTTTTTCTTTCTTCTTATTTTTTTTTTTTTTTTTTTTTCTGTCGAGCGCAGAGGATTCGTTAGCGTAAGTGGAGTCCGAATTAGCGGTATAGCGTGTAAAATGGTAATTAAAAAGCGGAAAGGAGCGTGTAAGGCGATACGCCTCGGCGTTGCCCCCTTTTTTAATTGCTCGTTTGATGCGGAGAGGTAACGAGGATGAAGCGTTTTAATTCAAAAGACGAGTCTCGCCTTTTAAGGAAAACTTTTTTAATCTCGCGTAATTCTTAAAGATTATTATACAAATTAAGTAAATGTAATTTTTAATTCGAAAATCAAGGGCAGAAGTTAAAACCACCCACTGTTTCACCTAAAAGCCATTAAGTTTGGAAAAACATTTTAACTTTTTTCAACGAATTGGACACTCATTTTTAGCAATTTGAAAACTCTACTTGCACTTTGTGCTCTACTTATATTCTTAGTTTCAGCAGCACTCAAACTCCATCCGCCGGATTCAATTAAACAACTCTTGAACAACTAACGTCTATTCGGTTACCTTAAAACTTTCTGCAAATCGCTAAATTATTCAGCCCCCCCCCCCGCGGTCATTTAAAAATAGCTTCAGACTGCAAATTTCTAAAAGCCCCCCCCCCCCCCTCACCGACCTGAAGGAAAACTGCGTTAATACTCACGTCGCACATGCACCCCTTGGCGTAGAGGCCCTTCAGGCCCTTGCGCTGGCGCTTGCTCACTTCGCTCCACGGCATGATCAGGCTGCAGACGTTGAAGCGCGGCAGGCCGTCGCTGAACTTGCCGCCGATCACGTAGGTCTCGCCGATCTTCAGCTCCTGTCCGCACATCGAGCTCATGTTCGGCGTGTACAGGTAGCCGTGGTACAGGTACTGGTTGTGGGTGTCGTTGGCCAGCTGCGGCGGAGTGGCAAAAATTGTTGGGCTTTTTTTCAATTTCGTTACTTGGGAGGCGCTCGAAGAATAATTCAGCGCTGACGTAAATTTCGTTTCGCGGAAATGATATGTTGTTGCGCCGATGAGATGTTGCTTGAAGGAAAATTCGCGTTGCGTCGAGCTTACCGAAAATTTTAATTGCGTTACTTGGGATGCCTTCGAACAGCGCGAGGAAAAATAATTTAATGCCTCCATAAATGCCAATTCGTGGAGATTTTATTGTCGGGGTGATGAGATTTTAATCGACGAAAAATCCCCTTTACGTCAGCTTTACACTGAGAAAAATTTTTTTGAAAAATTACTATTTAAATAGCACTCGTGGGACACACACATATTTTAACAATTTTTAC
>JAWWEM010000001.1:15070884-15099516 GCA_035582935.1 Ormyrus thymus
GTGGTGGCTTTACTAGACAGTATGGCAATTTTTACAAGATTATTTGTAATTTTTACTATATTATTCTCTCAGTGTAACTTTGAAAAAATCGATTATGGGACAGAACGGACGTGGCTTCTTTCATATTTTAACATTAAAAAACATATCCCGAAATTACAAGAAAATCCGTGATCCAAAGCCAAACTCACCTTGCCAATGTTAACGATCAACTCTTCAAATTTTTACGCGAATTACCGTCAAATGTCTCGCGTCATCAATTTCTACCGGAAAAGGATATTTTCTTATTGTTAAACATCATCCGTTATTGAGTTCACATAGCAGTTACAGAAGTCAGAACGAAACCAAACAATACGAAAGCAGAAGCGAAGAGTAACTCAGATAGCCGGGAAACTTGTTTAATTTTACGACAAAAAGTTAATAGTTCTTGCCTGCAAGTGAGAAAAGAGCAACCGATAAAGTTACCGACGGATATCTGAGCTTTAAAAACTTTTACTGAAAATGTGAAGCTTAAAAGTTTTCAACAAAATGACGTCTTTCTCGACGAACAAACAAGACAATTGTGTTTTTTTTTGCGATTCATCCTTGTCACACTTTATTGACGCGGCCTTGTTCCTACATTTCATTTTGCTTCAGACCCTTAACAGGACACTCGTAATGATATAATAAACGAGATTTTCTATTATCAAGGGAACGATTTTCTTCATTTAAATCGAAGGACTGTTAGAGCCATCAGAAGTTGTTTGTTAACTTAACTCAATGAAATCATTGAGGTTTCAAGAGGTATTGCTGTATACAATAAACGCTACCTCTGTGAAAGAGAGACTTTTGAACAAAATATTTTGCAAAATTTCCTTCTTTCGATAATGGAAAAACTTTTAGTGTGCACTGCACAAAACTATAAATTAAGATGACCTAGTTTTGGAATAACTTTGTGCAGATAAAACGCAATGAGTTTACATTGTGCATCTTTATTGTTGTTCCCGATTTTCTTACTTTTACGTAGATAAAAGAATAAGTTTTTTTACATTTTTTTTTATCCAAAGCTCATCAAATTCAGTTTAAAATGAAGTGTTTATAAAAAAAAAAAGATTGTAATTTTTTTAACTACACCTCAAAACTATGGACCATCATTTTGATTGAATTCAATTAACAACAATAAATATTCAAAGAATACCGTAAAACATTTTATCTGGTTTGAACCATCTCCCAATTCTGCAAGTTCTCCAACTTACTTCTGAAGCTAAAATAAGACCTAAAACGTGATACGAATTCTGGGCTCGCTGAAACTCAGCATTTCAGCCAAATTGACAAGCAACCTTTTCTCCCCGACACCAAAATCGCCGGTCCCGAGCTCGCTTTATCCATTAATAATACCATCGCTTGAAACTAATTTCCCGTCTCTTCTCCGCCGGCAGCCCATCGATCTCATTTCCCTCGCAGGCACGCCGCGCACATCCACAACAAACGTGAATCAGCCCGTTGTGTACTTGCGCTCAAAGACGCAGTGAAACTCTCTCTCTCTCTCTCTCTCTCCTTCTCTCTCGCGCGCGATTCCGACGTTCAACGTCCGCGAAAAAAAGGAGGCGGCCGAGCTCAATGGGATGGCCGAGCGATGAGTCAGCCTCGGGAGCGAGCCTCGAGCGGATCGCTGCGCGTCGCTCGTAGGTTCATGGTTACGTAGCCCGCGTAAATTACGTCGGAGCGGTATCGGACGGCGATTGACGCCGAGGATTTATTCGAGTGGGCGGCGGATGGAAGCCTCGGAGTGTCGCTCGTCGCGCTGATCTTTTGCCTTGTTCTGACTGCGCCGGGTTTTGTTGGCCGGATTTTGGGAGATGAGTTTGGGGGGAGTTTAGGGCTGAGACGTTTGGCGCTTGAATTGAAGGCATAAGGCGCACTTGAGAGTCGATATAGTTTGAAAACGGTGTACGAGGCAGTTTACGCGCAGTAAAGCGTTGAGAACTGCTCAAATGCGTTGTAAAATGTTTACTTAAAACAAAATTGGATGGGATTCTACTTGGTTTCAATTCCGAACACTATAAATGTTTATATCCTATTGTTTTTCTTATGGCTTTTCATTAGCAGGTAATACACGGCATCGTACTCGATATATCCCATACATTTTTTGCACTAAGAGATCGCCATTAAATGTTATAGTAACCCAAATAATACAATCGTTCAAAGTTAATGACCCCAGTTTGTGGCACTTGGCGCATTTGATCTTTTGAAATTATTTTCCATTGACGTTAATGCAGTTCATTGTAAAGTTTAAGTGATAAAATTCGTTAAAAAATTATATATTCTTACAACTGTGCCCGAAAACGAGCACCGTCAAAATCGTTCAAACCATTATATAGACACATCCATAAAAGTTTCAACGTTCCTTTTTTCAAAAAGCAAATATCGTCAATAAATCTCTTCCCTCCAAACAAACAACCCGAAACGAATCGTCCCACAACTCATTACCCACTTGTATACCATCGGCACCAGGCGCCAACGCGACTGAAAATGAAAAGGGAAATCAAGACATGAAGCGCGGCGATCCGCGATCGCTATCGGCGAAAATCAATCGCCGCTCTCCCGCTCATAAACGCGCTCGGCCCCGTTGCGACAGCCCGGCGTGGGCAGCGGCCACTGGCTCCTTGGCGCCACTATAATTTCAAGCCGGCGATCGCTCGAGCTCTGCATTTATAGAACGCGCGCGGGCCGGCCGCTTTCTCGAGCGAGCGGCGGCACGCCGCGAGCCGCGCGCTTGTAAACAGACGGTACATCGCGGACGCCGAGCTGCGCTCGAGACGCGCGCCGGAGGAAGATGAGCCTGCGCAGAGTCGGTTGGCGCTCGGCTTTGAAATTCAACGGGGTCGTGAGAATGTGAAACGGCGAGGAATCGAGAAGGGAAGTCGGGAGAATTCGGAGCTGGATTTTGGTAGAGAATTTCAGAGTTTCACGGCGCGGAGGTCTTACTCAGTGGTCGCAAAATTTAAAGTTATGCTGTTGATTAAAAAGCTAATTTGCGCGGGTCGTAAAATTTTACTCCGCGGAAATGAGATTTCGCGTGCACTGCTTCCCTTTTGGCAATTCCGATTTGGTTAATCGGGGTCGTAATTTCAAGGCGCCAAGTCAAAATCCCCGAAAACTACAAGCCCTTCGCGGCCGCGAAAAAGGCCAGCAAAATCGAGCCGCGCCTCGAATCGACGCGACTCGATATTCACGGAAGCAGAAACAATTCGCCGCGAAAAAAAAAGGAAGGCGCGCGAACGAAAGCGGGCACGCGCGGACTCGCGCGGACTGGACCAATGACAGCCACGAGGCATGAAATCACCGCCGCGGCTCTAAAAATAAGCGCCTACGCTCTCTCGACGACGACGTCAGATCGAGGGACTTTCATCGCCGGCCCGAGCAGCGAATTATCACGCCTCCCCGTTGGGCGAGCGATAACTGGGCGATCGCCGATCTTCCCCTGCCGCGCGGCAAGTTCACGTTTCGCGCGTCACGGCTCCGCGGAATGCGAATCGCGCCCGATTACAAGCTCGTCGCGGCCAGCTTGCGAAAGGCCGCCGCTTATGCAGATATTTTCCGGACGCGACGGGACGGGCACTCGAGTCGCGCCTGACGCCCCGGCGCGCGATTGATCGCGCATTGTTTATTGCGGAATCGGCGGCTATAAAAGCGTTTATGCAAATGACCTCGCCGGCCGGGCGATGCGAGGAATGGCTGGCGTTTCCGGGAGCGATTTTGGCCCCTCGAACGGGCTAACTAGATGGGTTACTGCTGTATCGGTGTACCAATTTCATTGCGCGCGTCGTTGCGTTTTTTATAGGGCCGTCGAATCAGCAACGTAAGAGTTTCGTTCCGGCGAACGCGCGCTCAATTGAAGGCTCTACTATTTCGAAGCGGCGCTAAAAATATTTTCGGTTAATTAAGTTGATAAGCTGGCCGACGTGTGAGCCTGCGAAGATTTCACCGGCAACGAGACTGACACGCCTTGACTGACTGGTGATTTCTTCATTGCTGCTATTTCCGAGGAAGATGGACATTTTAAGGTGCCATTGGACGCTATGAAAATACGCATCGTTTATTGTGGAAACGACTTGCGTCGTTAAAATGCCCGAAAACGACGAAAAATCTCGCGACAACAGTCTCTCGAGCAGTAATGCATTGAAAATCAATTCCGAGGCGAACGCGCAAAATTACCAAGCGCCGAGCGTCGATTTTCGCCGCTCGCATAATGCCCTCCGCGTAATGACACGCAATTATTATAATGAACAATTCATCATCGAAGGCACGGGCGAGCCGCTCGGTTTCAACACCAATCCCACGGATCGTAACAGCGGCAATGAATCACTCCGCATTACCGTATTACGGCTCGCTCGCGGCGACGTCCCTCCCGCCTGGCCTCCCAGACGCTCGAAGCAGAGCTTTTCCGTAACGCGATACGCGGGGGATCCCCCGCTCTCCTCCGCCCCGACGTTTCCGCGCGACGCCTTGTCCCGGGGAAAAATCCCGGCGCGGTGTCGATGACATCTCGCGGACTCTAACCGCGGCCGTTTGTCGTCCGCGATCTATCGGCGTTTTACGGCCGGCGATAAACAAGCGGGAGCGCGTAATTTATCGTCCGCGGGCATGTAAAGTTGTGCAAAGACGTCGGGCGACTCGCGCTCGCGTTTCTTTTGCTCTCGCTCTCGTTTCGACGCCGCTGCTGATTGTGCGAGATAGCGTTCTATTTGCGGATGCTTAAAAAGGGTCCCCGTTAGTTTATTGTAAACGGGACCGGGATTCGAGTTTAAAATCTAGCTTTTTACAGCTCGCTGGGGTTGTTTATTGCTTTCGTGAAACGCAACGCGCACAGAAAGTAGAATCGATCGTTAATTCTCCTGTACTGATTGTAAACGACGAGAGATAAGATATTTTCGCCGTGCGTTTATCCTTTAGTGCCGGGTGAAATTACGGCGGCAGACGCAGATCGACGCCGTTTAGAAAAATTATCGAATCATTCTTAGCGATTTAAACATTTTTCTTTCGATTCAACGAAATGTATCGCCGCGAAAAGAGCGCGTAAGCAAGACGGAATTCTTATTGCCGCGCCGCGGGCGCATACGAATGAAAAATAAAGCAAAGCCGGCGCGCCGATTAAAACTGACGGATCGACGCGGCCGGTCGCAGCCGCGTGAATATTAATTTATTAAGATCAGTCCTGATTTTCCTCTCGCCGCGGAAAGGAATTCCGCGAAAGCCCTTCGAGGCGAACGAGAGAAAAGCTTGCCGGCGCGAAGGAGCAAACGGCGCGGGCGCGAGGAGTGCACGCGAAGCGATTGCTGGCCGACCTTTTGAAATTCAGAGCTCCCCCTGAATCGCTCTGCTCGTAAAGCGGGAGATCCTTGCTTTCATTGGGCGTAATCGTAAGTGGGCTTGCCTTTTCGCCTGTTCAGAGGCAGGAAGTCGTAAAACTTGAATTACCGCGCTACTCTGAAATAGACCGGTTTTTATAAATGATTCGATATCTCTGGTTTAGGTTCATAATCACTCGCCGACGTCAAACGCCGAGTAATGTAATACCCATCGCGAATCCGCGCGTCATTTAATGAAATTTATTTCGCGGCATTGTCTTAAATTATCGAGCACAAGGCGCACGTAATAATTATTATGCGTACATTCTCGTTGGTCTCAAAGATAGTATGTATTTAAGGAGGTTGGGTAGCTCCCGCTTGCGGTACGAGGAAAGAGGGTCCCCTCTCCCCCCGCTCGCCGCGCGCCGCCTCCGCGGCCGGCGAGCTCGACGTTTTGCTTGCATTTTTGTTTGTTTCTATGGAACGGGCCGGTGAACGATCGAGATCTGGATGCGTTTTTGTTCTTTGATTGTTTTTCTGTTAGACTGTAGGTTTTTGAACCTCATGTTATCGTTATTAACACTTGATTTTAATGATCGAAGACCCAGCTACCCCTCTCTCCCACAAGAGCCCGTGCATAAAAGCATGATTCTAACATCGATTGTCTCCAAAACTACACTGTCAATCGCTCGAGAAATTTTACAGTAATCGCGTTACGTATATACTATTAGGTTGAAGTAGTTTTCAGAAACTTCTTATCATTTCGATTTTACTATCCAACCACCTTAATATGACTTGTTAACTAAAAGTAGCAATAAAGTCATAATAGTAGTATCTTAATATTAACCTCTTGAGAATAATTCCAAATATTTTCTCTCAATGCGAAAGTGGAATTAAAGTTAAGCTAAGCTATTATTGTTAAGAGCCACAAAAAGTAAATAAATAAACAAAATATACGTACTTCAAGTATGCACGTCACACTCAAGACGTCGTCTAAAAACACCGTCAATCGCAGCTGCTAATATTATCAAACGCCGAGAAATCACTCGACCAACTTCTCGCTCGGAAAAACGTTCTCGGACACCATAAAAGAGCGCAGGAAAAATATCGATCAAAATCGATCGGGCTGAGAGTACACTCCGATAACCGGGGCAATGCCAGCGAGAAGAGGCTCAGCTGGAGGAGAGCACGTGTGCGCGCGAGTACCTCGGCGAGTACAAGAGAGAAAGAGAGAGAGAGAGAGCGCAATGGTCGGTGGTCCCGCCGCGCGTCGAGCTCGAACAACACTGCGAACTCACCTTCTCTCCTGGGCGATATCTCTCGGTACTTCTCTCTCTCGCTCTCGGAATCTCTCCTTTCCCCACCGCCTCTCCTCTCGCTTTCTCCCTCGTTCGCGGCATTCCCGCCGAACCTTCCTGCGCACCTCGGCGCGCTTCTCGGAGCTTCTTATCCGGCCGGCCTCTCCTGCCCCTCTGCCATTACGCTCGCAAGATCCTATCTGCACTTTCGTTCTTTGCGCGCATTGCACCGTCGCTCGGTGCAGTCGCTCGGCGTACCTCGCCAGGCTCCTCGCCGCTTCCGCGCAAGTCGAGTTTCGCGGCTTCTTTTTTATCGTCGTTCGCTTTTAGTGGCTCGCGGTTGTAGGCGCGCATTGATATTTATGATTGCGCGGCCGAGAATAACGGCGAGATTAGCGATCGCGAGGCTGATTTATGGATCGTTAAATTGGATAATGGAAATTAATGAATTGTTTAGAGACACCGCTTGGCCTGTGGATTATCGAGTTAGTGTAATGAAACGTTCACACGTTTACAATCTGTTGCATCATTTAAATTTATTATTTATTTTCGAAATGAAATTCCGCGAGTTACCCTCGTAATTATCCCTTTTAACTGAATGAAACTTCGAATTGGGTCGTGAGAGATGTTAATGAAAAGGATACTTTCAACGATCGACGAAGTTTATTGTCCAGTATATTATCATGCGTGTAATAACAAAAATTTAAACATTTTCAAAAATACTCACGTTATTGAAACAACAACAATTTATGTATTATTAAAACCAATTTAATTATAATGCATAATAATGTACACAGGCAAACCTCGAAAATTAAAAGCACTGTTTCCCATGCGAAGCAGAAGGTCTCGTTTGAAAACCATTGGGCAATTAAAGTAAATTAGAAAAGTTCAGCCGGTGTTTGTTTTTACGAACAAAATGTTGCACTCAAGGTGCTCGACTAGACGTACACCTACCGGAAACCACGCGCTGGAATGCGTTTAAATTTAATATCAGCCATATTGTCAGAGCTGGTTCACTTGTCGGAAATTCGCTCGACAGAAAGTCCCGTCAGACAAATTTATTGTTAAACTTTCTAATGCCCGCGCAAAAATCCGTTGAATCAGCGAAGAAATCTCGAGTGCGAGGCTCGAATTCACTTTGAAAAATCGAATCTATCTCCAACGAGTCAGCTTCGAATCCCCTTATCAATGCATCTCCTCTTTCGGCCTGCCTACGTTCGCAGCCTCCTCTCCCTCGCGCACGAAAATTTCATTCCGCTCCGCGGACGCGCGACGTTCCGGAGCTCGCGACTCGGTCCTTCTCCCCGCTTGGCGAACCTCCGCCATGTGGGCCAGGACGGTTAAGCGGATCGCGCGTCCAAGTTTTTCACGCTCGATGGGAACAGTCGCCAAGCTCGTCCGGGCGCGGAAAATTTAGTGTGCCGTCGCGCGTTTCACCGGAATAATGCAGTTTATTGCGCGGGAGGGGAGACGGCTTTGAATAAAGTACGGTATTATATAGAATGTAATGGTAGCGCGGGGTGAGCTCGTGATAAGCTGCGTCGAAACTGTATTTTTTACGTCAGCTTAAGCGAAAAAGTTAAAGTAGCTTTTAGAAGTGTACTTTTACTTGATTTTGGACCAGGATGATAATAGTTCAAAATAACATTTTTCTGTGTATGAAAGCAATTAATGTACTATTAAATCTTTTATTGAAGATAAGCCCACCATCTCGGGGATTACGATTTTTAACTAAATTATATAAATAATCTTTCCTACCTGTTAGTTCAGGATCTCCTGCTTTATTTTTTCCAATAAATTTCAGCCGCCATTAAGTTACTGTAAAGGATAAGAAACGCTTTAATACTCGATAAAAACGCGGCTCCGAAAAATCTCATCCGACTTTAATCCCCGCGGCAACTCGGACGACGCCGCGCAAGTTACATTTTACTGCTTCGAGACGGAGAGGGACAATCGCCGATGGGCAGAATACTTTTACCTCTTCGAAGTCGGAGTGTCGATCGTAAATTACGAAGTGTACACTTTGTACAGTAGCTTCGGCTACGATTGCCCGTCGCGGGTTTATCGCTCGCCGTATATGCAAGCACGAAGTTTCTAGATTAAGGCGTTAATGCACAAAAGAGTCGACGGCGAATAAAAATAGAGAAGCGAGAAGTGTTCCTTTCATGGCTGTGCACAATAAACTTTTTAATATTGCGTAAAAAATGTCGGCCCCGCTCTCCGCTCTCAGTGATAAAGTTGCTTAAATTTACTGCTCCGGCGGTTAGCTAAAATTAAAATAATAGCTTTCTTTTATTGCTGCTTCAAAGAGAAAGCTTTCTTTTTATTTGAGTGCAGTAACAAAAGCGTAATATTCGCGACGAAAATACAGGGATTATCGCGTAGTATCAGAAGCATTTGTCTTTTCCAGGATAAGTGTGTAGGCCGTATGTTTTAATTAAAAAACTGTACTGATTGGCTCAAAATAAAACCGTATATTATCGAGCTCTATATCACTTTGAGTAAAAGTAATTGAGGGTCAAACAGGTTCTTTAGCAGAACTAATGGGATTTTAAAAGTTATTAGCACTGAGCAAGTTGATATTTTAGAAGGGAGGATAGGATTAAAAGATGTTCTCCTATCAAAATAAGGTTTAATAAATTACTCTAAAACATAAATACATTAAAGATTTATGTCCTATCGTGATATTGAATTATAACATCAGAATTGTGCTACTTGCGAATCCTGAATCCTTTAGAGTTGACGCTGATCACAAGAATGATCTTGTCCTATTCGAATATTGTCTTGTAAATCCGATTTCGATCCTTGCAAAGAAATTAATGGAATAGTCATTTTACTTTGTGCATTAAATTCTGAAAATATCTGTTTTTATGCGTTGAATGTACTAAACTACGAAATTGAATATCAAAAAGTAGTACAGTACAAGAATAAAAGAGTCAGTTTGTCTACGTGATGAATGGACTACCATTTATGAATTTTCATGAAAAAGCTTTTATATGTACACCTAACTTTAAATCTCTTTTTGTCGACTTTTTTTGTACTTTCGATTCCTGTACTAATATAGCATTTATATATACAATAAATAACTTTTTTGAATGATCGCCGCGGAGGAAAATGTAAACTTTTTAGTTTTTATATATTCTTGAAAAACTTACAAAGAATAAAAAATAGGCTCTAAAACAAACGTTTCAAGTTTTTTATATACTACCAAAACATACTAATTTTTAATATCCATATTTTGATTAAGACCCTAACTATCGAAAAACGTTCCATTTCTCTACAAAAGCAAAAATTTTGTTAATACATCGCTTTGCGTTCGCGTAAGTTTTAAAAACAATTAGAAACATTTCAAGCGCACTAACAGCAATAAAGAAAAAATCCAACTCACCTCTCCGATCCTAGCTTCTCCTCCTCCTCTCCCGAAGCGGAGAGAAATCCAATTAAAAAGCGGTAGCAAAAAAGTCCTTCCTCCAGAAAAAGGGATTCCGCAAGCCGCAGCCGTTAAGAGCCGCGGGAGCCTGCGCAGTCCTCGCTCCTTCCCCCCCCCCCCCTCTGACTTACGAGCTCGACGGGCAATATCGGATAATCGACGCGCCGCAGCCGCGGAAGCGGCCGATAATTCAGGGCCGCACTCGCATGATTGCAGGTGAGCGCGCCCCGCTACCCGGTGGTGGTGAAACTGGGCCACGCGCACGGCGGCGTCGGCAAGGCTCGCGCGGAGAACAGCCAGGAGTTCCTCGACCTCGCCTCCCTCGCCGCCATGACCAACAACTACTGCACCGCCGAGCCGTACGTCGACACCAAGTACGACGTACACGTGCAGAAGATCGGGAGCAACTACAAGGCTTTCATGTGAGCTCTTTTTCTTCTTTTGTTTTTTTAGTTTTCCTTGGAAACCCGAGGACCTGCTATTGCGTCGTTCTGTAATGTTTCGACAAGATTTTTCTTCAATCTTGTTTTACTTAAAAACATAGTATTCGCATTTAAAATGTTTTCTTTAATTTATTCTTCTCGCAAGTTCTGTGCCATAACCATCTTTACACACCTTTCACGTAGATCTTGTTAATTTATTATTAACTTACCCTACAAACTTTCGAGCTTGAAATTGAACTGCCGCAACTACATTACAACCCGTACATTTTTTTCAAAAATCTGGCCCTACCTCCATTCAGTAACCCCATTCGTCCATTTAGTAAACCTCCTGGCCAAAATTGAACTCGCTAAGAAAAAACAGAGCCAACCCCCGCCTCCGGCAGAAATGTAAACCCCGACCGTTCGAACTCCCCGACAGGCGCAAGAGCATCAGCGGCAACTGGAAGTCGAACACGGGCTCGGCGATGCTGGAGCAGCTGGCGGTGACGGAGCGGCACCGCTCGTGGGTGGACCACGTCGCCCAGATGTTCGGCGGCCTCGACATCTGCGCCATCGAGCTGCTGGTCAGTAAGGACGGCAAGGAGTACATAATCGAGGTGAACGACAGCGCCCTCTCCCTCATGGGCGACTCTCAGGAGGAGGACCGACGCCACATCGCCGACCTCGTCACCGCCAAGATGCAGGTGAGTGCGCAGCCTAATACCTACCGCGCGCCGATCGAGCAGCATTACATTCAAGTCGCACCTCGCCAGGCCTGCTGCCGACCACCGGCCGTGCTGACGAAGACGAGCTCGCGGGGCTCCGTGTCCAGCACGTCGCAGGTGACGAGCCCGTCGGAGGACCGGCCCCCGGGCCCGGCCGTGGGCTCGGCCGGGCCGACGGCCGCCGGCTCGCACGGCAGCATCAGCTCGATGACCAGCGGCATCGGCTCCATGAGCTCGGCCTCGGCCCTCGGCTCCGCGGACGCCGGCAGCGCCGCGCCGCCCGGCCCGCCCGGCGCCGTCGATCACTATCAGCAGCTGCAGCGCCGCGACTCTCAAGGTGGCCATTTTTCCCGCTCAATTTCTGTGTCTCGCGCTGTTCAGGATTCGCTTACTGCCAAGTAGCAATTGGCTCGATGTGCGAGTGATTTTTTTATTTATACTTCTTTGTTTTTTATACGCGGATGAAGAGAGTAGCGCGATATTGTTTAGGACTCGTATACTTTCAGTGTAGACGAATGTGACAGCGAACTTTCAATCGTCTGAAAAATAAATTATTGGGCATCGATCACTGTCACAACATGTATAACTGATAAAAATTTGCAAGCACTACCTATTTCGCTTATAAAAAAATAATTTTTTTGAATAATAATGACACTGTGCAGCAGCAGTTTGCTCGGGCTCCAAATTACTTAATAGGACTCTAAAACTAGTATATCTCCGTCTAATTCCCACTGCCAACATTACCACCTAGCACTCCAATCTCTAAATTTGCCTTCCAGCTTCTCAGTCCAGTTCGGTGAGCAGCAGCGCGCCGTCGGTAAGTCGCCGCCAGGACGAGCCGCCGCCAGTTCCGCCGACGTCGCGTCTGCCGTTCCACCGCCAGGGCAGCCAGTCCCAAGCGACCACCGAGGACACCGAGGACACCATGAAGAACCTGCGGAAGACGTTCGCCGGCATATTCGGCGACATGTAAGCCCGGCCAGGCAGCGGCGGGCAGGCGTTCAGGCGATGCACTCTTTACTTTTGCGTTACTTTTCGACTTGGGTTATTGTGTAACTGACGAAAGGGGACTGTGGATTCTCCGTTATGCTCAATTGGTACATTACATACGTAAAAATAAAAAAAAAGAATAAAACAAATAAAAAATACGCACGCGACTTTTCGACCCGAAAACGAGATAAAAAGACCATGAGACTGATCGTAGGCTCAAAGACTTCTTTAGGTTCGTTTAAATTTTAAGTATTACACGAAAGACTAGGAGGGAATTAAGCGTTCTCTCTCTCTCTCTTCGCACCGTCCTCGAGGCAATCGATCACTATTGGTCGATCGCTCTTATTAGGGGATAAATAGTTTTTCTTACACGCCAATTGACGGAAAATGACGAATATTCTTAAGATTCGATTAGGCATTCGCGTTAAGGAAATTCACGTGTCTTTCGCTCTTAGTTAAGCTTCGTTCTTTCTTTTTATCGACGGTGGGCATTATCCCAAGAAAAAGTAATAATAATGTCCGATTGGAAATAGTTTCTTGCGAAAATATCCCGCGTAACAGTGACGTTTCTCAATTCAGCTTTTGCCAAAGCTTGAACGATACAGTGCCGAGTAGACTAGTTAGAAAAACGCAAAAGCAGAAAAAAATAATATCGTTTTCAGTGAAGAATGAATTTTCTCCAAAAATCATAGCAATAATCTCTTAATTCCGCATGAATCTTGTAGTCGAATCGTGACTTTCTAAAGTGTTTTACAATTGAGAAGTTTTAAGTGACTTTTCGCGGACTAAAAAAAAATGTTCCTTTTCTTATTACGTATAATATTCAAAACTGATTTGCTTCATTATTTGCCGTACAAAGGTGTGATCGTCTTTTTCATTATAAATATTTATAAGGAAGGGGAGGCGGATAAAAAAATAATAAAACTGTTACTTGCTTAATCGTGAAAAGCACACGTTACAAATTGAGCGACGGGGAGACATTATTATGCGCATATATAATTATATAATAAGTTAAGTAACCAAAGAAGTAAAAGAAAACAAAATATAAACGTACACGTGTTTATCGAATGCAAGTTGGAAGGGTCTTGATGTTGTAGACTAAACTCAAACGGATCAAGCATTGCAAAATAGCAAAAAATATAAAAAGAAAAAAAGAAAAAAAAAACACAAATGGACCCAGACTATCGATAACATTGAAGACGCTCTCATATCATCGAATCACACCTCCACACGCGCGTACATGCATTTTACGTATCATGCCCATTTTATTACGAACCTCGTGGCTGGGCCCATAATTATATATGCAGCGTTAATGCTGAAGTTGAATACTTGCAGATTGGTTATTAAGAGTACGGTCGCGGCGGTGCGCGTGCGACTACCCGGTTGGTTGAGGCGGAGATACGAAGAAACAAAAAGAAAAAAAAAAACGCGAATAATAATAATAATGGGATGGAGGTAATCCGGTTAAATAATAAATAAACTCTCAGGGGTGCCTTTCAAAGCACTGTAGTTTACGCGTAGAAAATTCGCGGTACGAGCGATTCGTTTGTATCCCTGGCATTTGTTAGTTCGCTGTGTTCAGTGTCGTTAAATTTGTGTTACCCTCTTAGTTTAAGATTACTTTCCTTGTAATTACTTTTATTTAATTAAGGTTACATTAGCACATTTTTCGTTCCATAGGAGTATTATTTTTCTCTAGTCAATTAACTTACGTTACGTTTAGTAAATACTTGAGTAACGAACGTTTACACTTGAATAACAAAGAAGGCAATTTAATTTGTCGATGAGAGACGGAAGCTACAGACTCGTCGATCGTACTGAGAAGAAAAAAGAAGACTTATGTTTAAAAAGCAAATAATCGTGAATTGAAAAATCTAAAGCAATAAAATCGATCGATCGGCATTGCAGAATTGCAAATTAATAATAGACGGCACTGAACGGCTCGCAGTAAAGAGACTCGTTGACTGTAAATTTGCCAATAATGTTCTTATAATGTAGAAGAGCAGCTTGCAGTTTACACGGAGCCAATGAGAACATTACTTTTAAGATTGTTTTCATTCCGATTTTTATTTATTTATTTTTTTTCTTTTAATTTGCGTGGTATTATGTTTATGCGATATAAATTATTATAAATTATTATTTATATGCAACGTATGCATGTTGAGTATTCGAAAGATTAACTTATCACAATCTTGTACAATAATTGAAAGAAAATTATTTTTTAATCCAGATAGAACAAATTCGTTATTTATGAGTGATTATATTGAGCCGACAAATGTTTTTACATATCTCCTTTAATACCTGATTGAGAATCCATCGAAAACGTTTAAATATTCGCAGAGCCTATAACATTAGAAAAGGAAAATATGAGATATATTTACAACCATATTTAATGCGCTGTAAAAAAGAAAAACCAGTTGAAATTAGAAAATTAAACCTTTTTTAGTCGAAGGAATGTTGTTGAGATAAACATTATAATAATATATTTATATAAACGTATTAAATATTGATAAATTAAATCGAATTCTCTCTAAATTATCGATCTTCCTAAATCAGTGACTAAAAAGAACTACTTGAAACCATATTAACATCTAAACGGCTAAAGTTTACTGCTCTCTGTATAATATACGATAAAGTTGCTAAGTTGTAAGCAATTACGTCTAAATGTTCCCACTGATTTAATTGTTTCAAACCTGACAGTGTCACTAGCATAATAATTAAACTCGAGTAATAAATTTTAGATATCTATTAATAATGTATAAATATTAAAATCTGAACTTACGGTTACATATAGTTTACCGGTAAAACTTGTTTCCCGGTAAGTTTCTAAACTGCTAAGAAGTGAACTATTGTTCCGGCATCACAATAAGACCTTACATTAAAGTTTCAAAGGATGACTGCAAACTCTCCAATTTTCTAATTTCAAATAAACTTTTTCTCAGCAAATCGTAACTGCAGCCTAACTGAACGTGAAACGAGAACCTCAAAGTCGAACAGCGCATCTGGCGCTTGCTCGCACTTTATTGCCCTCAATAATATAGATATATACATATATATACTTACGTGAATAAGTTGTACAATTATTTCATTCTGAATTGGATCGCTTTCGAATCGATGCTAGCGGATAATTAATTCCGTCCCTTGTTAAAGAAATTGCATAAACATCTGGTTGATTCGAAATATCTCGCAGAACAAAGTTATTGACATGCGTTCAACTTTCGCTGATCTAAGTCTCGAAACGTTTTTAAGTCTCTAGATCAGCGTCCGCCACGTGCGGCGAACAAAGGAACAATTGCAATTTTTATCGACATTTCAGCTTTCTTTCATGATTTATTCAAAAGCACCTCTTTAACAGGGACAAGCCCGACCCTCCCCGATGTATAACGCGTCTATTCGGTCTATTCTGGACGTAGCCTGTCTCTCGCGTAAGCTCCGCTAAAGGCGAATAAATAGGAATAAAAAGGAAAAAAAAAGTATAATAGAGGCGGGGTGGAAGGAACGAGAGGGGCGCAGGGAAAAAGCAAGAGAATAATAGAGTGTATAAAACGTAGGCGTGAGATCGCGCTTCGAGTCTCGCGCGTTAACCTCCTTGATTTCAACGCGTGCTAGCCACTTACACAAAAATATATATATGATATAAAATATATATGTATGTACACACTGTGACACGCACACGCGCACACACACACACACACACACACGCACACACACACGCACACACACACACTAAACGCAATTACGATGTCTATAAATACGTATGATATATTATTAGAAAACGCATTGTACGCGATTTGTAAGCGAGTTGCAGGTATATCGTCTAAACGGTGTGCACGAGGCTCCGTAACAGGCCGACACCAGTTGTATCGCACTGCGCGCGCCATGAATTTCGCCGTTTGTCTCGATGGTTCCCCAAGCGGATATCGTTGCGAAAGCCCGATTGGTTTATCGCGCGGCTTTCTCGGCCGCCAGCTGCCACCGGGCACGCGCAATCTGCTCGTCGCGCCTTGCCGGGGGCCTCGGCGATCGCCCGCGAGACAGATCCTTCGAGCGTCGATAAGGCAGTCGCGCGCTGCTTGCGATTGCTTCTCGAGCGTCGCGTCATCCCGCCTCGGCGACTCGCGGCGAACAGATTGCCTTCTCGGAACAGGCGGCGCTTTTCTTTTTCTTTCCTTCGAGCGAGCAGAGGCCGCGGCTTCTCTTCTGTACGACCGAGGTTGTGGTTTAATTAAAATTGTTTTAAATTATTACTTTAAAGAGGCCTCGCTCCCTATGAACAGATTAACGAAATTCGTCACAATAGTCGAGAATGCACACTCTTACGTTGAAAGTAACTCGCTCAGTTTTCATTTACCGTTGGAGTTGCACAAGCAAGTAAGAGCGCTATCAGAGACATATAACAAGTATCCTCTACGTACTCATTTATTAGGAATCCCTTCCGCTAATGGACCCCGAATGCGCGCTCTCGCATTCGAAAGCTCTCGCCTAGTTAAGATTACTCCGGAATTTCCCGGCTCCCTAAGCGTAAGCTTCTACTTACAGCAGGCTTTCCGTTGAAAAACTTTCGTTTCCACGCGAGTGGTCGTATGCGTTTGTGTTTTAAGTGCTCTGTCAATTATGTCATCTTAATAAGCTGCACGGCGAGAGGCTCGACCGGCCACCAGACTTGAATGGAAAGGTTTAGCTCGAAGAATTCGTGGCGGTACTTATAGCGAACGGTAATCGGTGATCGTCGATTGAATGAGTACGGTTTGTATATGGTTTTGACGGAGGTAGAGTTGAATTGTTACTGAAAAATTGCTACGAGAAATTTCTCTCAATTATCACCGACTATCTAGTAATTTAGGCCATAGTAGAAGCAAGATACAAACGGATAAACAGTGCAAATATATCTAGTCATGTAGTGTGCAATGAATATTCCCTCTTAATACATGTATACCTGGCAGAAATGTTTAATTTATAAATGAAAAGTAGCAATTAAAGAAATCATAATAAGATATCGTAAAATTGCAAAGTAGGTGCCTATAACGATTGTTTCAACTGAAAATATAAATATATAAGTATATAAATATATATATTGAATAATACAATAAGTAAAAGAGTAAAGAAACCTATACATAAATAAATAAACAAGAAAAATATATTATATACATAAACCGTAGAAGCAGAGAGAGTAATAAACTACAACGAATCCTTATCGAGATGAAAACGTAGAGAACTAAAGGAAGAGAGCATAAGTACATCGTCATTATTATTGTTATCGCGCCGTTTTTACCGAAAAGGAAGTAAGTACAGATGAGAGATAAACGCGTATAAAAGAAAAAAAAAACACAATTTTGCGTAGCTGCACGCCGCAAGATCGTGGGTGAGAGAAGCAAGAGAGAAGACGTTTGAAAAAAAGAATCTTCTATTATATATCTATGTATACATCTACAATTGCGTCTATAAAATGCGAGTTCTATCTGTCATCGTTGTTACAATTTATCAGATAATTAAGCGACGGCGCGGCGAAAATAAATTATGCCGCTGGAAATTATGAATATTAGCTTTTAAGGATTATGAAAAAGTGGGCCACGACACGTGGCGAACAAATGAAAATATGCGCAACAAAAACTGATAGATAAGGAAACATTGTAAGGGGATACGACCACGAGTTAGGACAGTTGGTAGTGACATTTGCACATTATACATAAGCACATGCACCTTAAAATGTTATCATTAACGATAATCTTTAACGAGAGGTAGACGCTGTTGAGAATTGAAGAGTTGAAGCGCTGAAAAAGTGCGGCTTTACACGAGGAAAGACACAAAAGCACAAGGGATTTTCTAAAGGTTAAGCGACAAGTTTTCAATTCTGAATAAGCTTCGTATCTTCGGTGATAAGTACCGCATAATGCATTTAACCCACCTGTAGCGAGAGAACTGTAATATCGCCATGTTAATCCTTCAATAATGTAAATCGCGTAAGGTGTTAGAAGAATTTATCATAGTATATCAACTTGCACAAGTTTTCTTTTTTTTTTTATCGCATTTCATTTTTCAAAGGAGTGCAAGCTATTTTCTCGAGTAATAATGCGTTGAGCGTTTAAAATTATTATTGATGCAGTTACATTTTCTTGAAAAAGCTATATTTTATTGTTATTCGTTTTTATATAACTTTGTATAAAAACAATACCGTTTCCTAATTTTAATGGATTTTCGTCATTGAAAGAGAGTTGATAAACAATGAAAAGCTTTGCCAACGAAGAGAACAAATAAATAAGAAAAAGAATAAGTTTTTGGGTGGAATTTTGGCTTGCGACAAACTAAACGACGTTCGCTCGAAAGTCAGCCTGTACTTGTAAAACAAATAATGTACAGTGTAATAACCTGTGCCCCACAAGGCAAAACAATACATCAAACGTGTGCAATGTGCATATTATTATTATTATTATTATTATTATTATCACGCTATGTTAATTACTTCAACAGAAAGTACCCTGAATAAGACCAGCGGCCGTAGGGGCGTAATTTCAAATAAAAAGAATACATTCCGACCGACGTACATTTTTGAAAAAAAAGCTACTGCGCGTCAAGCTATCATTTCCTGCCAATTCCTTTGTCATTCGTAAAAACTGCATGGACATCTTATGTATTCTGTTCAATTGTAAATGTTGACTGTTACCGTTACCGATTCAACTTGCTTGTAAGGAGAGCGCCGCAGACATTATTCTCACAACGCATCATCTCCATTGCGTTTATCAATTTTAGGAGCGAAAATTTTACGACTTTATGACGTTGAGAAAAGCGCGACTTCGTCGCGAGACATCTTTAATACATATATTGCAAGTGAATAAATAAAAAGATTTAAAAAAGGTAAAAAAAAGAAAAAAAGAAATAAATAAAAATGTTGTTTTCCCAAACAAGGAAGCTCACAGCCGGGTGACGGAGGGTAGAAAGGATTTTTCATTTTTTATTTTCGGACAGTAAGGACGAATGAAGCTAGGACGCGACTGTCCATTGTCGGCGGTCAGTCTTACGGAACGAGGAATGATGTGAAACGAAAAAAACCCCTTTTGCCGGCATTTAGTATTATCCCATGGCACGATGTATACTCCAAGTGTCCTGTAGTAGGCTGCATCTGTTGAAATATGATTAACACACACGATGTATAACCTGTAACAATAAATATATAAGTAAGAGATGTCATTAATGAATTATTTCATTTTCTTCCTGCACGATATTCCCGTGAGTTTTAAAACCATAATATTATATTTTATGTCAAATTATAGTCACTTTTACACAGATTGTATTCTTAATTAGGATGTAAAACACATATGGATGTTCTTGTTTTTGTGAATGAAGTAAATAAATCCAGATGCAATTTTCTTCATCGGTATGAAAGAGAATAAATAAATGTAAATCTTGCAATAATGTCCAGTCCACTATTTCGAAACCCTCTAAAAACTATATTATTGTTTCAAAGCTGTAGAAAAACCATAATGCAATAAATAAAACACTTTTACACTGTAAAACTTTATAACAGATTTTAAAAATTTGGAAAAAAGATTGAGAAAATTATAAGTTATGACAAGCGCTTAAAACATTATTCAAATTTAGCGCAAATGACGCTATATTTTATAAATAATAGGATAAAATAATCTTCCAGATTATGAAATGATCCGGGAATATTTGCAATTGTTCAAATTTTATATAACTATTCCAAATATTTTGACATCCCTATTGAAAAGATCTTATAAAGTCTGATAAAAACCCATTGATTCGGGTGCAAATACACAATTAAATCCTATAAATTCAAACGAAAACAAACTTTTATAAGGATTTCTTGAGTACACAAAAGAAAATCTTATAAAAACTGATAGAATCCTATTAATTCGGGTGTAAATACACATATTAAACCCTATAAAACTATTCTATAAGAATGTTTCAATAGGGATACACAGTAAGATTACAAATTACTTAAAACTCCTAAACGCTTCATCAATTACACAATAATAGTTATTACATTAATTATGCAAATTATTCCCTAATAAATGATTTGCCAGATCTCTTGCATAAAAATCAGGAAAAAAATGATAACTCTTTAAAATGCAAAAAAATTCATATTAAATCCGAACGAAAGAGTCTGCAAAGAGCGCAGGGCGTGCATCTGCCTATATCCGTCCCTGACTCACGCAGCGGAGAGCACGCAGAACACATCAGCCTCCGCGCGGCGGCGACTCCGCGGCGCGTCAGCCCAGCTGTTGTAAACATGGCCGCCCGGTAAGCTCGCGCTAAACGACGTTTCCACGCCGAAAATTGCGACCTGCCAGCCTTCGAATCTACCTCGCGAGTGATCCGTCCCGCCGAATTTACGTAACAAATCATAGACAATATTAAAGTAATTTAATCTGCGTGAAAATGACGTTAAGGCTGTTCAAGAACGTTCCTGTTTGTGTTTCCCTTTGCGCCGCGCCGACGTGTTTTCTTATAAGGCGATCTCGTTGAAATAGAAGAGACCTAGAATCTGACGACAAGCAAAGAAACTGAAAGGATTTCAATACACTGCCGTCAATATGAAGGATCCTTAGATGTTAATGCAGCAGGTACATTTTTGAATTTAAAATTTGATAATACAGGTAATTTTGAGCAATCAAGTGGCAACTCGTTATTAATATTTTGTTGTTTGTGTCGTTCTAAGCTGCAAAGTATTTCACTCGATCATATTTTCCAATTGGAATTAAAACTAAAAAAAATTCATATCCATTAACTATTGGAGTACAGTGGTGATTGTTGTACTGTGAGAATAGTGCAGTGTTCTTTAACTTTATTTAATGCACTGCATTTGCAGAGTGGGAATTGGTTTTTGAATAAAGCAGATTATTTTGACGATTTAACAAGGTTTATTTTAAAGTGTATTTTTATCATATTCATACACAGATTAGAAAAACTGAGCACTAAAATTGAGGTTATGTTTTGTAAACAAACATTTTACATATACATTTATATTTTAAGTTTATAGTATTCAAGGAAATGATTTAAGTAAAGTATATGAATTATAAAGCTTATTTGTTATATGCAGCATTAATTTTGTTTTATATAAAAATATTTAAATTGATGGAATGTTCAATTTTCATTATGATGAAATTAAGTGACTTAAAATTTTAAGTAAATGTTTGTTATCCTATTTGTACAATCGAATTGATAGCTGATGATAACTGATGTAAAATGTAACTAAATTCTGATTCAGTGAGTAATATTTATATTTTAATGATTAAAGTTTACGAAGAATAAAAAAAATTAATCTACATTAAGTATGATTTAAATTATGGGGTTTAATTAACTATAGCATTTTATTTTACTCTTCATTTATGGTTGACTTGACTTTGTCTTGAAGGCACGGTTCAAGAATAAATAATAATATTTTTAAAAGAAATGCTCACACATTTATAAACAATTGATAATTAAAATGAGATTTTAATAATCATTATCATTAATTATCATCGAATGTAATTACTATTATCCCAATTTTGGAAAACCTTGCAAATAGCCGCTTGCCATCGACTCTTCTGCACTCGCACAGCAAAGCAGAGTCCTCCGCGGCGAATCCAAAGTCTCGACGGCGTTAAATCTTCATGCAAAGCGAGCCCCGGGATTCAGAAAAAGTCGACAGCGTCGCTGCGATAATTGTACCCTTATTCCGCATTAGCCGGAGCCCCCCCCCCCCCCCCCATTGAAAATGCCGGGTACAGTGCCGCCCCGCGCGCGCGCACTCGAGGACGTACGCAGAGATGCCCAGCAACAAAGGAGCCCGCGAGAGCTTCGCTCGCTAAGAAATTCCAGCGGGTCAATCGCCTGGAACCGGCGGCAGAGAGCTTGCCTCTATGTTTATGCAGCGTACCGATCCCGGAAAGTGACTAATGCCCCTCGCGCTACTCGTCCATTAGGGATATTTCGCGCAACAATCCCGAGGGATCGTCCGTGCAGTCGCCGCGAGGCACTTTTTTCCCGGGCGTAATTACAGTGGGAGCTTGCTGCGGAACGGGAGGAAATATTATTGCGCTTTGTTGCTGCGGATCGCGAGCTCGAGTAGCCAGGATTTATCGGAAGGGCCCGCGCAAAGCTCATTTAATTAATGCCTCGTGACTTTTCATGTGGTTTTCAAAACTTGTTGCTGGTTGATTTTTAACAGTAAAAAGAATCTTCGTTTGCAGTCAAGGGGAAGTGTTTTTCGATGAAATCAGTGTGAAAATATTTTTTTTATTATTAAATTCTAATCATTCCATTTATATTTCAATAAAAGTACACTGAAATTAATCAAATCAAGTCAAAGAATTACCTTTAAATTTCCTATTATTAGATTAGAGAGTACCAAAATCCCTGACGTGTGAATTAAAATGTCGAAATATAAAAAGAATCTGTCAACGTTGCTGATCGTCCTAATAAAATTGCAATTTTATTAAAATGAGAGTTAAATCAAAGAAATAAACATACTATACAAACTAATAGACATAGAAAACTCTGAAAAAATATCGGTGTTTAATATGTTACATATTTTTAGAATTACATAATTTTTTAAAAACTAATAATTTTATACACATTATATACTAATATAAACATTTGCTTTTGTATAATTGTAATTCATTCTTTATAATATAATTTTTCATTTTACAGGCAGAGAAGTTAAATTAAAAACTGAAAAACGATTTTATGTATATAAAAGTATACGTAAATGAAAGAAACGATGTCTCGAAAGTTAAAGTGTTACGTCTGCGACGGCGAAGATTGCCAGTCGACCGTTGATCAGAGTAATCCAAACGTATGTGAAAATGCGATATCGGTGAGTAAATTGGACAAAATTAAAATACTGTATGTGAAATTTTTCACAACTAAAAGCTTTAATTATATTTTGACTCGCAGAATAACGTTTACGCAAAATTTTATTAAGAACTTAAATTATTTAAAGCGGATTGACGTGGAATATACCAAGTATTGCTTTAAAACCAAACTTGACATTTTTTCAAAACTTGATATTTTCCTAATTTTAATAGTTTTATAGAGTAAATCCTGATGTATACTCTTGTAGAATAGTTTTCTTTTTGTACAAATTAGGCGAAAGGAAAATGCGATATTCACAAAAAATTCTTCCTTACAGTGTTGGAAATCGACGGTTCGCGAATCGGACGGCAGGATAAGAGGTGGCCGAGGCTGCATTCAGAATCGCGAACAAGTGCCGCTTTACTGCAAAAAACATCTGCAGTCCAGCAACATTACGAATGCCAACCGGGTAGGTGGTGGACAGTTTCACACCGACTGCTGCCACGAAGAATTGTGCAACGATGGACCTTTTCCCGTATTGCAAAACAACACGTCCGGTAAGCTCGCCTCGAGTAAAAGTTTTGCCGAGAGCGTGATGAATTTAATGATCGATCAAGGTGAATTTGAAACACCTTCAAAAATAGTCCGCGCTTACCACGTTGACAAAGAGGCATTGATGGGACGAGTGCTTTGGCGTAAAAATGATATTTATATTAAAAATAATATTATATTTTCACTTATGAAGATCAAGTAAACTTTTAAGAATGGTTTAACCAGTAAAGGTTAAACCATTCTTACTTGCAGAGTTGCTAATTTCTCTTAGTATACATATAAAAAAAATCACTGCAAATAAAAAATGCGTACATTCAGAGGTTTTTGGAATCACTGATCGCAATTTGCTATCAGTTTTTCACAATAAAAATTGGTTGATCCAATGATTTTTTCCCCATATAGACCCTAAGTTAAATAAATATAATTGACCCCATTTGAAGTCCTCCGTTTAATTATGAAAATTGATTCATTTCCTACATTTCCTGCACGAAAGTGTATTTCAAATTTCGTCAAATTTTACAGGTGGAAGTGAAATGAAGAGCACATTGAAAGTGATGCTTGCCGTGCTGGGGCCGATACTTGGCTTAAGTCTAATCGTTTGCGTGATAATTTTGTATTACCGGCAACGACGGAATCGCCGGAATCACTCGGCTACGCCGAGGCGTCGCAAGAAGCTTATCGAATCGGGCATCGAGCCATCGATGCTCGCTTTCTCCTCGGCGACATCAACTGCAGGTGGCCAAGGAAGTTACTCGCACGAGCTCCGGGCAACAGCCGCCGGTGACAGCACTCTTAAGGTACACGTTCAAAGCCAAAGGCCTGCAATGTTTTTCTGTTAGCTAAATGATGGGATTGAAACGAAATTGACTTATTTGTATGTTTTCGAAAAATTAATTAAAACTGTTAATATTCTTCAAATTTTAACATTAACATTATTTGCTACTATTTGTTCCTTGATATGACTGATAGGTTGGAATGATTAGATAATACTAAAGGGGAATAAAACTGGATTATGAACAAACCTTGGAATATGATTTTTATATACAGAAATTTGAAAAGAGCTAAAGTTATACTATCTAGTACCTAAAATAGTAGAGTACAGGTGTCTTCAGTTTCACTAAAAAAAACTATTTTATTTCAAATGTATTATACAGTTTCAAAAAAATGAAACTAAAGAATCAAGCTTTACTTTGCTGTTCCCTGAATATAAAAACATTTATTTATTTCGTGGATCTATTAAAATTGAAAATAAAAACAAATGTATAAATTACAAAAATTTTTTGATCTGAATTTGTGTAATATTTTGGTGCGTGCCCCTAAAAATGCCCATAACTCAACTTTTTTTGAAGTTTTGGATCCTAAAAACATATTCGAAGTTTAAACCGAATCAGGTCAAACGTGTATATGCCTCTCCCAGTTAGTTCATAAATATAAAAACTAACATTGGCGTTTACTACAGGAATATCTAGAAGGTCAAAGTTTGACAAGCGGTTCAGGTTCGGGTCTACCGCTGCTGGTTCAACGGACTTTAGCCAAACAAGTAGCACTTGTTGAGTGTCTAAGCAATGGAAGTGGAGGCGGTACTTTTGGTCGAGAGGTCTGGCGTGGAATCTGGCATGGAGAGAACGTTGCCGTAAAGATATACTTTTCTCGTGATGAGGCAATGTGGGCTCGAGAAACAGAAGTTTACTCACAACTTTTACCCTCACGGCATGACAACATTCTGGGCTATGTTGGTAGTGATATGACTAGTCGAGCTAGCTGTACGCAACTTTGGCTTGTCACCCATTATCATCCCCTTGGATCGCTTTATAATTATCTCATTCAAGTAAGCTTTATAATACAAAACTTATAAACTTTTGTCTAGTAAAACAAAACAGAATTTAACATCAATCCTCTTTTTAAAAAAAGGGTACCGATGTTCATTTAAGTTGTCATTGCTAGAGAGCCAAATTCATTAAAAAATAAGTTTCTTAAATATTTTATTAGAAAATTATTAATATATTTTTTTAACAATAGCTGACCCAACCTTTGAATCATCATCAAATGTTCAATATATGCCTAAGTATAGCAAATGGACTTTTGTATTTGCACACGGAGATTCATGGTACTCGGGGTAAACCAGCAATGGCTCATCGTAATCTCAAATCAAAGAACATATTAGTAAAGACCAATGGAGCTTGTGTTATTGCTGATCTTGCACACGCTGTCACACAGGATAGACTAGGTGCCGATAAGCTGGATATGAAACAAGGCTCAAAACGCTACATGGCTCCGGAATTATTGGAGCAAACGTGAGTTAGATTGATAAATGCTTTGTTAATACATCATACTTAATACTTAGGAACTTCACTTATTGCAAGCAATTTATTAATATTTCATATTTAATGTATTAATTGCTGGTAAAAAGTAAAAAATTGCTGGTCCTTAAAAGATTATTCACTTTTTATTTTCAACATTTTAAATAACTGCTAAAAAATGATTTATTAATGTTAAATTTTAAAATTTCAGATTTGACCCACAATGTCTAGAAGGATTCCGACGCGCCGACATATACAGTCTTGGTTTAATGTTTTGGGAAGTATGTCGTAGATGCATTAGCAATGGTGTTGCTTTAGACTATGCAGCACCGTATTCAGAGTGGATAGTAAGTGGCAATCAAGAACCTACATTAGAGGAAATGCGAAAGCTAGTTGTTGCTGACCAACGTCGACCTCCAATACCAAATCGATGGCATTCCGATCCGGTATGTTATAAACTGTATAATATAAATATAAAGTATCCATGGTTGCATGCCGAATTGAATATCCGTTATTCTATAGCAATAATCTTTTTGAATTTAGACATTAACAGGAATGGGAAGTATGATGAAGGAATGTTGGCATACCAAAGCTGCTGCACGCCTTCCAATACTTCGAGTGAAGAAGACACTTGTAAAATTAGCTTCAAATAATCCAGATGTTGACTTGCCTTTAGACTAATTAATAATAATCTGAAAGTGAAAACGTACAAACCCACGAAAATAGAAATCGTTTATAATTCTTTTCGCAATATTATTACAGAATTAAATAGATTTTTGTGAACACGCGCATATTACATAAATTGACGATAATGGCGTTAATAATGAACTATAAGCAAACAATAAGGAACAATTTTAATTATGCATAATTATTTTTATGTAGAACCGAAAGGGAGGCCTTATTAATATTAGCCGAATATGACGCGCCTGTATATAACATGTTTGTGAAATGCAGTGTTATATTATAATTTTTTGGTACTGTTTACTAACAATAACTTTAGTTAAGCACAAAGATTTACTATTTGTTAGACTGATTTAAAATAAGTTCTATTAACGTACCTAGATATTATATCAATTTTATACGATCTATTTATTGGCTACATTTTAATATAAATTTGCTTTTAATTATATGGTGCATTCTTATTCATTGTTTAGAAAAACTGGAGCGCAAAATATTATTAAAAGCGTTAACGATTATAAAAACTTTAAATCTAAGATAAACTTTTATATAAGTATATTATAATATAAGAAAATCTGTGAATTACAAGAAAAATTGTAATGAAAACTATTTTGAATTTTATGTACGCTAAATGTTGCCTTACAATATTTTACTTAAATATGGCATATTATATGAGGTTCAAATAAGATAAAACTGATATATTTATATGAATATAACAAAATAGAGAATGAAAATACTATATTTACTCATATGCGTCGACCTTCACTACATTTGTACATTTATATTAAGCAAATTATTTTATCTTATTCAAAATTCATCTATGAGTTCATTAACATTTATATGAATCTTAATATATTTTTGCATAATTTGTTTAAACTTATAAAATTAAATTAAAAGTTTTAAATAACAATAGTTTCAAATAAAAAAAATACAATAAAACGTTTTCTCACATATATAGTCAAAATTTTCACAATCCATTTGATCACTATTAATCTCGTCATGAAAAATGTACGTTTATGAATTATACGATACGTGGAGGAATACATTGTGCCTAAATTGTATAATTCAATCTACGGTCCATCAGTGCCAATGTAATATGCAGAACTCAAATAATAACAACAGAAAATAATTATAATCTGCCTTCGATACGCGACCGCCTATCTTAATTGGTCGTAGCACATTTGATTTGTGATTTCAAAAATTCTTCAGTTCCTTAAAAAATAATTACTTTTCAATAAATTATTAATTATTTTTCAGTGAATAATAATAATAATAATAATAATAATAATAATATCTGTTCGTATTTGAAAATCTATGTTTCTACTTCTTTGAATTAAGAAATTTTATCTAATTGTAAGATGATAGACGAATCCACTGAAAAGTCTGAGCATTTTTTATTCTAATTTTTGTAATTGTGAAGGTATTGAATGAATGTTCTCATTAAAAAAGTACTTCTTTGTATAATAATGATTGTGAATAAATTTTATCTGAAGTGTAAAAGCTTCAGTTTAGTTAAAATTAATTCTTTCGTTAAATTTTTTTAACGACAGAAGTCACATTGAGAATGCCCGTTAAAATTCCTTTTAATTTAGGCAACTACCTCGTTTGCATATAATGGAAAAACTTTTAAAGATATGAAAGCAATTTTTTTTTTTGATGGATGCTTGGTAAATTTAAAGGAAGAGGGGAGGTAAGAGATTTAAAACGCTAATAACGTTTTTTTTTATATATTTCCCAAACAATTATCATTTTTAATATCTTTTTATACAGATTTTACGTACACGAATATACATCATTTTTCACATTTATAAGCTTGTATTATTAAAAATTATAATTTTTATAAGTAATAGTACATCAATTAAAATATATTAATCAACTTCTATCCATAAGAAACTTTTTAACCCTTTCGGTCATTTGTGATACTTTACAGAAGGTAGATGATTAAGTCTTTAAAATTGGTTCAATAACAGAAAAACAATTAAGGGGATGTCAAAGCTAATATTTACCGACCGAGCGCTGATGCGGAGAATATTGTTTATAAAAAATAGATAGTGAATAATTAGCTAAAAAAAAGTGATCATTCCCTAGCTTTTATCATTATTAAAGTCTGTACGAA
>JAWWEM010000001.1:15099616-15123956 GCA_035582935.1 Ormyrus thymus
GTGGGTAATTGCGTAGATGTAAACCCTATGTAATTATAATATCTGGAAATAAATAAATAAATAAATAAATAAATAAAAGTATCACTGTTCTATGCAATCGCGATACCATATATAAAATTTAGAATCTTTATGAAACAAAAAGTAGTAGATGAATTTCAAAAATTTTTTTCTAGTTTTGAAAGTTTAGTTAAAGACGAAAAAAATAAGTGGCCGATCATTGAAAAAGACGGATTATTCACTAAGATACAGCTATTCAAAAAATTGAAAAAATAAATAAAATCTTAATATCTTTGGAACTAAGAAGTTTCATAAGCAGATAAACTATAAAGCTTTTAACATACAATTTAAAGCCTTTTTACTCTCGTAATCGTTGGACATAGAAAACTCATTTTTTTCAGTTTTCAGCTTTTTATTCAAAAGCTAATTGACAAAATGGCTTGAAATTGAGATTATAGAAAAAAACACGTTTTTGTTAAAAACAAAAGAACCATAAGAGCTAGAGTAACTTTTTTCTCTGAAATTATAGCTATTTTTATGCTTTTTAAAATGGTCTTTGTTCAAATACCCCAATCCTATTATTAAAAAAAAGTAAAATTAAATTTTTCAAAAATCGAAAATTTGCGATAAAAAGAAAACAAAAAAGCTAAACAAAAAAAGATTTTTTTTTGCCTCCATCACAAAAGAAAAACAAAAAATGAGCCGTGAAAAATGCATATCCGTTCAGTAGAAGCTGAGATCCAGGTGTATACATACATCCTTACAGACATTTTTCAAAAACCATTTATTTTTGTTCCTAACACCTTAAAATACAAGTATTGCAGTTTTTCGAACAACTCCAAAAATTACTATCATTATGCTTCCTCTATTAGAAGGAAGCACCGAAAAATAAACTGTACACTGCTTTTATATGTTATTTATTAAATGCGCGATGTAAAACAATTTTTGTTTATAACTCTTGCATAAATTTAAAAAATGATAATCCATTCATTGAACAGCTTAAATTAAGGAAATAGCAATAATATTATTTTACAAAATAAAAAGATAATTTTAAAAGAACGTACAATATTAATTCGAATATATTCTTTTATTTTTTAAAAATACACAAAATATTTATTGTTATATAATTAGATAAATCGTTTTAATAACTTCATAATTTAATATGAATTTTTTACAAAGATTAAAATATTTTTGATATCATGTATACGTATAAAACCTTTAAATATATAAATATAAATCCTTCATATATTTTATTAGTATATATTATAAATATATTAAGAACTGTTTATCTGCAATAAATTTTTTAAAATACTACATCTAAATCTCTTTCTTTCTCGAGTTATATAAAAGGACAATTTGATTCTAAACGATCTAAAAATAAATAATATCATAATCATCAAATATATACGATTGTTAAATAGACCACAATATTACAGCAATATTTCATCAGCGTTGGTTTTTAGTTTATGTAAATTTCTTTTTTTTTACCATGAATGTATATGAAAAGTAAATTTACAATATATATACGTATTATATAGTTTTTTTTTACATTTAACCTGAAGGCCATTTTTCGGAATTATGATTATAATTAGAATTTTTTAATACCTTAAATTGACTATAAGCAAAACGTGAGTGGCTTGAATTACTATCAATCGTAGTTAAATCTACGTTTTCCATCAAATCGATAGCCGTAGGCAGCACTGTTTGGAGCATTGATTAAAGCTGGATTTTTGTACTTATGGAACGTACCATGAAGATGCGGAGGTCTTGCAACACTGTCTTCGTTCTCTTTTAAATAGAAAGCTTCAAATTGACCCTCCGGTAACAGAATATCTTTCAATAATTTATCGTCTGGATCGTAGGCCATAGTCTGTACCAGCAGACATATCAAAACGATCGCCTGTAATTTAACAAATATAACAGTCGTTAAAAATGTTTGCTTTTATAAGCTCATTCATTCGCAATAAAAATAATGTCCACACCCACCATATGAAATTACTGTAATTATATAATCTAATTCTAAGACACGTGGGTCTCAAGATCGTGCTAAGACGATCATTGATAAAGCGTGCTTGAGGGATTTAAATTATCAAGTTCGATTAGAATCTTATACTTAGAATGTATATAGTTTTCTAATATTAAATGAGCTTTAATTATGCAAAGACGCATTAGTATAAGTTCTTTTATGTATTTTATCATATTCAAAAACTCTTATCAATTTACTATCTCGATCGTTTTCTCTTTAAGTACAGAGAATTGATTTTTTTTTATATAAAATGTAGTATGCTTTTAAATCAAATCTTCTTTAATTTAATCAAAATTTACATTGGTATCGAGTTTAGTTTCAATTAAAATCTGGAAGCTAACTTTAAAAAGTGTTTACGCGGTAAGTTTCAACAATATATACATTATTCATCTACAATATTGTTATATATTTTAAAGACAACGCCAGTATTTCAAAACATCGATAGGACATTATAATATTAGCAAGAAAGTAATTGTGTGCTTTTTACAAAAGAAAAGTCATAAAGTTTTGATAAGAATTACCATTCTGTTGAGGAAAGTAAATTCAGGCTGAAAATATCCAAAAAAATAATCATAATTTATGTAGGAAACTTTACACGGAAGTACACTGCATTTTACACTAAACTAAAATTTTTAAACATCTCTAGTTAAAATGTCGTGACGTTCAGTACATATATTATATATGACACTTACTTTCATTTTCGATTGTATCGGACTCTATTGTGTCATAATTTAATGTCCTTTATGGGTAAAAGACAATTGTTCAAGATTGCAGGATATTTTCGACTAGCTCAATTGTTCCATAGCTATAATAAATTTCTTAAATGACATGTACACTTTCTCCGTAAAGGAATCACAAAAAAACCATTGTTAGGTAATTAATTCAATGAAATTTCGCGAGTGTCCATTTTTTGTCATGTTATAACATCATGATCGGTATGAAATTATCATTTAAAAATTTTAGTATACACTTAACCGTTGATTGGACAAATTATTTTAGAATGATCTTATGAATGTTAAATTCTGATAAATGTAAAAAACTTTTTCATACGAGCTAGAGTTAATAAAAAATAACTCACCACTGCATGTATCATCACGCTTCTCCAGTTCCAAAACTTAAGTCCAAAGATGGATTCTGCCATCATCAATCAGTCCGAACTAGAAGAATAAAAAAAAAATTCATAAACTTTAAGCAAGAAATGACTATGTTTATGTATACATCGCAGCGTTGAAAGACGCAAATCGCCGCGCGACACTTTCATCCTCCGCACAGGCAACATCTCTCATTCCACCTCACTCTCCTTTTTCTCTTACCGGTCGGAAGCGCTCGATATGAAGCCATAAATCTATGCGTACTTACGTATGAAAAGCGCGCAGAGCTGCACCTCCGGTCGAGCGATAGAAAAGACAGCCGTCCTCGCGAAAGGCAAATAGAATAAAGAGAGCCGGGACGTGCAACGTGGTTTCGAAAAACTCAGCTAGGCGCCGGCGCAAAAGAGTTCTGAGTCCACGCTCGCGGAAAAGTGAAAGCGCTCTCGCTTCGTTGTGCAGCCGTTCGCTTGTCCGACTCTGCGCTGTACTTATAATGTGCGTTTTTAATTGAATCGTTGATCGTAAGTCGCTCACGGCCTTGTCTTTTCCAGCGCACCTACTTGCCGGGAATGATCGCGAAAGCGAAGCCGAAGAGAGTTCTTATTTCGATCGCAATCGCTGCAAATAACGCAATGCAAAATTGTTTAATAATTATTGTATATCAATAATGTACCTCAATGAGGTTTATTAATAACGCAATAATTAAGTTGTTTAATTTTGTTGAAACTAAAGTTTTTATTTTTAATTACTTGATAGTAAAAATTATTTTGAATAATTACGAATTGAAACTTTTTTTAAAAAATAAAATCTTTAAAAATTTTCATCGATGGAGGACTTTTTATTAAATTTTTAATTAATTTTTTTCATCATATACAGTCTTTTCTCTTACTTATTTTTTAAATATTTTATAATAAGACAAAAATTTTGAATAATTTTCTTTAGAAAGAATAAATTAAATTAATACAAAAATAATAAAAGAACAAGCTAACTAATTCTATAGAATTAGTTTTTCTCATGAAAATGCTTTTCCCGTATAAACGGTTTTGATCACACGATCGCGTATTCTATAACATAGTAATTCGCAGAAAATTTCGAACGCTAAATTAGTTAGAAACTCCACTGACTACCCTTACCTATACACTTCTTCGTGGACAGAGCAAGCAAGAGGACGACAGGGATCATTTTGAATATTCTAAAAGACATAGTTCTCAATAATTAAAAGCAGTATATTAAAAAATTCTTTATTTATTTAATATTAAATAGTTCTACAATAAAAGAAAAAGAAAGTTAAACATTTTAAGATGCCAAAAATTAAGAACAGCAATTTAAACCAAGTACAACATTTGAAAAGCAAGTCTGAGGAACGAATGACTAAAGAAGTATTTTCTATTGGTAATATTTCACCTGCATATGAGACATCTTTAATTTTATAAGTTTAATTATTTATAAATTAGATTCATATTGTTATTTAAAACTTTTGTGCAATTAATAATAATTAAAGAATAAATGTTGTTGATTCCGAGAATTCGAATTTCTAATATAACCTTACCTGAAATAATATTGCCGCCATTATTTTGAATTTTTTAACTTGTAGCAAAGTGTTTTATTTTATAGATTGTATTATAAATTTATTATACAAATATTTTAAACGCCATCTGAAATTAAAACATCACTATATTTTTTATTTCAATTTATATTTTAGAAACTTCAATCTTGTTAAAAAAATTAACAAATCTAGAAAATAATATTGTAAATAGGATGAACACTTTTCAAGAAAGTATTATCAACGCAGTAGAGTCTAAATTTCTTAACGGACAAAATGGAGTTAAAATGTATACAAGTACATTCGTACAAAAAATTAAAGATACATTAGAAATACAATTTCCAATAAATGACCTTAAAACTTTTCAGTCATTTGATAACGATCTAGAAGAAGATAAAAAGAAAACTGCTCTGGTAAATATTTTTTCTTATGTTATAAAAATCATATCTATTTTTTATTAAATTTTGAATTAATATCATGTTTCATAAAAAAATATTCTTTATGATATTGATTTATTTATTTTTTTATGTTACAGAGACAATATTTTTTTTACATAATAGATGGTGATAATGGTTTAACCAGAGATATTTATACCATTTTGTCCACTTTAATAACAGCTGCTGTACAAAACAATTATTCTGCAATTGGTAGAACATACAGAGGTCAGAAAAAACTAAATTTTTGTGCAACAAATGTTTATCAATGTTTGGAGGGTAACAATATTTATTTTCTATAAATCTAGTTGTTTAAGTGACATTATTAATGATGACTTTCATTTCCTTTCTCAGATGTCTTGATTGATAAATATCAACAATCAGCTGCAGATATGAAACTTTCAACGATACTTAGTAGATGGCTTACACAATCTACTGGGAGACTTGACAACCAGAAAAAAAGAAACAGAAGAAAAATAGTTAGTGATTCATCAAGTGAATCAGATAATTAATTGATTTTTTAGTAAATTTTTTTATTACCTAGTTATTATAATATAATAATTCTACTTATAATATAATATTTCTTAGAATGCATCCAATAAAGCAGTTTTGGAATTTTAAATTACAACAACTTCATTGTAATAAATAAAAATGATTTAAAATTATTTGAAATATGTTAATCTAGAAAATTAAAAAAATTTAAAATATTTATTTCTAATAAAATTTCTTAAAACAAATATTGTGTTGAAACCTTTTCAATTGCCACTTAGATTTTATTTACAAACTTCATTATATATTCTTTGAATCACATGATTATTACAATTTTTTAAATTATAATTTTTAGAAATTAATCTGTCAATATTTGACTTAGCAAGTTTTACTTTTTACTAGCAATAGTGTAATTATATGTAAAATACATTTTAATGTAGTTTTAACTTAATTTTCAAAATAGCATGCACTTATATACCACAGTTTGAAAGAAAGAAAACATACATATCTTTTGTCAAGTTCACTTACTGATTACTGTTGTGTAAGCAAAGTTCTTAGGCATTTAAATTGCTTTTTATAGTTTGCATAACTCGTTCGTAAAAATAGTTATTAATATATAATTTATTAATGTTCGTTAATATTTTTACTTACTGATTACTGTTGTGTAAGCAAAATTCTTAGACATTCAAATTGCTTTTTATAGTTTGTATATTTTGTTCGTGAAAATAGTTATTAATCTATGATTTATTAATATTCCTTAATATCTCAAGGTACAAACAATTTACCAAACGCATTTAATAATTTTGGAGTAGAAACAAATTCAATCACACTTTATCTTATAAGGAAGTAGTTGTGAAATAAAGTACTTTATACAAAAAATAAGTTAAAACTATTTATATTCCAAGATGATGCTAGAATTATTTATTATCGAACATGGTTTGTTATAAAAATAAAAATGTTAAATTTTTCACCTAATATGTACAATATTACGTGAATTATGAATAATTACTCATATTATGCTTATATCACATTAAATGTGCATATATGACCTATACAATTAAAGAATTAAAGAAAGCACGTCTATTCATTTTATAAATCTCTTTTCTTTTCACTCACTTAATACAGAAATACATAAAGGATATTTTATCTTTACCCTAATGTTATCTATTTTAATACAATTTACTGATAAAAAATTCCTACAGAGGGAACAATTAAAATATCTAAAAATTGCGTTACATCAGTCTATAAGTCGTAGTAAAAGGCAAATCTGTCAACATTCAGTATTGACACAAAACCTACGATGTAAATTGTTTCTTGAGGAAGAAATATTTTTTGATGATCTATTAATAAAGTAGACTATTTTTAATGGAGTTCAAACCAAATGGTCCAGTAGAAAAAGATACTATCGCACATATATACAATTTTTATATGAGATTTCCTATAATTGCAGAATATACAGTTGTAAACAGTTGTAAAACTGTACTTTAGATACAGTCTTGAAATTGTCCGTTTTTTTATATAAACTTTGGTTAATGTTCTATTCTTTTTTTTTCAATATAAAAGTACCATGATAAAACATTTTGACAATGTTTGTGACTTCAATCATTTAAACAGAATATAAATATGAATCTAATTTTGTTTTAGCATTTGGTGGTGAAGTAAAAGGTGAAAACCATGCTATAGAAAATCTCCCAAAAACAGCTTGAATTGATTTCCATCTACTATTGCGGACCCAACGTGCCTCTTCTTTTTTTAGTTGTTCTATACCCTAAAATTTGAGAGAAAAACTTTTTAGTTTCTTTTTATTATTTAATAATTAATAAGATCCATTCACTTACAGTTTCATCATTCCAAATAGCTTGTAATTGTGTTCCTAACATTACAACGGTAAAAATAGCAAAAAGAAGAGCTTCAAATGTTAAAAATAATAGTAAAACAACAGTGGCTGGTGGACTAAAAGTGGAACAATCTCGCCATTCTTGCCTTACACAAGTTGTAAATTGTTGGATGCACAAAAATAAGGATTGTAATGAAATACCAGCAATGTAAAACTGAAAGTAAAAAAAAAATTGTAATTCAAATTTTAAATCACTAATGCAAATTGCTATGTTTAATTATATATTTACTTACTGTAAAAAGAACAAAATATTTTTGATTATTTTCACCTACACAATTATTAACCCAAGGACAGTGATGATCCATTTTTCTAATACACCTCTGGCATACTGAACAATGATGTGCTCTATCAGGTTTAATAGAGCAACACTTTGGACATTTAAAGATAACTTGTCCTTCTCTAAATCCCATGTGTTGAATCATTTCTTTTGTTGCATTTCCTTTTGGAACAGCTCCCTTTAATATATTAACTCAATTACAAATATTATAGAGAATTTAATAGCAATAATGACTTTCAAGTTTTACTCACTGGATCTGTAAACATTGTTCTCAAATGTGAAGTAAATGCTAAGAAAGCTAAAGTCTGAAATATAGCCATATTCAGACTAGAATAAAATGTATTTATGGTAGGAATAAGAATTACAGTCATAACAACAAATTCAGCATAAATAATTAACAACCATGTCAAAATAGCACAAATTATTCCACATATGTCCTGAAATCCATTGTAAATTTTAATCAATTTAAATTGATTTATAGCATTATATTCAATAGCATGAGCTTCAATTAATTTAAACATATACCTTAATACACCAAAGTTTACCACCACAACAGCGATTGTGAATATCCTTTTCTCTATGAAAAGGAGTGTACTCGTAATCCATTATGTTGCCCAAACAAATTTTAAATTTGTAATTATAATTTATATTCAAATACTAACAAAAATCTTTTCATTGTCAATGAAACAATTTTTGGTCTTTCAGCCTGTAGAAAAAGTAAACAAAAATGCTAAACAAGTAAAAACAGAATAAAGACAATTTAGTATTTTACAATTAACATAATAAATCTTAATGTAAGTAACATGGTAATACACATTGAGCTCTACTAATTTCTAACCTAACATAATTTGGAAAACTATTTTAGAATTTACTCACTTCTCATCATATAAATTGCTAAATAGCTAAAGCTACTTTTCATTAATATTTTACAATTGAGAATCTTTCATTATTTTTCCTTCGAATGTAGGCTTCTGACATCATCCCATCAGAGAATGTTTGACAAAATCGCTTAGAAATTTATATCAAATAATCAGCTGTTCACAAGTGCCTTTGAAGAAATTGAAGATATCCTGCTGACTAAATAGTCGAAAACCACAAACTTCCATTACAGGACAGCCTGTACGCTTTTTTTTCCTATTTCTTTGGATTCATCGCCGCGAAGTAATAGGTACCGTTGTTTACCTCTTTGCACGCGTCTCGTGCCAAAGGTCAAGTCAAATACCGAACGAGTTCAGTGAAGGTCACTTGCCCTCCCGCAAGCACTGTTATTTTTTCTCTTTTGACATTTGTTTTATTAAACACATATCTACATTTTCTTTGTGAACTCTATACTGCCGACCCGAAAGCTGCTGAGGCCACCTGATGTTTTGCCGTACACACCCATACGCGGTTCCTACCGCGCGACAGAAACACAGGTGAGAGCTTTAATTATACAAGTCGCGGAAATAGAAGTCAATGAAAACATGAAAATTCACAATACTTTATATTGTTAATTTATCATATTATTAAATCCTGTTTAAATTTTTTTTAAATATGATTATCTTTTCATTTAATTATTCAAAAATGCGTCTCTTTTATTTTCGAGGTTAACTGTGTAAACAATATTATTTGTTACAAACTTGCATTTTTTATTTAATTGTTTTAATTTTACTTTTAATGTAACTTACCTATTTAATTTATTGCATTAAAATTGAAATTTTTGAATTTATTTTATTCTTTTATCATGTTTCAAAATTTATTGAATTTAATCTTAATTATTTTTTCTTTTTATTTTAGCACTGCAATTCTTACTAGAAAATGATGAAAATAGTAGTCAAGAAGATTAAAAATTGTTATATTTTTGGAAGTCTCTAGAGTCAAAATGTCATGAATAGATTAAAAAATTTAATTTTTAATTTATTTCGGTAACCAATGGCATAAATATTTAATTATAGTTTTTTAAAAACAAAGGATTTTTTAAAATGTCCTTTCGACTTCGACTGGCACGTACTCGGCCTGCCATCAGATTACTTCAAGGTATTGCCTTGAAGTTCTGGGCTTTATCTGGAGCTTATTTGCTACTGTGCTTCCTTCTTTACTGGTTGTATGGTAGTATTTTTGCATTTTTTTTACTCTGTTTTGCTACTTTAGGTTTGTATTATAAACTTTATAATTCTAAATAAAAAGTATAAACTATGTAATAAAAGCTTTTTGTTTTGTTTTAGGTGTACTTTATAATACAGAGGACAAACTTTTATATTATCCTAGGTTGCCTATAAACTCTAGAATTTATGTACCTCCTCCATCTATACATAATTTACCATACCAAAGCATTTACACAAAATCGATTGACGGAACAACACTTCACATGTTTTTTATTCCACAACCTGAAGACTTAATCAAGATAGCGCCAACAATATTATTCCTTCATGGGAATGCAGGAAACATGGGTCATAGGTAATAATCCCTATATAAAAAACAAGGAAATAAATATTTCAATTATTTTTAACAAACAATAAAATTAATTAATATTTTTTATATTTTTTAGATTAGAAAATGTAAAAGGATTATATAATAATATTCATTGCAACATTCTTATGATAGAGTATAGAGGATATGGACTATCACAAGGTTCTCCATCTGAAGAAGGGCTTTACATGGATGCAAGAGCTGGAATAGAATATCTTTATTCTAGAAATGATATAAATACAAATGAAATTATTATATTTGGTCGTTCACTCGGTATTAAAAATATATTATTTCTTAACCTCTTTATAAACTTTAAATAGCACTTAAAAAATTTTACAAAAACCTCATATATGTATACACTTTTTTTTTTTAATAATTTAAAATTTATTTTAGGTGGAGCTGTTGCTATTGATATAGCAACAAGAGAAGACATTTCTCAACGAATATGGTGCCTTATTGTTGAAAATACTTTTACTAGTATACCAGATATGGCAACAATTTTAATTAAATCTAGAATTTTACAATATCTTCCATTATTCTGTTATAAAAATAAGGTATTATATTTTTATAAAGTAGAAGTAATTAATACTCATAAGAAATTATTAATGAAAATCTTTTTTTAGTACTTGTCAATAAATAAAGTTCGGTTATTATCAATTCCAACAATTTTTATTTCTGGAAGGCAGGACAAATTAGTTCCACCTAAAATGATGGATGAACTTTTTGAAGCCTGTGGTAGTTCATTTAAAAGAAAAATTAACATTTTAGATGGCACACATAATGAAACTTGGAATAAATCTGGATACTATCAACAATTATTTGTACTTCTTGAAGAAATTAGAAGAAATCCTCCTATAAGAACTATTGCTTCATCATGGTGCATTAATGAGGTTTAAGTTATTGTTTGTACAAACTTAAATCTAAGTAAATTATATAAACTAAAAATATAAATTATAAAATTTTGCTAAGAAACAATTATATAGTTTGAATAAAACAATTTATTTTACAATTTTTACAGTTATATACACTTTCACAAACCCTTAAGTAAAATTGTATAATTTTATAATTATTTTTTTCAATATTAAAAAATGAATTCTATTTTCAATTCAGAATATTGTATGTTCAAAAACACTAGATCAAAATCGAATTATCAAAGATTGTATAATAAACTTTTGCTCTTAAAAATATATGTGTAATGTGTATATATATATAACTATACATGTTTCTTAGCTTAATTTAAAAATATGTACAATAAAATAAGTCCTGATAAAAAAAATGAATGTTTATAAAAAGACATCTTTTACTTTTTAATTAAGTTAAAAGAACAGTGATTACGTCCAAAGTTCTAATTTAATAACTTAAGAAAACTATCTAAGATCACTGTAAAGTAGCGCGCAATGTCAAATAATGTAGGGTCTCTGTATACATGTATCAACAAAATGTATAGAACCACTGTGATTTAGTTAGCACAATTATAAAAAAATTGAGAGAATTCTTTTCTGAGAATCTCAAAATATTGTTTTTGTACTTCATTTCCGTAACTGAACGTTATACTTCGCTTAAATGATTCAGAAGTAATTTTATATATGTAACCACTATGTAGTAACATTTTTTTAAAAGTAATTAAAATTATATTCTGATATATTTTTCTTACATTTCAATTATGCTAGCATCTATGTACATTTTAATGGAGTACTTTATAAATATATTTTACATATATTATACCTTTATTTAAATTACTTAAATTGTCAAAATAATGCTAAAATTAATATTAACAAATTACGTGCTATTTATATTTTTTAGTAAATATTTTACGTGTAATTTGAGCCAATGAATGACTCAATCTAGATTAGATAATGAAAATAACTTTTTTATAATAAAGAAATACCTTGTACAAAAATATGAAAATCGTTCTCTCATTAGAATGTCTGAAATGTCTTACAAAATTAACAATTTACTACCAATATTTAAAATCTACGATTGATTCTTGTACGCCTTAATGCTACTTTTTTTGCAACAATAATGCCTGCTATCACTAAAATTAAAAGTATAGTCACGGCTATTACGAGAACTGCAAGCATGCCATTACTCGTGTGAATCGTAATTGGATTATTCTTGTTTAATACTTCTAATGTTTCTGCTCTTATATTGGAATAATATCCTTCCATTTCATTATTTTTGCAGAAAACTTGTTCTTTCCATCTGTACCAATGGACCATTCTTATACCTTTTAAATTTTTAGGCGACGAACATCTAAAAGCATGAATTTTTTACGTTTAAAAATTTTAATCGGCACATTTAAACTCTTGCATTTATTTTTATTACATCTGCTTATATTACATTTGCAGATTAAATCTCTAGCTCACCTTAAATTATTTAATAAGTTTGGATTTATTGAGTACAGCCAGGGAATGAAATCATCTAACATCCACTGTAATGAGCAATCGCAGTGGAATGGATTACCTTCTAAATCAACTCCTAAACTAACTTTTAATCCAGAATTTAATAGTTTTGGTGTAAGATACGTAAGATTATTATTTTTTAAATCCAACTAGAACGAAAATTATTACTATTATATCCTTAGATTTTTTTCAAGCAATTAATTTTGCACAAGTAAATTTACTTACAAAACAAATGTTCAATCCTTCCAATGCATTTTCGTGAATAAAATTCAATTGTTTATTGTCAGTTAAAGTAAGATTTATACAATGTTTCTCATGATAATTTAATTTTTTAAACGAGTCTTCATCAATTTTCTCCAAAATCCTCATTTTACGCATAATTAACGTTTTAATACTTAAATGGGAAGTAAACTTAATTGTTTTTAATGAATTACCAACAAATACTAAAGTTTCTAATGTAGGATAGTTTCTCTTATTTAACATATCAGGAATACTTGTAAAATTATTATAAGATAAATCCAATTCATTTAAGTTTTCAAATTTCAATTCTGGCAATATTTCTAACTTATTTCCACTTATATTGAAAGATTTTAATTTTTTTAATTCATTATCGATGTTATTTAAATTATTTATCTCATTATACTCTATAGACAATTTTTCAATTTTTGTTAAATTAGCAGGAAAAGTAGTTATACGATTAAAACCTGCATTTAATTCCAACAAACTGTCGGGAAAATTTTGCATCGTTAAAGATTTGATCGCGTTGTTACTTAAATTTAGGGAAGTTAAAGCTGTGAGAAGATTAAAGTCTTCATTATCAATCAAAGTAAATTTATTATATGAAAGATCTAAATGTTTCACATTTCTGAGCATTGTCAATGTACCATTTACTGAATCATCTAAATTATTGTTAGATAAATTTAAATTAGTCAATTTCGGATATGCCTTATCAAAATCAAAATCTAGGTCTTTAAGATTATTGTTACTCAAATCTAGAATACGAAGGGACGGCAATATGGTTGAATAAACCATTTTAATTTTATTGTGAGATAAATTTAAAATTTCTAAATTAATTAAATTTTCGAAAATGTTTTTATGAATTTCTGTTATTAAGTTGTTTGATAAATTTAAAATTTTCAAGCTCCTAGAACTATCAAACGTATCTGCAGGTAAGTATGTGATGTTGTTTTCAGATAAATCAAGAGCACTTAGAGTTCCGTTATATTCCATAGATATAAGTCCAAAATGTAAAATATTGATAGTGGCAAACATTGTTTTACGGCAATCAATTGATATTGTTGTATCTTCTAAAAATATGAAAAATCAAATTTAATTCATCAAATTATTTTATAAAAATAGTAGACTATAGAATGCAGAAAGGTGCCGGTCGTTATAAAATAAATAATAGAAATTGTCTAAAATATATATTTCAATTTAAAATCTGAAAATTTTACTAACTTTTAAGACGCAAATTATAAATTTATGAAATAGACAAAAAAAATGTATTCAAAATGCTCATTGTTGTAAAATTTTTATTTATATTCTATATTAATAAATAAAAAGTTATAACTTAACCAAATTATTAAATAAAGTATTCAACATATAAGTTTTGTAGACAAACTAAGTTTTTTAATGAAAATTATACAACAATCTACATTTGAGTAAATGTAAGAGACAACGTTTTTTATACCTTTTGTTGAGCACAAACAAGTTTGACAAATATCTCCTTGTGAATATTGAAATAAAACTAATAAATGAAGTAGTAAATACATTAATATATTATAAATTTCCATTTTTTACACTTTTACAGTACCACTATTCGAATAGTGACTGATGAGTGATTTTAGTAGAAGGCTACTCACTCACCTCTGATAACATATCAGATAATGATGTCATACAGGTAATCTTACTAAAATTCATTGGTTCTCTATCTGGCACTCCCAGTGAAACCATTAATCTTATGCCAATACTAAATGAATGTGCCTATATTCAAGTTCTACAAATTTCAATTCAATAAAAAAATAATCAAATTTGCAGCAAACATTTTCAATTTTTTTATAAACAGTTAAATAAGGTACAAAATAATGTTATAACATTGTTAAAACATCAGCATTAGAATACTGAATAAAACATGAACAAAAAAAAAAAAAATAAAAATTTAAGGTTTCTTAAAAAAATTGGTTAATGTGGTTTGTTTTTTCTTTGCTTTAACTTCCACTAGTTTCGATTTTTGAAATTGTTCTTTTTTAACTTCTTCAGGTTCATCGTTATCACTAGCAACTTCATAAACATGAACTCTTTTTGTAACAAGGTAACCATCTTCATCTTTAAAAGTTTTATCAATAGTTTTTCGTACCATACGTTTCCCATTTTCACGTTTTTCTGCAGGTGGTGATGGAGATCTTTTTCTAGCAATTTTCAGGGGCTCTTCCTCAACTTCCATTGACTCAACATCTTCTTCATTATTACTTCTTTCAGATTCATCTTCACTAGAATCAATAACAACAATCCGTTTCCGTTTTGATGATGAACTATCTTCTTGACTTCGATTTCGCTTCTTACCGCGTTTATCGTTTTTAGATTTTGAATTTTTTTCAATTTTACTTTTAGATTTGGTAATATTTTTATCCTTTTCCTTTGATTGTTGATGCCTATTTTCTTTTTCTTGCTCTACTTTTATTTCTTCTTTTTCAGATGATATTGAAACTGCTTCTTCTCTACTACAATTTGTTTCTTTATTTGGTTTGATTTGAGTTTCTGGTTTACTAGCTGCTTTTCCAAAAAGATTATTAAAACCAGATTGCTTAGATTGAACTGGTTTTTTTGATAGTTTTCCATTACTTTTCAAATTATTGGACTTATTAGTTGGAGAAACTTTTTTTTCAGTTTTTGAGTCTTGCTTAGCATCTGCATTTTTTTCATTAGTTTTTTCCTTTTCTTTGATATCTTCTGTAACATTCTTTTTTATGTCAGTCTTAGATTTCTCATTTAAAGATTGATTTTGTTTTTGTTTTTCTTCAAACTTATGAACTACCTTATTGGATTCAGAAATCTTATTTTTTTCTTTTTTAGCATTTCCAACATATCTTAAGCCATCAATTTCTTCATCATTCCTAACGTATTCAGCATTACATTTTATGGCACTGTAGCGAAGATCTCCTTCACCAGCAGATGCTAATAATTCAATATCTTGTAATGACTTTTGTAAACTATACAAATGCTCACAGTCAATAGATAAAAATTTGCTTCGGGCAGAATTTAAATTTGATTCTTTCACAACTTCTACTCGAATTGATTTGTCTTTTAATTGACCTATTAGTAAAAAAGTTGCAACAATTTTTTCAAGATCCTTGTGCTTTTCCCAATATTGTTTCAGAATATCTTTAGCAACATTGACATGTATTTCTAATTCTTTACTTAACCATTTATAAGTTACCTGTAAAATTTAATAAATTTAGATGTATGTTTTTTTTACAAATTAAGAAGGATTTGTTATTTTAAAAGAGAAATAAATAATATATTTAATTTTTTAGAAGTTATAGCAAGTTTTAACCTGCTTTGACATCACGTCAAATTTTTAGATCAATTAAATTATTTTACCAGTTTATCATCATCTTGAATAAAAGATTTTAAGGCATCTTCATATACTTCCAAAGCCATCTTCTACAAAAATATTATTTCTGTCCTAATAAATGAAATATAAAACTGTAAATAACAATTAAGCCAGTGTGACTATCTGTAATCTGTATAGGCAGAACTATACCAAATGTAGACGAGAAAAGGGCGCCAAATTATTTTTGTAACTAGCGACATCTGCAGGCATGATTTAAGTCTATAATCACACTATAATATCTTATTAGATAAATAAATTATCAGGTCATTGGTCATCGTCAATTCGTCATCAGGATAATAAATTATTAAGGGGTATATTAAAGAAAATCAGACTTTTTGTAACAAACCGCGTTTTAATTTCTGTCTTCGTTACACATTTACAATATACATATATTCATATATTTATAGATCTTAATATATATATATATATTTATATATTTTTTCGCTTTAAATTTATGTAGGTGGGGTAATTTATAGATTTCGCTTAATTTCACTTATTAAACGCATTTATTTACTCTTTAATAACGTTTCTCTTTTTTATCATACCGACTTAAACTTTGCGAATCTCTATTTTTTACACCAAATTACAATGTTCGGATATGTATCTTATTTACAAAAGGGAACTCTACAGTATAAGATACCTTTTAAGTATGCCGTTATACGAAATTTCGAAAAAAATTTCTTTACCAGCTGTGCTTGGTTCTACATTTTATCAATGTAGTTTTGGTATTGTCCATCTTTACGACCGGCACAACATCATAAACTAAATTACGTATCGAAATATTTTCATAACAAAACATCTTTGTTTCAGCGAACATTATCTCTTTTTTGTATTTACATATCACTATATCACTTAGATTAAAAACTACTATTTTTGACAAAATGTATAAAACTTCGATTCGAATTCGCATTTTTGCGAAGTCCGTTAAAAAAAGTGCGAGCGCTAAACACTCAAGTTATGTCATGTGTCAAATAATGAATGCAGATGTATATGTGAAAGCGCTTTCCTTCAGTGCAGAACAATGCAGCAAATCTTTTAGGTTTCGTTCGATGCATCGTCATTAAAGAAATAAGTTTAATATTTTTCATAATTATAAGAAAAAGCAACAATAAACAAGATCGGAACATAAAAACTAAAATAGAATACTGTATCTGAAGAACAAAGAGTTTCTATGTATAAAGGATATTATTTAGCAATCTGTCAAAGGCAGTGATAAGAGAAAAACCTCTCCTTCTTTAGCCTCGCGTCTCAAATGTATAATAATAACATAATAAAAAGGCAATCTATAGTAAATCGAGTCGTTCGAATCGAAAGGTATCTTATAAACAAACGAGGTATAAGGGGCATTTTGCTGGTAGAAAAATCATTAAAATTAACATAAAATAAGTCTTTTTTGAATGACGTAGCACTGTGATAACGATGCACCGATATTGCACGGAAACAATTCATTTATCATATTCGCGTTTGCTGCACGGCATCACTACTACGCCAGTCTCGATAATGGCTAGAGCCAAGTGGGCCTATGATGTGGCGGTGGTTGCAGAGCATAGAGAGAATGTAGATACTGCTGATAAGCTGCGGGATCTACTCCCAAGTTAGTTCCATGAGGTGTCACGTATGGTGGGACTGGCGGACCGTAAGGATTTGGCCTTTGTGCCGAGTGAAGGAACGGATGACTTGCAAAATTTCTGGCTGCTGTTTGATTAGTTAACTTATTACAGGCTTGCTGAGCAGCATCTGTAACGGGTGCAGCCGATTGTTGAGGTTGTTGTTGCTGTTGAACAGCTTGTTGTTGCTGCTGTTGTCGCAAAGCCATACTATAGTAACTTGGTAAATTTGGATTTCGGAAGTCATCAAGGAAGGCATAAGCAGCTGCAGCAGCGGAGGCCGACGCCTCCTTATCATAAAAGGCCGAAGTATTCGCACCAGCTGAAGCGGCAAAATTAAATGCACTGCCTCCCACAGTTGCTTGTTTCAGACCTATCGGATCGGTGGCAGTACCATATTGAGGAAAGCCTGGAATACTAGTTTGTTGTTCAACTGCCGCATTAAGCTGTTGTTGCTGCTGCTGTTGTTGTTGTTTACTTTTCTTGCTTTTCTTTGATTTATTAGTCGAAGCAGATTGGATTGGTGCTGCTTGTTCTGTTACTCGTCTTGACATGGATAGCATGCTAGAACCCTTAGCAGCGTTTTTTAAACTCTGCAATAAATTGAGATCAAGTTCGGGTTGTCCAGATGCACCAGTCCTCGTGTAAGCAGCAAGAGGATCATTCTTGCTGCTTGGTCTTGGTATTGAAAGCAGTTGTTGTGTTTCCTTTGCATTTCGACCAACTAAACCTAGTGGTAACCTCGCATAGGCTGGATTAGAAGCCACAGTGTCAGCGAGACTACTAGCAAAGGCGCTATCAAACTGATTAGACACAGATACTTCAGCCTGCGAATGTGCCAAAGCCATCAATGAATCAAAAGTAAACTGCTCTTGGCTTGAAGTTCTCTGTGTGACTGCATCAGCAGTCGCCGATGGATCACTATACATGCGCTTTTTCACTGGTGCTAAGCTGCTGCTGGGACTAGGAGCACCAGTTGAACTTTTTGCGCTTGCATCAAAGTATCCAGGGTAGACAGGTCGACAGGGTGCACTTGGCATTGGATAAGGTGTTCCTTGAAAGCCACTTGAATAGAGAGACTCGTGACTAGCTAAGTTTTGTTGGAAACTTAGTAACGATGGTTGTTGTTCTTGTTGGCTTTGTTGAACCTGCAAGGATTATTTATTATCTTGTGAAAAATTACAATACCATCATTATAGTTCAATCTATTTATAACAATTTATACTTTTAAAGAACTGTAATATACTAACATTAAAGTTTTTATCAATTTTTTAAAGTCTTATTCTTATATTTTCGAAAATATCGTTTTAAATACCTTTTCTTTGTGTAAACAGAATGGCAGAAAGACATTTTTAGTAATTTCAGAATAATATCTTAAGATTTGGAAAATTATTTAATTATTTTTTTTTATTAATTTTAATATAACTTTTAAAAAATGGAAAACGGAAAATTTAGATATTAAACAATTTTGAAATAAATTAAATATGAAATTCCACCAACCTGTCTTTGTTGTGCAAGCTGCTGCTGCGTTTCGTGATTCGTCAACCTCGAAACTGACGATCTTGCCGAAAGTTCATTAGTTAATGAATTACCTACTCGATCAGTAGAAGAAAATACTGTTCCTGGATAACTTGGTGGATATTGAGTACCTGCGGCTGATTGATAAACTTGTTGATTCAGTGCGGCAAGGTGTTCGGTATTTTGATGCTGTGATTTCTCTTTTGTTACAGCAGGTTTGGCTATAGGTGTCGGCGTTGCAGACGATTGAAGATATGATTTAAGTGGTTGCGTAAAGGGAGATGTAGAGAGGTTTTGCGAATAGTCTTCGGCACTTTTAGAAAACCCAGCAGATACAGCAGATGCAGTTACTTGTTGTTGTTGACTTTGCTGTTGAGGAGATGGCTGCGAATAATTAGAAATGAGCTGCGGCTGTTGTGGCTGCTGCGTAGTTCCTGCAGATTGCGAGGTCTGTTGCGGTGATGGATGTGAAAATGCTCTTGATTGCTGAGGTGATGGTTGCGAATAGCTGGGTGGCGTTTGAGGAGATGGCTGCGAATACGTAGGTGGCTGCTGCTGCGGAGATGCTTGTGCTGAGTACGGTGATGGAGTTTGCGGAGACGATTGCGAATATCCTCGCGGAGATGGTTGAGCTATGACTGAAAAAGTTTAATTTCATTTGATTTAATATTTATAATAATAAGTTAATTTAATAATGAAATTTGAAACGAGCTTACTTACCTAAATCTGATTGAGAATACGGGCTTGGTGTTTGTGCTGAGTAGCCAGGAGGTTGAGGTGATGGCTGAGAGTAGGTTGATGAAGGTGGTCGCGGAGATACTTGAGAATAAGGTTGTTGAGGTGACGGTTGAGAATAAGGCGAGTGCTGTTGTGATTGCGGTGAAGGTTGTGAATAACTAGGTGGCGGTTGAGGAGATGATTGCGAATAAGGAGAATGTTGTTGTTGAGGAGATGGCTGTGAAAAATTCAACGATGCTGCCTGGGAAGGCGACGGTTGCGAGTAATTACTTGCAGGAGCTTGTGGAGATGGTTGCGAGTATCCTGGAGTTGGTGGTTGTGTTTGAGGCGAAGGCTGCGAATAATTCGCTGGCTGTGGTGATGGTTGCGGATATGGCGAAGACTGCAACGACCGTGGAGACTGTCAATAAACATTAAATCATTTATATTAATTAACTCAAGTAAAGAGTTAAATTCTCGACTGATTTATTTAATACTAATATTTTTGTAATTTGTTTATAAAATAAGGTGGCCATTATTCTAACATAGGGTAACATTTGATTTACACAATTTAAAAGAAAAAATTTATAAATTTATTGTACACTGATTTCACATACCTGTTGTGGGTAGACTGGAGACTGACTTTGTGAAGCAGCCAGTGCTGGTGCTGGATACGATTGTTGAGATTGTTCGCTCTGCGGTGAATTTTGAGGGAAGCGGTTTTGAGGTGACTGCTGAGAGATAGTAGGAGATTGAGCTTGTGGAGAAGGCTTCTGGAAGGATTGATGTGAACTTTGCGAATTTATTTGGGAATACAGACTCGGTGGTGCTGCCTGCGCTTGGTCAAATGCTGCAGATGACGGATATGCCGGCGAAAGCGCATGATTTTGAGGTGAAGGTGTTGGTGGTAGCTGGGCACTATATCGTGGAGGAGTCGTGTAAAATGGACTTTGATAAGGACTTCCACCTGTGGATAAAGCATCCTGATAAAAACCGGCGCCACGAATTTGTGGTTCCATTGATGCTGGGGAAGGCAAAACGGATGGAAGCTGCTGATTTTGTTGTGGTGAGCGACCTGTTCGACTGGGTGGTGACTCTTGTGAAAATGACGAAACAGACTCACTCACACTGCTACCACCAGTGCTCACTCGTCTTTGTCGATTACCAATGCCAAAACTACTACTTTCTGGAATTTCTTCTTTTTTGCTTGGCTCTTCCTCTTCTTCTTTCTTTTTTGATTTTGGAGCTCCAAATGCCTTAAACCTTAAATTATAAAAAAATGTGAAAGCCATAATGAAATAAATTTTAATTGAATACTCTATGTAAAGATTTTAAAAAATATTTACTAAAAATAAACAAAAGAAAAGTATTCCTACCAAGCACTTAAATTAGGCGTTGCAGATTTTGGTTTTTGCACCTCTCCATTGTCATTACGCTTTCCTTTTTTCTCTTTTGCCAAAGCCGCTAGCGTTGAAGTCTTCTTTGAGACCAAGGAGTCGTCGATTACGTTTCCTAGTGGAGTTGCAGGTTTGCTGCCGGATACTTCATCATCATCATCATTCGACAAATTCGGATTTGGTGACGAAACAAGACTTTTGCAAATTAACTGTATAGAATCAACATTTTTCAGAACAGTACCCAAACTTAATTTTGGCTCATCACTGGATTCACGATTACTCTCGTCCTTATCAACTGTTGATTGATTAACAGTGGTCTCGTTGGTTGGAGCACTTTCATTCGATGGTGGCTTTTTTGACAACAAGTTTCCTTTGCTCTTGCCCGGCTGCAGCCGATCGATAGTTCTTTGAACTTTCTTTGGTCTAAGTGGTGCATTTGGTCCAAAAAGCTTTATAGAACTTGGCCTTTTGCGTGATACGGGATCAGCTGTTAATGCAGCTTGCTTATTCGTCGAAGGACGTGCCAAAGAATCACTTGTTGAAGCATGTAGCACTGGTGAGTCACTACCTGACGAAAATTCAGTCACTCTAGGGGCATCATCTAACCATTTGTTAATGTCCTGTAATCAAATATTTTGCTGTTATAATCAAGCAACTTATCTCATATATATACACCTATATTATATAGTTGTAAGAGTGTGCTGACCGATTAGCCCAGCGTCCACCCAGCCCCGACCCATCCTCCACCCATCCTCCACCCATCCTCGACCCATCCTCGACCCATCCTCCACCCATCATCTACCCCATCCTCACTGATCCAGCCTCAAAGATCTAACCTAACTAACACTCATCTTCTTTACTTTCTACTTATACGAATTTTTTACTAAACTAATTGACAAAAGATACTGTCAAAATTGGGGGTTGATAAGTCGAAAATGTCTAAACTTTAAATTTCGAATAAATCAAGAAATATAAATATGCAAAATTTTACTGTCCACAAAATTTCAACGCGACTCAATCAGTATTACTATAATTAAATTGTAAAATATAGTAATCAATTTTACTATAATAAAAATAAATAAAATGAATAATTATTTAGAAATAAAAAAATGAAATTTTTTCACTATCAAAAAACTTCCCTTAGAGGAAAGATTTAATGTTGTAATAAAACTTAATGTCATCAACTTTATACTTTAATTCAATTACCAATTATTTTAATAAAAAATATCTTACATTAAGCGTTTGTTCAGTGGCCTGATTGAGGGCTTGTATGGCTGGATCTCCTCTTCCAGATCCTTTGGTATGTTTACTGTGGGAGGGTTTGATTTTCTTTGGCTCACTGTCCTCTTGATTTTGACTCTTGCTCTCGTTATTACTCTTTTCCTCTTTACTTACTTTTTTGGATTTTAATTTTTTACCACCTAATTTATCAACATCATGATGATAGGTACTACCATTAGAAGGCACTTTTTTAGAAGTTCCAAGAACAGCGTCGCTATTTAAAGACTTTTTTTTCTTCTTTTCTTGTTCTAACTTTAATTTTTCTTCGCGTCGCCTTTCGCTTATTCTGTCTTTTAGACTATCTAAAGAATCAATATCTTTTTTAGTATCTAAAGATTCAAATTTTTTTACAACACTTTTATTTGTATCTGCTATAGTCCCATCACTTTCTAGTTTTAGTTCACCATTCTTTATTAACTCATCACTCTTTTTCTTAGACTTTTTATCTTTCTCCTTTTCTTTATTTTTACTAGGCAATTCTAATTTTTCTTTGTTCACCTTACGATTTTTCTTTCCTTTCCCAGCTGGAGGAGGAATTTTTTCTTCTTCTTCTTCTTTTGGTGATGTTTCTTGAGATTCTTCTTTTTTAACTTTGCTTTTTTTAACTTTGTCAACCAAAGCATCCAATTCTTTATTTTCTTTCTTTTCAATTTTTCTGTTTTTGCTTTTTGGAATACTGCTTAATTTATAGTCTTCTTCAAAATCATCTTTTCTTTTCCTATTTTCTTTAAACTCTTTTACAGGGCTAGATATTTTATCTTGTTTAAGTTCCTTTTTAACTTTCTTGTTCGATTTGATAGGATCTTCTTCAATTTCTTCTTTTACTAGAGCTTTTTTATTTTTTGAAGCTGTACGATCATTGTCGCTAGACTTTTTCTTTTTTGTTTTTATCACATTTGCGTCGCTTATTGCACCTTCATTTTCTTGCTCCTCTTCACTTTCTTCCACTTTCACTTCATTTTTATTTTTTTTCGATTTTTTTCGACCTTTCTTATCTTTAACTTTAACTGGTTTTGTTTCTACTTCGCTTTCCTCTTTTGCAGAATCATCGCGTTTTGCCTTCTTTTTGTTGATTTTACTACTTATTTTACTTTTTTTACTTAACTTTCCTGAATGTTTGTGTCGTTGACTGTGACGTATAGCAGACGGAGAAGAATTTTTATTTTTATAACCAGGTGAATTTACGCCAGCACCAGAACCAACAGACAATGAATCATCACTAGACTGTTCAAATTCCAAATATCGATCTACAGCACGGTTGAATACTTCCTTCAGATTCATCGCCATCTCTGTATATTCTGAAAAATTAAAAACAAAAATAAATAATTTACTTTGCAAATATTCTTAAATTGGGATAATACAATTTTTTTTTAAAATCTTTTTTAACGTCGCTCTATTTATGTTCCATTATGGGAGTCCCATACGATATGCTTAACAGCGACGAGAATCGTCAGTGTATTTGCAAACAAAGCACGTGTGGTTTGTTTTGATCATAGTGGTGTTTCGACCGGTAGAGACTAGGGTCTTTAAGTTCAGAGTCTCAGTCAATTCCCTTCGCTTTGATCAACCGAACCACGGAAGACCCCACCGTGTGAGGCTCATG
>JAWWEM010000001.1:15141814-15157759 GCA_035582935.1 Ormyrus thymus
TAATGTACTATCATTTGGTATAAACAACCAAAAATTTTCTCGGTCTAAATTAAAAATTTCTAAATATTTATCTTTGCGATTATTAAAATTTATAATTTAAATTGATTTCTAAGGAAATATTGTTTCTATTGATATAATTATTAATATTTTTACATGTACATACTTATTACATATCTTACATAAGTATGTTTTATAACTTTTATTTATTGTCAATGGCCAGTGTCAGCGGTTATCTACTGCTACTATTCTATTTTTGTAACGGTAAATCAGACTCATCCGTGCAGTATACGACATCATACCACGTGATCCTGCCTCTAGATCATATTTTACCCATTGAGCAGTTTAGCCTCTGATAGATTTGGTTTTAGGTTATCTGTTTGATTTCTTTGATAAACACAAAAATTAATGTGCAAATTAAAATTAGCATATTAATTACGTTTAAAAATGGCTGGAAACTCTAGAAGAGTTTTAAAATCATTAACAGAACAAATAAATAAATCACCAATACTATTTAATGCAAGTACTGCTATTGGCAATGCAACTGAAAGAGCACAAGAAAAAATTTCAAATTTGCAAAATTTTGCTTCTCAAAAATATGTTAACATTGTAAAGGTAAGAAATCTTATTATTTATGTAAAAAATTGTAGTTATTTTGCATTAATTGTTAATATGAGTTCTTATATATTCATGGAAATTTTGTTTAATTTAGCAAGTAAATGGCTCTACAATTATTCAGGACCTTAATTCTGCTGCCTTGCAGCCTTCAAGTCCTTTACCAAAACGTCTTGTTGATTATTGGCAATGGTACCAGCAATTAACAGGAATGGATAAAATTGAAGTTGCAAAGCAACAAGTTATATTAATGCAAGATAAATTGTTTAAATGTCAGGACCAAAGACGTGATCTTACCCGTCAAGCAGCTTCAGTAAATGAAAAATTAAAAGAAATTTATAGTGAATTAATTCAAACAAAAAGGGATGATCCTAAGTACGTTCAGTTAACAATATTAGAAAACAAAGGTTTACAAGAGCAATCTAGGATAACTGGACAATTAGGACTTTTAGATGAAGAAGAAAGAGACCATTTTACACAGCTGGCAACAGCAATCAAGGAATACCATGACAGTCAAGCTATAAATGCCCAAAAATATAAATATCTTTCCATTTTAGCATCGGCATTTCTAGCAATAATTTCATTAACAGGGTCCATGATTTATAATAATAAAAGAATATTAGATGTTCGGAATGTTATAACTGAAGCACAACAATCAATGGAAGCTAATTTAAATGAAAAATGTGAAACAATTATAAAAAGACTTGAAAAACAAGAAAAAAATATCACATCAGCTCTTGCCATACCAGGCCTCACTAGGATAAGTGCTGCATCCCCAGAAAATATGTTAGATCGTACTTCTGCAGAAGAAGATGTTACATTCCCAGATGCAGAAAAAATTAAACAAACTGGGTATTATTTGGGAATTGTTGTTTTTAGTTTGTATATTTTACAACAAATTTTTAGGAGCTGAAACTGCCAAATAATTGTTTAATTTGCTCGTAATTATATATTGATAGATACTAATTTAGTAATGTGCAATTCTTTTGCAGTGCAGAAGCATTTATTTATATAATATAATATATAAATTTAATATGGAGATGAAATTTGTAATATATATAATTTAAAACATTTCATTTATAAAAATATAAAACTGTACTGAATATTTGCAGTAATAAAAAGAGAAATTTACTTATTACTATTTGTAATAAACAATATAAATATTTGTTAAAGAGAAAATCAATCCTAGTGGAAAATTACACAAGTTATGTAATTTATTATGTAATACACTTTTTTATTAAATATCAGATGTTCAAACTATGAGATTCCACTAATAGTTTATTATTACTTAAAAAAATAAAATCATTAAATAATAATATTAAAAAATTTTATTCATATTTAAAATTTATAATACCTAATCAATATAGTTTAATTATTTTTTTAGATTTGTAAATCTTACTTTACAATTTTCTGATAAGTTATGAAGTTACACTCATACTTTGATGTCCTTTAATATATAGTTAAGTTATAAGAAAATAAAATCGTTAAATAATAACATTAAAAAATTTTATTAATACTTGAGTATAGCTTAATTATTTTTTAGATTTTTAAATCTTACTTTACACTTTTCTGATAAATTACAGTAAAAATCATAAAAATATTATTTAAGAGTCCCAAGATTTCCACTCTAAACCATCTGGAGGCTTCCTTTCAACTTTTTTTTTGCCCACTTCAGACCAATTAGTACTCAACACTGTACCACCTGATTCTTGCTGTTGAAAAAAAAAATATTATCATTCTTTAATTGAGAAAATAAAGAATATATTAAAATGTAATGTTTCTTACAAAAGATTTATTCATAGCCCGTCGAACTTCATCTGACCCTTTGCCATAAATTTGTTGGAAAAGTTCATTTAAAGCAGCTTCACCTTCAGGCTTCTCTTCTTCCATTTGTTTTTCAATTTCTTTTTCAACTTTATCCCAGTCTTTTACCTTTTTACAAGAGCTTGGATACTTAGGTGGTTGGCTTTGCAATATTTCTAAATAAAGATTTATTTTAAAGCTAATATTATCTTATTACTTACAAATTAAAAAACATATTTTATATAAATACCTTGAGGAATTGAAGGAACTACTTCTTGATTTATTGGATTTCCTTCTAAAGCTGGCCATCTATATCCATCCTTTTTTTTAAGTTTTATTTCTATTTTAGATGGTACAACTTTGTGCGTACATTCTTCAGGTACAACATAGTGGGCTAAATCTAGTTCCAAACTATAATCATTACCATTAGGTAATTTTGCAGAAACACTGAGCTAAAGCAAAAAAAAAATTATAAATTAATTATTAAAGTAAATGTTGTATTGATTTTAACTAATATTACTAAAATATTATGAATTTAACATAAAATAAAAGCTTTATTAAAATTATTTTACTCTTTTAAATTATAAATATTTTCATATGAAAGAAAAGAAAACGTAAGTATTAAAGTATTTTGAAAGAATGATAAACTAATTTGTACAAAAACTTTTTGAAGAGTTGAAAAATAAATTTTTTCGGTATAATTATATTATTTCACACTTACTGTGGTTTCAGTACAAACAACTTTAACATTTTCAGTATTTTTTGCTAAAATGGTTGCAATAACGTGACTTTCAGTTTGGTACCAATCGTGTCTGATTTTTGGTGCAGGAAGCTGAAGAAAATGTTTCAAATAATTAGTGGAATTTTTAATTTACCTAGAAATTTTTTAACTTTTTCTTCAAATTACACACCTGATTGTTCTGAGAATCAGTTTTTGCTGGCTCATCGGCCATTTTTGATTATGCTCATGAAAATTTACAAACCTGGGAAGACCCAATATAATTATTATATACAATATCTTTTAAAAAATCCTTAAACTTTTAATACCGAAGAATCTTGTTTAGTTCTTGAGTTTTTTGCTTGATATTTCTCGAAAAATCACAACGCCATGCTATTTCGAAATCTCTACAATGGCGGCAGCAGTGTCGCCCTTTTATACTATGCAATTAAAAGGCCTCTAAAAAACCCAGTAGAGGTGAAGATATCTTAAAACGCCTCTAAAAAAGTGTCCAAAACATGTAATTCGAGTATGAAAATTTCGATTGCTTCTCTTATGAAGCTTTAATTTTATAAATTTTATAAAAATTAATAATGAAATAAATTAAATTGAAGTATTTGTACGCGGAATAACCAGATTTTGTAATTTTTTATAAGTTCTATGGACTAGAAACGAGAGTATATTATTTATTATTATTATACATTTTAAAAAGATTCAAGCCTGAAAGAAATGTAATAATTAATATGACAAAAAAGTTTGAAAATAAATTTATTAGTTTATTAGAAAAAAAATTAATTTAAGTTAGTTAACGTAAGTTACAGAAGTTTAAAAGCAGGAAGTTAAAATAAGTAACTTTAATTAATGTTTGATTAATTAATATTAATATTAATATTATATATTATATATTTTATATATTTATTTAAAATTTGAACTTTTAAAGAATCAAAAACATCTGTAATGAAGAGTCGAGATATCTCGATTTAAACGACGCCAATGCAAGGCGTCGATTATCGACATGGCTACCCAGACCCAGACCCCCTCCAGACGCAAGCGAGGGACGAAGTGGATTGGAACGATGTCAGATCAGTAAGTACTTTTTCCGTTACTTTATAAATAAAGTTGCCATACAAAGTTTGTTTAAATGACGAAAACGTTTCCGTAAAGGCTTACGTAGCTTTTGCAAAGATATTAAACTCGGTAGCTTGCTCGCAATGGCCCGAATTGGAACAAAGCATTCGCTCACGCACAGTGAAGGTTAGCGATGAAATCGCTTGGACAATGACGTAGTTAGCATCTGTGCAGTAGTCTGTGGAAAGCCCAGAATCATTTTTGCGTATACATTGCGAGTTAATTCCACGCTATGTAGTTCCAAAGTCGTAAATATTGTTCAAAGTGCTGCAGCAATTCTCTGTTCCAATTTCATTGAAATACGATATCGCACCACTTATCCCCCCTTTTTCCGCTACTCAACGTTAAAATCGTATACTAAAAGATGCATCTGTTTGTACCTGTGTAGCGATGATACCCTTTTGGACGAAGATCTCGGAGATGAAGAGTACGACTTGGGTAACGACGAGGAAGAAGCGCTATTAGCCGATGACAATGAATTCGAGAGGGTGAGCGTATAAGCGGCGTATTACTTTTTTGTTCGCTTAATGCCGCACATATGTAATCTTTTATAAATTATTATTGACAAAAATCAATTATTTTTAGCGTAAGCGTACGATAAAAATTATTCAGTCACTACTATTATCTAGTTTTATAAGCATAGATTAATCGAGCATGATTCCAGAATCCCTAAATCTTGGTCTTATTGCGTATTCGACTCCATGTCGATTAGATGCACGAAAATTAAGTCACTTGTTCAATTTTGACGTAGGTTGAAGTCCCTCTTCTTGCAATTATTACTTACCTTATTAAAATGTTATCTTTTGAATTGGAGGCTTTAAAAACTTCTATATTGGTTTATGCCTTACTATATGTTACAGACCTATTAATTTTATCAATATTTTAAATATTACTTATTCATCGTTTTGTTTAATAAAAAACGAAAAAAGAAAAAGAAAAAAATAATGAATTCACACTAAAACACATTTTAGTGTTTGAAAAGGCCTGAAATTTTGTATTCTTCATGTACTCATTAAAGATTGTTAATCTTTATAGCGAATATTGAAAACCATGCGAGTTTCATCAGTGTGATATTTATTAGTTTTTATTTTAAAAAAGCCAGAATATTTTTAAAAAATAACAGGGGAAAAGAAAAGTTACAATATTTTGTGAAACTCTTTTTTATATTTCACAAGCTCTTTTTACAAATAGTAAAAAATTTTGCAGTAGATACAAAATTTTTATCAAAATTTAATCAATTTAATTTATTTATTTTTCTTATTTTTTCTTCTTGTATCATATTATTGATAGAAAATGTAGAAGAGTGAAAATATTTCTTTTCCTCTGAATAATGTCTTTGTGAAAATGTGATTTAAAATGTCACATTACTAAGTTCCAAGATGTATTTAGATTATGAGCATATTTTAATATTATAAACAAATGTTTCATTTTCCGTATAATGTACTTTGCTGCATATTTGCTCAATATTGTAAATATTGTTAAATGGTTTGCTGATGAATACTTAAAATAAATAATTTTGATATTAGCACATTTTAAATTAAAAAAAAAAATAAATTATATAGTTATTTTGTATTTTTGCTCTATGTAGGTAAAATCTTTTTTATTTAAAAGTCATAAAACTTTTAAACAATTTAAATTTTTGAGAAATGTAATTAGCAAAATTTTTGTAAATAAATTTTGATATTTTTTCTTGTAGATTATACTGAAATATTTTCAATAAGTTTTATCTTTTGAAGTTGTTTAGTTAGAACTTAATTATTATTGTTAAGAGAACACCAAGCCATTTAACTGTTACATTAATTCTTATATAATGTATATTTGCAATTAAACTGCCACAATATGTACCTTGTTTACATAGGTCCTAGTGGTACTCCTTTCTAACAACTGTTGTATGAAGCGGTTTACGTACATTTTGTTGGTATACATGTGTCTATTTCCTCAGAGGCCTTAAGTTTAAATAATTTTTAAATTATTTTAAAAAAAAGTCGTGTATTTTGCGCTATATTTATTATTTTGTTTTGTAGCAATATGCAATCAAATATTGCATTTATTTAGAAAATCTAATACTTTCCAAAATTTTTAATCATTTTTTGTTAAAGATTTTTTATTTAAAATTTTTATTTATGTGTAATTTATGTTGTAAGTAAATGTTTAGTAATCAAGAATTTAATTCAAATTAGAATTTAATTACAGATTAATATTGCTGCAAAAACAAAATCTTAGATTTTGATACTAATGTTGTACATCTTGCGTTAATTTGTAATAATTACATCCTATCAATCTAATCATTTTTATAAATGCAATATTAGCAATTCAAATGGGGTTTTTAAAAGCTCACTTAATTTTAAATAATTTAATATTTCAAAATTTGTTTGTAATTTTTATTATGAACAATTTATGATATGATAATTCATCAGCAACACTATTTATTTAAAACCTTTCTTTTGTAATACTAAAATAATTTAAACAATCTTCATTAGACTTCAGTGTTTAAACAAAATTAGTGTTATGAGAAAGGGTAACTAAACATGGCTTCATTAAATCTGCTGAAAGTACCTGAATTCACAATTTGCTGATAATATTGCTATAATTTAATTATACATTTATTTTGATAAAGGAAAAATTAAATTTTTACTAAAAATTTTAAATAATAGTACAGGGTTAAACCCAGTAAATTGAGTAAATACCATAGATTTAGATTGTAATTGTAGTAAATAAGGATAACATAAAATCGATGCACGAAATGCATTCGATATTTTCATACCAAATATTCGCAATTTAGTTACCCGAGCAGCAGGCTGTATGTAAAGGAGAAGAAGAGACAGATGATGTACTGGACCTTGGTGTTACTGATGCACTTGACGATTTGGAAGGAGAAGAAGAAAATCTACATTCTAAAAACAATGTAGAAAACCTCCAAGACAATGATCATCAGGCAGAAAAACAAGTGGAGAGTGTTCCCAAACAAGAACAAACTGACCAAGTTATTTCTCAGGAGAGTCAAGACCATCATTCAGAAGAAGAGCCAGATGTTCCAGTTGTGCGACCAAAAACTGATCTGCGAGAAAAACTGCGGGAAAAATCAAATAATAAACGAGAAGCCTTTGTTGGCAATGGTCAAGCAGTAGAAGATGATGATGGCGAAGAAGCCAAGGAAAGAAGAAACAGATTTCAAAGTGAGAGAGTCATGGTTCAACCAAAAATGAATCATGATATTCCAGATTCCTTAGAGAATGTTGTAACTGCAGAGCAGCATCGGTCACACTACAGAAATCGTGATAGAGGGGATAGAAGTGATAGAGGGGATAGAGGTGAAAGAGGAGATAGGGGTGATAGAGGTGACCGAAGTGACAGAAATGATAGGGATAGAAATGATAGGATTGATAGGGGTGACAGGGCTGATAGAGGTGACAGGAGAAATATCAGAGGCAGAAACAGTGGAAGATATGATCTACATCAGTCAGGAAGGTAAATTATATTTTTGATATTTTAAGCAAATTTTTAGATTTTTTAAATATATATATTTTTTTTATTTTATTTTATATTTTTCAAAAATGAAAATAAATATTGCTTACGTTTTCATCAAAATTTAAGAAAATTCATTGTATATTCTATACATTCTAAAATAGATATCATCATGGTCACGGTCCTCCTCCTACAACTCAGCAACCACCATTCAGGGCACCATTGTTGGAGAATCGACCACCATTTCAGGCAGGATCATCAAATAATGTGCCTATGCAACAACATCATCAAATATATCCACATCATAATTCTCAAGTTCAACCTCCTTATCATCATCCTCTGCCAAATGGTCTTATGCCAGGACACCCTCATTTTGCTGAACCAAGGCTACCAATGCCTCCTAATCAATTTGCTGATTCAATGAGACCTCCAGGTCCTCGAATGAATGCTCCAAGGATTGATTATGGACCAAGAGGTCCACCGTCCGGACCACCAGGTCATTTAGGACCTCCAGGTCCACCAGGTATTCCTGGTCATCCACCAGGACCACCTGGCCCACCAGGTCCTATTGCACATCCTCTTGGACCACCTGGACCACCTGGTGTATCTGGTCCTCCTGGACCTGGACCTAATTACAACTGTCCACCTAATCAACCTCCATTTGGGGCTAATCAGGGCATGTATCCAAATCATGGAATGCATATTTCTGAAAGAGGGCCGCATCCAGGCAATCAAGGTCCGCCAATGTCTATGATGCCCGGTCCTGGAGCTCCTCATATTCCAGGAAATCCAGGTCCTATGATACCTGTAAGCCAAGGAATGTCAGTGCAAGGATTTAATCGGTCACAACCACCAACTCAACCAACACCTCGACCGAACGCACCTAGTCAACCAGTGTACGAGAACAGGATACCATTCCCTGAGCCACAATTCGAAGGACATCCATCTTTTGATTCTAGAAATTCGTACAATTCACCAGTCAGTCAATTTAATAATAATGTACCCCCAGTTACACAACCTCTTTCACAAAATGCACAGCAAATTCTGGCAGGAATAACGAATGTGTCGGGTATACCGAGCATTCCAAATGTTCCATCTATACCAACTGGACATAAAATATTAATTAATCCTCATTTTAGAGGTAATCAGACCAAAAGTGAAGGTTAGTTTTTATTTTTTTCTTTCATTTTTTGAATAATTTATAAATGATAATCCTACTATTTTTTAGCGAAATCCCAAGATCCTGCAGATAAATTTGTACAAGCATTGAGAAATGCTTCCAACTCTCGTGAAAACCGTAGTAGTCAGCAGTCTAAAACTGATGTAAGATTTATTTATTTTGATTGTAATATTCATTCATTAGATAGTTAAATAATAACCAAATGTTTATTTTAGGACCCTATCTTATATTTTTCGGATATGTGGCAGGAAACTAAACCACGAAGATCTCATAATAGTAATTCTCGCAGATCATACTCTCCTGAAAGTAATTATTCTAAAAGCAGTAATTATAATAGTTACGAAAATAAATATAAATCAGAAAGTCAATGGACTCACAAAGACGGCCATTCAGAGGTAAGATAAAATGTTTTATTAAAAATATTTTATCAAAAGATTTTTTTTTTTGCAATCAAACAAAAAAGAATATTTTTAATATAATTTTAAGATAACAAAAATTTGTAATACAAAGTAATAGTTTAAATATTATCACAGAGAAAACAATGCTTATTTTTATTTTTTTATTCAAGGGGACGCGACATATCGGTTGTAATTTGTTACATTTTTAATTATTAATTTGAAATTTTTGCCCACCAAAGTAACTGCATGCTATCTCAAAAAGAGTACGGATTTATTTTTCTAATTAACGTGATTTCGTTTATAAATTCAGTAATATGCAAATTATAAAATTACATGTATTAAAAATAATAACAGAAACTAAAACAACTCAATTTCATAAAAATGAAATCATTTATTAAGACAAAATCTGTTAACTTCGTGACAATAAATAAAAAATTATTAAGTTGTATTTAATAATCAGTAATTAGAGCGCGTCTCAGGTCAAAACTGCGAGAACAGCGGAGAAGAGCATCCGCGTTTATTACTTGCGAGAAAGATTATAGCTTGCAAATATAACTAAAAATGTACATATCAGATCCGGAAATAATACGCAACTTTTATGCGTAGAATTTTGCTCTATAAACTACGGAATATATTGTGACATTCATTATCGAAATTTCCTGTATATTCATTTTATTTTTGCTTTAAATTTCACATTAAAAAAAAAAAGCTTAAATTATAAAATCCGAATTAATTTAAAAAATTCTGTCAATCTTACTTTCAAGAAAAGGAAGTTATTAAAATTTCGTGAAAGTTTTACTTCATCTATAGAGAATTTTTTATTATTTAAAATTATTTTTTTATTTTTTTTTTTCCTAATTTGATAAAATTAAGCGATAATTCGATATCCTCGACTCGAAATCGATAAATGCTCGAAAAGTGAACGAATCTCGCGTGGGATTTTTATAATAGGGAAAGGAAAGGATGGAATGGATGAACTAAATATGAACCAAAAAGATCACGTGTGACAAGGTTTGTTCCGAGACATCTGTACATCGGTTTCAGACTTATGCGACCTCAAATTTTGTAACACTTTCAGTCACACAGAATCGTAGCGAATAAAATATATACATTTTTCAAAAACTCATTCATTGGAATCAGAAACCTTGAAAAATTGAAATTAATTAAATTCAGTAGTTTCGAAATGTTCATCTTTAAAATACTTTCTATTCGAGAAAGCAAAAGGGCACCACAAAGAAATATTTTTATAAATTTCAAATTTAAGGCTTAAAAAATGAACTTTATGTATATATTCGATCAGATGTAATTAAACTTATTCTTTAGATCTAAGTTCCTTCCCATTACTTACTTTTAATTTACATTGTATTCTAATTTTTATGTAGGATCATAGAAGTTCTCGCGATTCATATCGGGAAAGAGAATCGTCACCTCGATCTCGAAGTGACCAAAAAAATTACTCACCTTCGCCTAACAGCAGTAGCTATCGTTCTGAAAATCTTGATCACGGAACTGTAAAAACAAGTTCTCAAAAAGTTGAAAATTTCAAATCGTCAAAATCACCTGGAAAAGAATCTAGCAGAACAACTCAAAAAAGGTTAATTGACGAAATTCCAGATAAAAGTTCAAGAGAGGTTAGTCCAAAAAAATTAAAAATTAATACAAGGCATGCACAGATCGTTGAGAAACCGATTGAAAAAATTGTTAAAAAGGTAAATATTTTTAATACGTTTTATATACAAAATTATTTATGTAAAATAACAATTTATGATCTTATAATTTTTAGGAAGAAGAAATGGATCCAGAAATGAGAGAATATCGTAAAAAAATGGAGGAACAAAAACGCCTTCGAGAAAAAATTCTACGAGAAAAGGAAAATCGTCGAAAATTGGCTGCCTTGGAAAAACAAAATTCACAATCATCAGCAGATTTAAATAGTGCAGGTTTGTTAAGCAATATTCTTTTTTTTTAGAATACATGAAACGTTAACAGAAACAACCAATAGTTTTCTTTTTCTTTTTAGAAAACGTGAAGCAAGAAACAACTTCGCTTGCAGCAATTGCAAAAGAAAATACCAAGGGAAAAATTAGTCTTACAACTGCTAAAGGACGATCGAGACTAATTAATATGCAGTCTGCAGAGGTATAGCAAAAAATATCCCTTTTATCTCCAACTTCTGTAGATCTACAATTTATGTTCTTATTGAAAGAACAAAACTGTTTTTATTAGTTGAATTTCTTTATAACCAAAATCGGTTAATTTGTTAGTTATTCAAGGAATTTTTTATAGCCTTATATTCTTATATATTTTTGCAAAAATATTTAAACGAAGTCAATAATGTGATAAGTAAGTCGAGCTTACTTAATATCGAACAATATTAAAACAAACTTTTAACAAGATCTGTTTAATTACCATGTACTTTCACTGCCATTTAATCCTTATTTTTTTTCGTGAGATAAGACTGTTACTTTTTCATAATTGTTTCTTAATTCCTATTCCTGTAGTTTTAATTGAGTTACGATTTTAACTTTATGACGCGCATTTAGATATCAAATTATTACTTTTTATTGTATATTTTTTATTTGTTTGAATAAAACGTATATTTTTAAATAAATATTGTTTCCCTTCATTCCCTTTAGGAACTTAATCATTAAACCATATAATCAAACAATTAGTTGACTTCTATGAAATCAACAAGTATTACATACATTAGAATCTTTTAGATTCAATTTCTTTCTAAATTTACTGTAAGTAGGTCATGTTATTCAAGGAGAACACTGGAATATAAATTATTATAAAACTAGCAAACTTTTTTCATCATTAATTAAATTAATATTCTATAATTTAAAATATATTTCTATATATATTGATATTAGTAATAAATATTTATATAAATAGATAATAAAAATTCACTTATTTATATATTTATGTAACAGATTGTTACAGTTTTATATTTTTTTGATAAGAAATGTACAATTTTTTTTATAGGAAAAACTACCTAGTGTGCGAGTAATACGTAGTATACAAACAAAACAGCCGAAAGACCGTTTATCAAAACTTATTGACGAAGACGATTACGACGACGACGATGATGATGATGACGATGGTGGCAAGAGTGAACTTTTAACACGAATAGTTTTAAATAAAGCAAAGAATGCCCAGAAAACTTTATTGCAGAAGAGCAGTGCACATAATTCACAGAAAGCTTCAATTACTCATACCGCGAATGCTAACCGACAACTCGGCCAAATCAGGCAGTTACTTACCAATTCGCAAAGAATTGTCGTTCAAAATACATCAACTGCACAACATAAGCAACAGCAGCTCACTGGACAGGAGCAACGCCAAAGAATAGTGGTACATAAACCACCATCTCAAGAAGCCAAGAAAATCATAAAATCGAATGTAGTTAAAGTTGATAATTTAGCTGCAAGTACAACAGAAGCGCAAATTCGACGAATGTGTCAAGGAATCGGCAGCATTGAGGTGACTATCTTTACGTAAAAGATCGGTATCAAAGAGCACCGCTATAATTGTTGAAAAATTTCATTTATGCACTGTAGATACAATGCACTATTACATCGCCGATTATTTGCATTCGCTTTAGTTATTTTCTTTATTTTTATTGGCTATGGAATCAGGTATTTGGTAGTTAATATTTTGCTTTTGCAACATTTAGCGTAGAATGCGGAACATTTTCATCTTGAAACTTTCTCTATCTTTCTTGCATTATGATGGACCTACTTTATTATCATAAATTGTTTTTTTTTTAATTCTAATGATTATATTGTAACGTTAATCATTAAAAGTTATTATTCCTAATAACTATTAAGTAAAAAAACTTATAGATTTCTACAAGTTAGAATTATACCATTAAATGGTACATCATTTATTATGTTAATAATATTTGTAAAATAGAAACATAATTTAAGATTCAAACATTATTAAAAAAAAAATTAAAATTAAAAATAGCTTATAAAACAATTTCATTTATACTTTCAAAGTTATGATTATTTCAATAAGTTGCATTACTATTGATTAAAGTATTATTTAAAAATAATGTATAATAGTATTCGGTATATTATATATTTTTAAAAAATTGCATGAAATTTTTTCAAAAACTTTGCATTGCACTGAAGTTTGAGAAATATAAGGACTGACGTTGTTATTTTAAGTTTATGAAATTCGTATTTTTAATGTAAATGTATTTAAATTTGTATCAAAATTTAAATTTTTGTAATTTTTTTTATTGATATATTTTTATATTTAGTGTTGCATTTAAAATTTTTATTGTAATGCTGATGCTTGATTACTTGTTATTATTGTTAAATTCTGTATTTTGTATTTTATTGAATGTGGTTACTTCTTTTTTTAAAGTTAACTACAGTTTATCTTGTTAATTTTGTTGCTGCGATTATTCTGCTCTGTTGCACCGGTAACACATAAATTTATAAAAACTTTGTTTATAAATTTTTTAGCTCTGTTGGAAATATTTTTAGAATAATTTAGCTGTATTTGTTAATATAAACTTTTTTAAATAATTTAACTTCGGATAAGTTGAAAATTTATTCTGTAGGAAAATCTTTAATTTTTCAACTTCTATTTTAAATATTTATGATATAACTATATAGACAAATAAGACGAAAAATTACAAAATATCTTCGTAAGACATTACAAAATTTCTTTGTGCAGAAAAATTTAAATTAATCTAATTAACTGCATGTTGCCGAAGTTTTAGTTTTTCAATCATAAATTTTAATTTTTAACTGTTTTAGTAAATAAAACAATAAACATTCTGAATTTAACATTAATAAATTTTTGCAAATTTATTTTTTTTAATTAAATATCTTTATTTAAAATACAATTAAATTTTACGTTTCAGTCATATAAAATTAAAGAACTTTAAGAAATTATTTAGATTTTTGTAAAAATCAACTATTTTTTTGGCATTGCAGTATTATGATGTATTTTTCAAAGTTTCATCATTTACAAAAATATTTCCATTAGGGTAAAAAAATCACTGCTTTTCTCCGTTGGTAATCTCATTTGTAATGGGTATAACACGTCCTTTTTATGGCATGTGAAATGCATATGAATATCATCTTCAATTAAGCTTTCCATACAAGCTTCGATTTTTACGTAAAATTAAACAAGCAATATTTTATGGATATACTGATATGTTTGCTTTGTATGTGATAATTACCTAAGTTGATTTTTATCTGAAATGCTTATATAATTTATACTTTTATACTTTTATTGATGATAAATAAAGAAATATAATAGTAAAGTGGTAATATTTGTTTTTTCTTTGTTGTTCGTGTTGTAGAGTATACAAATGGGCGAAGGTAACGCTACGATCGTCTTTAAAACACAGTCTGCCGCCATGGTTTTTCACAAAAAGTATCAGCGAAAAATGCTGGATCTGTCACTTATTAAAGTTCAACTGGTACCACAAAACTCGGCCGGTAAGGCATCAACAATGCTTTTGAAAAATTCCACGAAGAATTAAAAGTTAGAAAAAAAGATAGCTATTAGCTCTCAATGTTTTGATGAATAAAGTGTGCAACTTTTTCAATTGAGGATAAACACAATTTCATTAATATATATGTTTAAAACCGTTTGTAAATACTATATAAAATTGCTATTATTAATTTAAGTACGTGTCCTGAAGGACACAGATAATAATTTTTTCGTTAAAGAGAAAATACGTAAAATATAAATATATATATATATATATATATATATTGTAATGATCTGTAAAATAAAAAAAAGTAAGCTGTTTCTCGGCTATTGTAAAAATTTCGTAAAATGCGGCATGTGCAGTTTTTCATATGCTTAACACTATTATATAGAGTTATTTCATACAGTGAATATAATTATATGTGAATTATTATAAGCAGTGTACATTCTTTTTTATAATTTATCATTTTATTTTAGAAAATGACTACAATAAAAAATATTAAGACCAATTCCGAGTTTACAAGTTATTTAATAAAAAAATACCTTCTTATTGTATAAAATAATAAAAACAGCATGACCATCAGCAGAAGTGAAACTTCAATAATTTATTGAAATGAGTAAATTGTACTTTTACATAGCTATTATATTATGTTATATCGTATATTATATTAATATTATATTATAATACATTATTTAAATCATATTATTTTGAAAAAAATTATAAAGGCAGCAATTTTAACCTTTAGACGGCTAGAATTTAAAGTGTTTAAAATTGCTCAAACTTGTGTCTTGTATTATGCATCAACTACATTTAAAGTTCACATTATGGGTCGATTTATCGGCTTTCAGGCAGTCTAAAGGTTAAGTAACGAAAGATATATGTGGAATTTAGTTTAATATTATAACACTTAAATCATTTTTACTTCAAAAATTAAATATTGCAAGATTAATCATTAATTATTAATGAAAAAAATGAACTTTTCTGTTTTTATAGTTGTACATATTTCATTTTTTTAGCAACTTTATACAGTTATTTTTTTGGGGTATAGTTTGTTAATTTTAAAACATTTTATAATTTTGAGCATCTTTTATGTGTGTTTAATATTGTAGGTAAGGTGCGTTTTATACACATAAGAATCGTACACGTAAACATTGTACACAATTTAGCATGGCCCAATATATCT
>JAWWEM010000001.1:15187837-15197986 GCA_035582935.1 Ormyrus thymus
TAATGCATACGGGACAATGATAATTATAAATCTCCCGGAGTGTAGTGAGCGCCGCTCGCGTCCGTTCTATTCCGAGCTCAATTTGACAAGAAAACGCGTATCTGCCAAATCATTTTTTCATTTGAATTTTCATGCATTACAAATCCAGATTTACATCTCATTACAGTTCAACGCAAAAAAATCAATTGGACTTTCTAGCCAGGAAGCGCATAATCGTTCCGAGTCAACGCAAACTCGCTTCTGCATATGGCAGATTCGCAAGGTCACGCGCGCGTTATCTGTACTAATTGAACTGCGCGATGCGCTCTTCTCTGAACTCGCGAGCGACGTGTGCTCGTGCATGTACCGCGCGGTAATCGTCCGAACGGTATTTTCTAATTCGTATTTTCAGCGTGCCCGACCGTTACGCGATTGTGCCGTGTGGTGTCAATGGGCCAGGCAGGCCGACGAATAAAAGCAGCCAGCGCGCTCGAGGATGCTAATTTTCAGTTTCCCTCTTGCTTCGCCCGTCGTCGACAAAGGACGAGAAAGCTTGTTTATAGAGGCGCTCAAGAGCCCCGGTATATTGGATTAGAACGTTTTCTCGCCGCGGACGAAGCGGAATTTTGATTGAATGTAAATCAATTCACGACGTATAAGTCTTTAAAAGTTATTGTGACGTCGATGAAAAATTGCAAATAGTATAGCGCGGAAGGCTTTAGTGTTTCAGATGAATAAAGCGCGTTGTATGATCAAACATATGTGCCATTTTATTTATAAATTTAATTTAATCATGAATCATGTACTAATTTTTTATTTTTATTTTGTTACAGGTAAGTTTACCCAGGATTTTTAATTGCGAGCAATAATGAAAATGATCGGTGAGTTTTGCAAGATTTACTTGATTTAATAATTGCCCCAGCAAGGATTTGTAATTCTACTTAATTATTACAATCCTCTGAGCTATATCTTCTACAGTGTATTGCAAATTTTGCAATTTGTACCCCATAAAATAATGCACACGACAGACTGACACAACAATAACAATGCCTTTATTAAGTTCTCAGTTTCTACAATAAGAGAAATGTCCTAGTTTAGTCATTGTGACCGTAATTTGCCCACACGCCATAATGCAATCAACCTGTTGCTTTTAATTGTCGTCGTTACGATTTGAGATTCCGACAATGAAGAAAAAACAAAATGAAATTGTTTTCGAAATTACAGTATTTTTAAATGTATTTATTTTTAGCGAAGGTATTTATAAATTGACGTATTAGCCAGTTTCATAATATTTTGGGTTTTCTCCGCGTTATGGGTTTTGCTCGTCTTACACGGTCAAGTTTCTATGAGTATTTCTGCTAAGAATATTTTGGAACTATTCCAAGGAATAAGAGAAGTACACTTCCTTGAAATGGTTGCTATTACTGCGAGAAAATCTCCGCGTACTTAAAATACCACTTCTAGAATGTTAGAAATGTTTGTCACATTAAGCAGATAATTTTATAGTGTTCTTAAAAACGCTCTCGTGTATAAATAAGAAATTTTTACGCTCCATTTTAAGCTGATTAAAAAAATATTCCCCGAATATCTATCACCTATAGATATATATTAATCGAGGTAAATATATTTTTACACCACATTTAAATAAAAATCTGTATGAAATTCGTTCTTTTTTTATTTCACTAATAAAAGCGTAAATTTAATTCTCATTTTATGCGCCGTTTTGCTCGAATCAGAACAGGTTGTACATTCTACCAGTTCCGATTGCAAAATATCATTCCAATAACCGAAGCGCCTAGAAACCAGCAACCCAAGCCATACATAAGCCTAAGAGCATCTTTTTTGCAAACGATCAAATTCAATCACATTTCGTACATTCCACTTTTAACTGCGTACGTTAATGGATGTAGCAATTGAGCAACGCACACCTCCTTTTTAACACCGCGATGCTGTAATAATGATAATATTAACATGCCGTAGAGGTTCTAAAAAAGAAGAATCGTACGTTACCGTTACGAGCTTTCCAGCTCGTAATTATAAAGCTTTAAAACGGAAACTATATCAGTAGATCTGCTACGATCAAAGCCGATATAAATTCCTAGGCGTTTTCGTTGCTTTCGAATTTCCAAGGAAAAACGAGAAGGTGCGCAGTTTAAAACCACCGGCGCATACTTAAATGCTTTTGCGGCGAAAAACCACCCTCGAGCCGCAGAGTTTGGCGCCGGCGAGAATAGCCGCACAAGTAAGCCCATCCGTCCGCAGCCCAAAAAGCAAGTGGAGCGCGCCGAGATGAAAGCCATCCGCGGCGCCCTCCTCCTTCGGCCGCTCCCCGCTCCCAAAGAAAAAGCCCTCCGGAGGGTGGCGCGGATCGGCGAAGCCGTGGAAAGGCTGCTGCTCTCGGGGTTCATCGGCCAGCGGCAGCGCGCCTCGTCTAAAAATACGCATCCCTCCGCGTGGCAGCAGCAGCAGCAGCAGCAACCCCCCGCCAAGGTGGACGCTTTCGTCGCGCTGTGCACGAGTTTCGGGCCGTCCCCTCTCCTTGACGACGCGCCGCGGCGGCGGCGACGGCGGCGACTCGAAGCCGCGAGCGAGCAGCGCGAAGCAGAAGGCAGCGCGACACGAGAGCGCGCGAGCGCCGCGCGACAACTCCGTCCGGCTTTTTTCCGCGAGCGAAGAACGCGCCGCACGGAGAGGGAGAGAGAGGGACGCGCACCGCAGCTGTTAACGGATCTCCTAGACTGGTTATGTCTTCGACGGCAGCGGTACATCGGAGCGGATTCACCTGTTCGGAAATCACTGCGGACGGACTCTCGCGAGTCCTCGCTGAGGCTGCAGGAGCTTCAAATTCTTGGCCGCGCTTTTTATAACCTTTTAAAAACTAGTAAAAGGAAGTTTTCGGAAGGTAGAGTGAAATGTTGCTGGTGAAGTGAGAGAAAAAAAGGCCGGCGGTTACGTAACCCAAATTTCGGATCAGAATAAAAACAGTGATCTTCAAGAGAGAGCGATTAGTGCGCACTTGCCCGCAGTGCTTCGAAGCTCGGTGAGAACGAGCGGAGCAAAAATTAAGGTCCCGCTGGCGCGAAAAAGTCCGGAGAGGAAATTAGCGCAGCCGCGCCAACGGCACGACCTCGAGCGCAGAGAAAAACGTAATAATGCAGGTGCGTGATAAAAGGTAAACAAGGATTACGAAACGCTCTGGGACGTCTCTCGTGCCAGTCTACGTCACGTACATACACACTTGCCCGCCGGCCGCTGGAAATATCAATTCTTTCTTTCTGAAAACTTCTCAGTCGCGCCCCCGACTTATGATACTGTAATTTGTCGGCATCAGCTTGGGACTCTTTTTTTCTCGGCTCTCGAGAGGCGGAGGGAATGAGCATTTTCTACGTGCGACTCTGAAGGCAGTAGTCGCGCGGCGAACGCTCGTTTTACGCGAAAATTAATCACGGGAATAGCGTCGCCGGGCCTTTGTTTTATTGCACGATGACTCTTATCTTCCTGCGTGGCATTGACGCGAAGTTGCGAATGTGCGGATGACAGTAAAATAAAAAAGGCGACACGAACGTTATTTACGCGCGGGTTATCGAAAGGAAGGCGACTCTTTTCAGAATTTCGAGTTGTGGAAGAATATTTTTGTACTTTCGAATTGTGTAAATTGTTTAATCAGCATTCGCTTTGAAATCTGCGCGTACGTTAATTTGTAAACGAGCAGTTCAAAAGAAAAAAACTCGAATTTGGACAGTCTCTTTGCCGAAAATGTATTCGCAGTCAAGTCCACTTTGACACAACAATGAAGCGCGCCCAAAGGGGGGGTAATAAAAGCTCATTAACCGCCTAATAAAACGAAGCGCTTCCAGGCCAGAAATCCGCGTCCCGAGAACAATAACATTTTGCAAACGTCGGCGGATTCCGGTGCGCGCGCGTCTCTGCGCCTACTTTCACGCTCGCTCCCCGCCGCGAGATTCGGCGCGGGACACACGCGAAAAAGAGAAAAAGGAGCCGAACAATGCATTCATTATCACGCGCGATTCCTCTCCTCTCGCGCGAAGCTACCGCGCGGCCGGGAGAGAGAAAGAGAGAGAGAGAGAGAGGAAGAACGGATCGCCGCTCGTCTCTCTCTCTCTCGCGAATGCAGGGAAATTGCGCGCGAGCCGCTCGCTTCGGCCTCGTTACGAGCAGGACAGGAGAATAAGCAAACTTACTTGAGAATTGTTCGATTAATCAATACCTAGTTTTGAATCTGCATAATTGCTCGGGCTCTTTAGTTCTCTCCTGGATATCGCGAGGAATTGCCTGCGTTTCGCAGTTTAAAACGAGTGGATTTTTACTTTTTTAATTCAATCTTTATGCGTTAACTCACGTGTGGCAACGAACTCGTCGATCGATATCGTCTGCGATCATTTACAAAGATTATTAAAAAATTTTCATATTTTCATTGCTCAACTCGAGCTAAATCATACAAACACGACGTATTCAATTTCAGAATTATCGCCGTAAAAGCCAAGCCTCGGAAATAAAAAGCATCCTTTGAAAAGTAAACAGTCAATAAAAGCACAGCGCTCGAGCCTGTCAAGAGGCAGCAACCCAAGACTCCGGAGTGCCGAACGATAAAAATAAACTCGAATTCAAAGCGAAGACGGACTACACCCAGGCGAGCGGTCCGCTTTGATTAAGCAGCGACGCTTCCGGTCGCGCGCCGATCGCCTCGTCCGAGGCCCTGCGCCGGAATGCGAGCTATGCGAGAAGTCGATATGCCACTGGAGTGGCATCGGCTCGTTTTCGGGATCTAATGTTGACCGGCGTAAGTGAACGCCGCTGCGTTTTACGATTGCGGAGCCAACAATCCTCGCTGTCGGATTTAATGACCGCGGCCATCTCGCGGCTCGGCTTTTCGAGAGCTCGCTGTGTTGCTTAATTTCGAAGATTTTTCATTTTTATTTACGTTAAGAATGGAAAATTTAGCGCGGCCCGAGCAGTTGAGAAACGCATAATTGGGCTTGTTAGTAATAGGCGCTGCATATACATGAGGAAATTGGAAAAGTTTCGATTTCGTGGCCGGATTTCTCAATTCCCCGCCACCGCTTCGATTTGGAAACTCGCGGGAATTTGTTCTTTTATTTTTGTTCGGAAAGAATCCATTACCCTGAATCATTCCGTATAATCGAGCAGCGCCGCGTTCGAAACTCAAATCTTTTATTCTACGAGAGCCGCATCATAAACAAGCCCACCGGGGCGAATGAAACAATGAGCAAAGTGGCTCTCGCGTTTACGACTGATAATAATTCATTTTGAAATCCCTCGCGTTTTCCCAAATCGATCCTAAAGCCTGAGCGCCTTCCCGAAAATCATTACCCCGCACGCACAGCGGCCAGTGTTCCTCGCGCGCGGCAACTTCAATTGCGAAAGCTTAGCTCCGACAAAATGCCAATAATCGCTCTCGGCGAAGACAAAGAAAAGCCGAGCAGCAAGTAAACGGCGGACGGCCCTCCGCGGAAAAAAGCTCGCGGGCTAATTATGCGCGCACGAACTTTCCTCGCAATCAGGCGCGATCCTCCGTCGATCAAAGGGCCGCGCCTCCGCCGAGAATCCGCGCGCTTTCAGCGGGAAAATCGCGCTCCGCGTTGCGCAACTTCCAGCCGGCGGCGGCTGCGACGGCGAGCGCCTCTCGCGCGTAATGCGCGGATACGCGACCGGAGCGCGCTGCACTCGACTCGGGAAAGAGCCGGTTGTATAACGCCGAGAGACGGAGGACGGGGAGCCTCTCCAGTGTGGATCCGGACGCGACGGAGCGCTGCGCCGCGGGTTTTCGAGCTCTTTCGCGGGCGGCATCCGGCGCCGCATGCACATGTCGCTCGAGTGGCCGTCGGGAGGGGCGTGCGTGCGAATTGCCCGTGAATGCGCGGGCCGCAGTCGTGGCTTCTCGCGGCAGGTGTTGTATCAGTTGCGCAAATCGGAACTTTAATTCCGCGCTCCGCCGTAAGATTTGCCCGTTTAATTCATTGAGAACGCAATCCGAGCTTACGTAAAGCCGAGAGCGGCGCCGGCGCGCAGCTGCCCAACTTTGTTGTGGCTTGGTGAATATTCGATTTTTCATTCATTGTAAACTGGCTCCGAGCGCGGTCTAATTTCAAAAGGACTCGGAATTCGGTTTGTTCGATTTTAATTAACCTCTTTTTTTTCGTACGAGCCTTGGAAGCTGCTTTGTGTCGCGTAAAAAATTAGAGTGTGTGTCTGCCCGGAACCTTTTACCGGACGACCTTGAAAATATATATTAATCAGCTAAAGTAATAATAACTATTAATTAAAGGAATTTTTACCGGCAATCGTTTACGTCTCCGCTTAGCGAGTGAAGCACTTAAAGATGCTAAAATAGGTTTAAACGATACACCACTTATGGGTCTGTTAAATTGACATAATTAACTAATTAGTTGAAAATAAATCGGTGAAATCGTGCAAAAAAAACCAGTCGATACGCCGCCTAGAGAATCTATTAAATTAAATTCTACATTATTAAGGTAAACAGTTTAGCCCATTAATCTAATTAATAGAAGTCCGGGTAAAAATTTGCTTTCTCTTGATAAAACTTAAGAAAGTAACTTTGGGATCTAAAAAAAATTGACCTTCTATTCTACTTTTAGCAATAAAGAGTCCTTGTGAAACGGCAAAAATTTCCTGCGCAAAGTCCATTTTATCACTCAAACGGTTATGACAATTTAACAGTGAGATAAATGTTCTTTTATTATTGTCTTGACCCGCGGAAGTGGTATAGTCTTTGTTTTTCCGAGCAAGCTGAACGAAAAATATTGAGATATACTGAACGTTTTCTTTAAAATTCAATTTTTTTTTTATTAATACTAGAATTTTGTAATCAAAGTCTCTTTGAATGCACGGCTGGCGACCTTAGCGACATTACGAAAGCAGATTTGAATTTAAAAAATGACAACTCACTCAAAAACAGGCCTGCAGCCTGCCTTGGAAATATAAAACCCCCCCACTTGGCACCTTTCATTCGCTCGGCGGTTTTCAATTTCGCATTTAAAACGCAGCCCGTCTCCGCGTTTCCCAGTTTAATAGAAAAAAAGCCTGCATAATTAACAGTCGGAAAAGTAGACCGCTGAAAAGTATCCGCGCGGCGACCAGCTCCTTCCACCGCGCGCTAATGAGGAAAACCAGCAGGTATACGCAGCCGCGCTCGCAAAAATCACCAACAATGCGCCTGCTCGCGCATACCGGGAGATCCGCGCGAGCAAAAAGCCTTCGCCTCGTAAGCAAAGCATCCTCCCGGCATATCGTCCGCCGACCGAGAGAGAAAAAAGGGCGAAAACGCGGCGCGCAGCCGGGGGGCAAGAAAAGCCGGGAAACGTCGGGGCGATTGTTCGCCGCCGCGCTCGGGAAAATTTATGGGCCTCGGCCAATGAATAAGGCCAATGATTAAGGCCTACGAGCGAGACGCGCCGGCAAATAGGCAATATCGAGCGTAGCGCGAAAGTCTGTCCCGGCGCGGCGCGCGACGTGCTCTTGAACTTGGCGCGGTCGATCTATTAATTCATCCGCGCGCATTTCGCAATTACCGCGGCGGTCGCGCGTCAACTTGTTTTCTTCTAATTAATGGCCGCTCTCGGTGTGTTACGGCCGTGTAAGAGCCTCGCATCGGACGTCGAAGTGAATCGTCAGTCGGAGGAAAAACGACGGAGGAGAGAGAAGATGCTGGGGAGAGCTTCGCGCGCTGCTTCTTGTCCGACGGTTTCTTTTGAATAAAACATTACGTAAAACTGGACGTCTGCATTAAGAGTTTCGATTGGTTTCTTTACTGTTGCTTGAAGAGCGATAAAAACAGCGTTTTCAAAATGTTTTGCCGACGCGTCGAATGAAAAAGCTATTTGCAGCGGGTAAAGGAAGCGAAAGCTGGTTCTTAAATAGAAGTGTGCGTTAATTCTGAAGGCTAAAATAAAAGAACTCGAAGCCCAGCGAAGCGTCTTCCACGTGAATCCGAGCTGAAAAGTTTCTGGATTGTATTCGTCGCGTTTTTTGCCTCTCGTCAGAATGACATTTCTTTTCGTTCAACTTCAAGGCGGCTTTGCGTAACGCGTCGCGGTCGTGAAAAGCGACGAAGGAGGAAAGGGAGCGCATCAGGCCAGTCGATCTATCGGAAAGAAAATGTGCTTCCTCTCTTGTCGAGCGGCGCAAATGAATTTCCAAGTGCTTCGTGAACTGAAAAAAATCATCAACAATGATTTTACTACCTGGTAATGAAAAAATCTTTCCATTCTGCATGTATAATTGCGTAAAACGCGGCATTATCGTGTTAGTATACGGAGGCGCCTCGATTATCTTTTAAAGTTAATTGAATAATCCATCGTATCTCGGCTTACTACTTCGCTACTTATCTTCCTCTCATTGACCTTAACATCTGTTTTATTGTGCGCTTTTAATTCGTGTAAAAACAATCCTTGCGCGCAAAAATTAAACAGTGTCAATTTGGGAAATGATTTACCAAACAAAGAATTATCAAAGGCAATTTACACCTAAAATGAATGCTTCGAGCCGAGGAAAATTGAAATACAGCCGACCGCCGCCGTACACTTTGGGGGAGCACAGAGAGAAATTGTTTATGGTAATCGTCGAGTTTTCACTTTTGCCTAACCCATTATTATTATACCTCATAGATTTTCTCACGCAGTAAAGCATCAAAGAACGGCGGGATTAGAAAAGACGTTATTCAAGAAAAATTGTCGGTTTCACCGAAAGAAAGAATTGATATTCATTGTTTTTACAGCTCGTAAGCTGCCTGCCGCGGGATCGAATTTAAATATTAAACATTACTCAGGAAAAAAGTAAAGATCAATGCGGAGATACCGCCGCGCGATAAGAGCGTCTGATTGTCCTCCGATCGCGCGTGACTAATACTTTCACAAACACAAAACGTTCGCGCTGCGAACCCGTCGACTCCAGCCGAGCGCGAAAATGTCCCGCAGGCAGCAGTTTACGACACACATTTCCTCTCGGCAAAAAGACGGCGGGCACAGTAGCTCGAACTCTGGCGTGTCCGTAACCGCTGCTTGAAATCTAATTATCAGGTCGCCGGCTGAGGAGGCGTTGCAACACCTGCGCGGTCTCGTCGTCGAGCACGAGGTGCGCTCGAATCAACCTAAATTATGGCCCGATAAGAGCGCCGAGCTGCCAGTCATCGCCGAGTAAACAAAGCGTCGATCGCGAAGACGATTCCGCTTTATCTGCACGTACGCTCCTCGCGGAGAGAAGAAGAAAAACCCGGCGTAAATCGATGTTTTTTCCCGATTGCTGCCGTCAGTGCGCGAGGTGTTCAGTGCGCAGTGCCATGCCGACGAATCGCGCGACCGACGAGTGAGGAGAGTGAGAGAGAGAGAGTACTTCCGCGCAAAGATGAACGAGGTGCGCCAGCACTGGCTGTCCTTCAAGTCCCCGAGGAGCTCGATCGTCGTCGCGGGCAACTCGACCTGGTACGACGTCCCGGCGCCGGTCATCGTCCACCAGCGGAACTTCGAGGACAAGTCCGGCGAGGAGCGGGAGCACCTCGCGAACGAGGCGCTCTACCAGAACAACGTCGAGGCGAGGCTCAACGGCCTCAACGCGGCCCAGCAGCAGCGGCAGGACGAGGGCGAGGAGAAGAGCGGGCAGAGCGGGCAGAGCGGAAGGAAGAGGCACAGCTCGAGCATCGAGCTCACCGCCGCCACGAGCGTCAAGACCGACGCGGACGGCGTGCCGGTCATCACCTTCAGCTTCTACCGCACCGACGACAAGAGCGCCTCCTCCTCCCCCGCCTGCGACGGCGACGTCGTCGATGGCGGCAGCGACGCGCCGCCCGCCGTGGACCAGCTGTACGACTTTCCTCGAGGCCTGCTCGCCGAGACGAGCGCCGACTCGAGCGAGCGATCAGTCGCTCGCGAAGCCCCGACGCAGTCGCCCGACTCGGAGTCGCAGACCGAATCCATGCCGGCGTCCAGCCAGTCCGAGGCGGGCTTCCGGGGCCTTCGGCGCCGCGCCTCCAGCGGCGGCCGCTCCCTCAAGTGGCGGCGCAGCCTCGGCAAGCTCGAGGACCTCGTCCGGCCCGGGCAGCAGCAGCACTCGGGCTCGCACTCGGACTCGGAGTCGGGCCCGCGGCGCTGGGCCCCGCGCAAGAAGCGCCTCGGC